>QEPC01012846.1:3283070-3348623 GCA_003113815.1 Sphenodon punctatus
AACTGGCCCCTGGGTGGCAGCTGGACACTGGCTGTACTTACAGGGTAAGGGAGCGTGGATCCCTTGAGTTTCTCAAGCCCCAGCCATTGCGAGCCAGTTTACACTGAACTCAAATCTGTGCCTAACCGTCCAGGAAAAGGAAAAAAGTAGGTTTCAGGGGGGAGATGGCTAAGTCAGTATTAAAGTTCTCCTGTCCACAAGGTGGGTTGGCTATAGTTCTGGGTAGAGAGGTTCCAAGTTCACCTTGCTCTCATGAGATTAAAAAAGCCCCCTCATATTATTTTTGTTATTTATATAGGTGGTTCGTGCGTTCAGAGTGCTTTAAAATCCTTACCTACTTTCCCCTTGCAACAACCCTGTGAGGCAAGTCATTATTATTCCCATTTTAAAGATGGGGAACTGAGACTGCAGAGACCGACTTGCCCAAGGTCACCACCTGAGTGAATGGCTAAAATAAGATTTGCACTCTCATTTCCTAGGCCTTCTCTACTGGATACGCTGGCTCTCTATGCAGGCAATGCCGAGCATTTAAACAACATTAATTGAAGCAGGGTGGGGACACTGCGTCACTGGAGTCACCCCAGGAATGGGTTTGAACACGTGGACCTAGCCCTGCCCTCCTTGACACCCATGCTGCTAATATCAGGAGTGGAGTTGCATGGGATCAAATGTTGTAAAAGTGCTCTTTGTAGAGGATTACCCGTTTCAGTAAATGAGCTCATTATCGACAGGGCTGTAAAATACAGTGGGCTAGATCAATAATTCACCAGCCAGGCACAGAAAAAAAGAACTTGCCAACTGCAACTTGTAATGGAAGCTATGACAAATCTACTACTTGTGACAACAGGTATATTTACCAGAAGGAAACAGGGGAGTGGATTTTTACAATCCTGTCTCTAAGGAACAATCTGTCTCAAAGTCCAGAGTGTTATGCTGGTGGAAACAAGGTGCTAACGACGATCTTAGCCCCTTGTCGATCACACTCGGCCTAAAACATCATGTCTTGTTTTGAGCAGCTGGAGACAAAAAACAATTTTCACCCTCCAGGGTGGAACGAGAAATTCATCATTGTAGCAAAGAGAATCCAAAGAGCAGATCCAGCATTCCTGCATGATCTTACTCCCTCCGCCTTGTCCTCTTAAATTGCTGAGGAGCCAAAAACGAGTGCCCAAAAGGGAGGACTTTGTATAGCGCCTTGGAGGCTGCAGGATCATATGATCCTTCACGGCCTCAACCGTGCCACAATTTACATCTCTGCCGTACGTACGTCAGACTATGCAAGAGCCAACATGCTTGATCATATCAAAGGACTCCTTGCCCAGAAATCTGTGCCCAGTACAAGGTGCTTTAGCATGCAGGTTTGAAGCCCTAGATTATAAATTCCTTGAGATGTTTGTGTGCTTGTTAGAGCCATTTACCACAGGGCAATCCTGCTCCTTGCTGGGATTTGGGAATGCTGCAGTAATAAAAACATTAATATTAATAACAAAGCTCTTGAAGCTTCCATTAACTCCAGATGGGGGGTCCCTATGCCTTCACATCACCCCAATGCAGGCAATAGACATGCCAACACAAATGGGTTGCTTTCATGGAAGTTATTACAGGATCAGGACCTTAATAATCAAGAAGGGGTTTTTTTTTTTTTTTTTTTCTCTCCATAACTTTGATAGCAACAGATTGCTGCTCTAATCCCAGCTTCGTTAACACTGGTTTTACATTACTCTTTTTATCATCCCAGAGGTAATTAGAGACTTTTTGGACAGGCTCCTGCCATATATAATTTAGAAGATAAAACAAATTTTTTTTTTTTTTCCAGGTTTGATGCAATTGAATTTGATAAAAATCTGTACAATAAGGAAGTTGGTTGAATTTTCAAGAACTTAAACTAGGATTTGAGAGGTGGGAAATAGGAATTCAGACCTCCGCCCTAAACGAAGCGAGCTCTGATCTTGCGACATGATCATGCAATAAGAGATTTCTAATTTCACAAGTTGGCAGTTCTGCGGGCTGCTTTCTAGGACACTGACGCTATCACAATCAAAGACACAGGTGTTGTAAAGGCCAGCACGAGCCTCCTTTCAATTCCCAGGACCTATCTGAACCTTCTAAAAGGGTATGCGAACCTGGGGCAGCAGTGCCACATAGAGGACTTTGTTAGTGAAAGAAACATTCAAGGCCATATTACTCATGAAGAGAATATTGTTCCTTGCTTTAGTGGCTACAGAGATCCCTTTCAGCATGGCCTGTGGGGTAATGACCGAGAAACAATGCTGCTTGCTTAGTGTATCTGGAAATCCAGCTCCGTGTCCCACACCTGTAATGAGTCGTCTGCCTTCCCTTTGGGTACATTCTCACACAGTTTCTGCATGTGAGTAAATGCACTTGTTTTACAACAAATCGATCTGAGCCATTTCTGTTTTTTTTTCTCCAGGTTCTGGTGCAAAACATGAGGCTTAAGGAAAAGCTCATCAAGTCATTTCAGGCACCAGTGACAGTCCGTAAATTCCCAAGCAGCCAAGTTTATTTGTTTAAAAATGGCCGGTCGGAGTCGGATGAGTCATCGGAGGAAGAACTGGATGTCATGGAGTTACCGCCAAGGGGCAAGGAGCAGCAGAGATGTAATGTCTCTCGAGAGAAATTTGGGGACGTGGTATTATTGGAACGAGAGATCACCAGGGATGATAACCTCAACAAACTGGCTTTGCAGTATGGTTGCAAAGTAAGAACCCTTCTGCTTCATCTTAGTTTTGTGGCTGGTTGATGGGAGTTTGTGAGAATCTGAAGGCTTTGTGGAAAGCAGCTGAGATGTGTCCAGTTGCTGCTTTCGAGGGTGTTTCTTATTTGAGGAAAAAAACAAGCCACATTTCAATAGGGTGCAAATAAATCCTGCATAAAAACAGTGCACTCACGCCCACACCTGCCAGAAATGATCCTTTTAGAACCCAGATGATAAAGTGCTTTATGTCTCTTGTGTCCCTTACACCTAATCATTAAATAGTGGTCACGTGATTACAGCCTCACTTTGGAAATAAGAGTTCCACCCTGAAGGAGCTTGCAGCCTCTTAGAGCCATAGAAGAGAGGGATTGGAATGCCGAATTACAAATAAGCATTTATTAATGCTTCCTTGTTTCAGTAACTTGTCTTGAGAAGCTTCAAAGAAAAGTAAGGTAGACGTGTGGCTGTCCAGATTATTAAAAAGGGAGACAATTGGTTTAAATTTGGGCTTTTTACGGATGTCTGTCCACACAGATGTCTGTCAGCTGTAGGGCATAGGAAACAGGGCCCAGTTTCCTAAGAATTGCGCAGAACGTAACGTCTTTAAAGTCAGGATATACTCTTAAACACATTAAAAGAACAGAGCAAACTTGACAGATTGGGCTTTGTAAATTAATAACTGATGGGGTCGTGTTAACTTAGGTTTTCTCCTTTCGTAGCCGCATGATGTACTGGTTAAAAATGTAACCCCAGCAATATCTCATTGAGTATGGTACAACCTTGTTATAGCATAACTTTGTCTCTAATGCGGTGCGCGACATCTCCCGGTGGGTCGCATCGTAAGTAGATTCACATGGACAGAGCACCTTCGTGTTAACACAGCGTGAGGGCATTTGCTTCCAAATACAGCGTTAGAACAAAGTTGCACTGTACATGCTACAACACATGGTGCGTTCAGCTATTCTGACTGTCAACCACATGTAAAACCTGTTACAGAAGGGATGTGGAACAAGCCAAGCTGTGAATCGGCTGAAGGGAGTCGTTCCAGGAGTTTTGCAGGCTGTGATTTCACAGAGGCAGAGAAAAGAAATCCTCGCAACCTCAAACATTGAAAACTAACGTATTGTAAGATCCAGATTCCTTGGGATCACACTTAGCAAGACTGTAAGCTCTTTCAGGGCGGAACTCTTCTTTCCAAAGTGAGGCTGTCATCACTTGGCCCATATTTAATGACGACCGTAATTGGAATTATGGCCCTTCGTTTGGGAAATTTCTGTCCTAAGCTGCCTATCAGCAATGTCCGCTTGGATAAAAGAGAAATATTAAAACCTCATTGATCCAAATGCTTCATTGCTCCTAAAACATGTGCCATGCTATAAAATGAGATACGGAAAGACACACAAACACACCCACCCACCCCTGTGCCCCACATGGGTCATAGTGCAGATAGGCAAAATGAGAGAGCTTTGTGATGAAGCAAGCTACTGCAACATTGGCACGGTTTCCTTATCTTGTGCGCCGTCCCGAATCTCACTTAGTGACAGTGCACACAAAGCACTTGAGTAATCAAATTAAGTTCCAAGAACAATAATAATCCTTTTAAACCATGTTGTTCTTGGCACTTTACAAGACACAAGCCGAGCTTTAATGAGTCTCACCTTCGCCCTGCAGTGGAAATGCTTAACTCTCCAGTTACCCTACAGTAATGCTGGTTGTCGTGCAAGAAACAGGCTAAGCAGATCTGATGATCTTTTATTGGACCAGCTACTATTGGCAAGAGTGTGTGAACTTTGGGTCACATGGGACCCTTCTGTAGGCAGGTAAAAAGTCAACTATAGACTCCGGTAGTGTTGTATTGTGTAATAAGTACACTAGAAAAAGCAGAGATGGGGAACCTCAGGCCTGGGAGTCAAATGCAGCCCATGGCTAGTATTAATTTGGCCCTTTTCCAGTTCCTGGGTCTGACCCCTGGATCCATAGGCGCTACCTTTCAGAAGCACTGAAAGACTGAGCTCCGAGGAAGGGAGCAGAGGTGCTATTCTTACACACAAGAATAGAGGATGGATCAATGTCTGGACCTTCCTCTTCCTGAGCTCACCCCTTATACATCCCCAGCTTCTGTGCGGTCCTTGGAGCTTATACTAATTTTCAGAGCAAGGCCGTGGGTGGGAGAAAGTTCCCACCCACCCTTGGGTTAAAGCGTTGCTCTGGTAGTCACACAGCTAACGTTTTTTTCTCCTTTCATACTTCTCTAGGTCGCAGATATCAAACGTGTCAACAACTTCATCCGGGAGCAGGACTTGTATGCCTTAAAGTCTATCAAGATTCCAGTCAAGAACCATGGGATTTTAACAGAGACAAGCAAAGAGTTAAAGCCTCTTCCGAATGCACCTTCCCGGGCGGGCCTGACGCTCATTGAGGTGCCGGAGGTAGAGAGCGGTGCTACTGGGAGCAGCTCTACTGAAGCCAGTCACCTGACTGACTATTTTAAAGGGATTGACCAGAACATTGAGGAAGCAGTGCAATCAGAAGGCCATTTCAATGCAGATTATCAGATGAATGTGCCAAACTGGTCCCCTCTAGGGTCCCTGGGTCAGGCGGCTCCCAGCAGCAGTGGTGCAGACTGGGGCATCCAGTGGTGGAACGCAGTCTTCATTATGCTCCTAGTAGGGATTGTTCTGCCAGTATTTTATATTGTCTACTACAAAACACAGGAGACTGGAGTGATCGTCTATACCTCAAACACAACTCTTGCCTCAAATACGTCTACTCCTGGATTAGGAGGGGTGGACCACGTGCTCTTAACCAAGGAGGGAAGTGCCAAAAAGGAGACCCAGCCAACTCCTGTCTCATCATTACATGCTAGACTGACTCGTGGACCAGTCGCTCCCACCCTGCCTGATTCACGAGGTTCAGAAAGCAAGTCCTAGGTGACTTAGATCTCAACTGAACGTATTTTGACGTGTCTGTGGCAAAATAAAAAACTTGATTGCTTCCAGAGGCGGAGGAGGATTTGGCTCTGTGTTTGCAAAATCACTGCCGTGAAGACCACCTTGCTGCAGCTCAAATTTCCTTGCTTGTTCCAGGGATCCCTCCAGAGTGGCCTTGCCTAGGAATTCAGCCTGGTCCAAGCACATTAGTACCGTGTGCTCTATTTAACTTGGTATCGATCGTTGTTTAACAGACTAGTTTCTCAGCCTTTTGAATGGACTGCAGTTTGGAACCAGGACGCCCTATCCTATCGGTCCTTAATTCCTTCAGTGTAGCTGAATAGAATCGCTACCGTGCTTGTTATCAAAGCCAGACGTGACCGTGGATACCTCCAGCCCTTTCTCGTTCCCAATGGCAGTATTAATAGGTGACAACCCTGCAGAGCTTCCCATAACCCCTCTGTTTGTCATGCAGCCAACCTTGACTTCATCAGGACCAGGGGGGGAAGAGGGGGTGCGTATGTATGTGAACATGAACTCATTAGAGGAATGGTGTTCTGTGCTCGTCTATTCTGATGGGAGAGCAAGAAGCTCTACCGAGCCACCGGGATAACTTCATGGGGCTAACAAGCACTAAGGCAAATGTATTGTCTGAAAATGCAGAGGGGGGCGGGGAAGCTATTTCGGGTCTCGCCTGAGAATGTCCAACGCTTGCCCTCTCGGGTCACCTAACTTGGAAAGCAAGATGCTGTCTGAGCGGGTCGAGCACCAAGTTTCAACCTGAGTTTTGCCTCCTGGCGTTTTTAAGTTGAAACCGTGTTCTGAATGGTCCACTTTCATTCTGCACAGCCAGGCTGTTTTCAGAGTTTATGGGAAAGGAGGACGGTGGATCTGGTGCAAGCTTCTTTTTGAACGTGTAAATGCTTATTTTAACAGTTCTTAGTACTTTTGAGGCAGCCAGCAGCGCCCATCACCAACCTCCTCAACTGTAATCAGAGGCTCTCAGTAATCCTCATCTAGACAAAGCCCATCACAAGCTCTTGGCTGGCCATCGTGGCCTACTTGGGGATGTGTGTCCCAAAGACTTGGTTAGCGCAGACTATTTGAGGTTTACTAGGGTACATTAGTGTGTGAAAGAACTAGAGCATGGGTGAAAATAGATGCACAGCTGGCACAACTGGCTACACAGCCTGGGGAGGTGGGGAACCACCTTGCCCAGGTCAGGTTGGGGCACTTAATGGACATGTGCCTGACCAGCAAGCCATCCCTGGGGACAAGAGGGCGGGTGCCCTGCCATGGCAGCCCCTGATGCCCACTGTTAGGCCCCCCTCTACTGGCCTGGAAACGTATGTGATGGATGAGTCCCCAGGCCAGGCGGGCTAGAGAGCAGGCCTGGGTTGTGTTTGTTTTTCCCCCTTTGTGTAAGCAGCAGTAAAAGCCCCAAATCATTTACACCGCTCTGGCTTAATTTAAGTTTTCACCAACTTAAAAACCTATCCTTTGTGCTCTCCAAAGCAGCTACTTCATATTATGACTAGCTTTCTTATTGCAGCCATCAAGCCTAAAATTCTAAAAGCATAGGGGCAACATTAACAAAATTTTGCCTTGTATTTAGCGTAACGCAGCTGCTAGCTTGAATTCAAAAGTTGCACCCTCTCCAAGCACTTTATTTCAGTAGGGTGTTACTATGATCCTATTTCTGCACTAGCCTGATCTTCCTAAAGAGAAACTACTGACATTATGGTGTAGAACAATGGTAGAGGCTGCTGACTACAACAGACAGGGAACTCTCTCACCCCTCTTTTACTTTTTTTTAAAGAAATTGAGAGTCTCTACCGCTTTTTCTATTCCTCCAAAAATGGTATAAAACAGTACGGATAGGATCACAAAAATAGAAAAGGGGTTCCTCATTTGCAAATAAAATGGATGCCTAGTATGGCCAGAAGTTCACTTTCAGATCATCAGACACAGGAGGCAAAGTTGGGGTGTGTTTAATGTAGGAGAAGCCAGGGCCCTCAGTAAATGAACGGTAGCAGGGGAAATGAAATTGCACAGCTGTCCTAATGAATTGCTGCTGGCTAGCTTTTCGCTAGGTGGTGCTGTTGCTTCAGACATGCCATTACACGGCTGGAGTAAGGAAGTTATGAATCGGCAATTAACAAGCACTTTGCTGAATAGCAAATGCCTTGGGACTAATAGAAAATGAAAATGAAAAGCCAGGGGGATCAACAAGTGTTTTCTTCCAAAATTCAGATTAGGAGTGGAAGCAGGCACCTGACTGACTTACTACCGACGGCGAATCCCTGCAATGTGTAGTCCCATGCTGGGTGCCCCTTACGCTACCCAGGTATCGATCGAGTCCTCAAATTACCTGGGAAATCTGGTTTTGCCATTATCAGTGTCAAAGATGAGTCAGTGGGTATGGGAAAATAGCAGAAAACATGACGATAACTCAGAATCAATACCAGAATAAGTATTCAGTAAGTTAGGCACTCCAGGTACCAGTGAATACCCAACAGGGGAGAGTTGGGTCGAGTACCACAAATTCAGTGGGTATAGCCAATGACAAGGGTACTCATCCCAGCCGCAGTTCTGATGTGCAGCAGAATTAAGGGTTGAGTGTTGAGGTGTATTACTGAGACAGCCTCTGGCGTGCCTGGGTGAAGGGGAAAGACTACAATGGCGCGAATGAAATGTAGCTGGAAGAGCAGGCTGTCGAGTGAAGCGGACCTTAACCAGGTTCTAAACTGCCACATCCACAGTGTTGACTTTGTGTTAGCAAACCCTAGTTGTGTCTTTCTTGTGTACCCTTTTCATGCAAGCATTGGTCTAGTGAGGAAGCTGTGTGAGCTAGATCAAAGGTGTAAACCAAGCTCCATTAAGCTAGCTCAACTGGCTGCCACGTTTATGTTTAATCCTGGTGTAATTTCTACCATTTAACATGCTATGGTACAATAGCAGTGAAGACCTGCCCTTTACATTGTGTTCTCGCTATCTCTCTCACACACTCAATAAAGATAATTCTTACAGCATTATAGAGGAAGCTACAGCCAGCTTCCCCAGGGAATCTCATTTTTAGAGTCTTAAAGTATCTGATTTTTTAAATCTGTATCTGTCAAACATTTTCTTCTATGAAGGAAACAGGGTCCTCTTTGGCGTGAGGGCTGCTGTTAAAGATTTCTAAATGGTGAGTGTCAATAAAAAGACCAATGGGAACTAGCTCCAGGCTGTGATCTCTTTCTTGGAGCAGCACGCTTACTATGCATTCAGCCTTCATTTTTAGTAAGAAGATGATAAAAAAATGTAAGAACTAACTTGAACCTGAAAGGCCAAGAATCTTAATGAGCAGAACATTCAGGATGTCCTTATGGACTGCATGAAGCCAAGACCTCACATTGTTACCATTAAACATACTGTGCAGGACATTAGGATCAAAATGTCTTAAAATAATTTATTTGTAGGTAGGGGGCAATTCAGCCCCATTGTCTGGAGGATGTATTGACGATGAGGCCAATGATGGGCCCAGAGTATCTTATACCGAGGATCGAATCCAGTCCCTTATCTCCTAGAGCATCCTTCTGCTCCACTGCTGTGATCTCTTATAACCCTATAAAAGTGTATGTCTGAAGGAGCTACACTAATGCCCTATGATGAACCCTCGGTTGTTATCCAAAGCTCTTATGTATTTATTACTGCTGCGCTAGGCCCACCTCCCCCTCACACAACTCGTTCCAAGTATTTCAGGGGCAATCAGAAGGTAGGACTCTTAGGAAATCAAGAGTTCTGCAGAGTGAAGGGGATTCCTTTATCGCTACCGAGTGATGCTGCCATCTGAAGCCCAAATCTTCCTGTCCCTTCTCTTATGTGCGTGTGGCTTCTGCGTGCATGCTGCATACAGGACAGAACACTTATTAATTGCAAATTCACTCCTGATACAAGTATGCCCAAAGCTCAACAGCGGTTTCTCTCCTCAACAGGTAAGGTAGCAGCTAGTGAAACTAAGCAGAATTTTATCACAGCCGCTCTTTGCTTGCATTCTGAGTCGTCGTAAATCCGGCAAACCCAAACCATAATTTTCCCCTGAACAAGCTCCATCTCTTTACAAGGAGGGCTACTTCAAAGACAGATTTTGAGTTTTACACCCAGCTGTTTTGGGCTGAGGTGCTTTCAGTTTTCACAAAATAAAAAATAGTTGAAAACCGTTTACCGAGATGTTCTACAGAAGCTCATCTCGAAATGAAGTCCAAGGCAGGACCATTAATGAGCAAGCACTTAGGCGATGCTATTTTGCCTGCTGTAGGTTGGCCACTCTCCCCATTAATCTTACATGCTGCCCACCGGCTCAAGCGAGGAAATACATTAAAACGTTCTAGACTCAGAGCATCGTTTGAAAGATTGTCTCATCCAGAAAGAGGTTTGGGCCACTCTGTTTGCAACAGTAGCCTGGGCAAAAGGACCAAAACATGTTTGAAATTCAACTGAATGCAGGTTTGTTTGTTTTTTAAATTAAAATCAGATTTTGGTTTCTCAAAATATTCCCAATAAAGCCACACTCCATTGTGGGTTGGTATGGGTGGGTGCGGCAGCACAAACTAGATTGCTTACTTGCCCCCAGCATACTTTTCTGTAGCAACTCTAATTCAGGTGTGGGCAAAATTTCCTAATCAGAAGAGCCACATCCGTTTCCGACAATGGGGCTCTACAACCACAGTTTGCCCAAATTTAGCCTTGACAAAATCATTTCAAATGGCCCTACAGTAATTGTATCATGACTTTACTGGAAGATATCAGACAGGGTTAGGAACTGATCATGTAATTTGCATTGCCCCAAAGTCTCACTCACTGAATAACCCATTGTTATAATAATGAAACCTAATTCAACCACCCGAAACCATCAAAACTGCTTTCTCTACCCACTCTTTCCACTGCTACAAGCCAGTCACTTGGTGAAGTGCTAACCCTTTCTTTTTGTCCACCTACGCATTGGCAATTTTACGAGACTCCATTACTTAATTAAATCAGAATATATTTGCCAGTCACGGTTCTGTGCTGTAAGTTGTACAAAAGAAACTGATTCAAGATGAGTGCATACATGCATGTGCACCCCAAGCACAAGATGCACATGCAACCCCCCTGTGCATGGTGTACATGCATTCTGCATGGGGTATGCGCATGCTCAGTGCTTGTACATTCTGTGTTTGCTACGCGTGCAACTTGGATGCACTCACTGGCCCCAAACCACTTGCTCCAGAGAAAGCCAATGTTTGGTTTGCAGATCATGGCCAAAACAATTAACTGGGTTTAAGCGATCTACAAGTGAAATAGCTTTCCATATCAGAGCAACCCATTCTCAGGGGTTTCAAATCTCAGTGGATAAACAATTGGAAGAACTGCCTGTGTGTGTATTTTTCAGCCTACAAATAGGATGAAGCGGCTGTACAGAAAACTCTCAATGCAGTGGATTCTTTCCCCCCCAGATAGATTAACTTCCAGCATTGAAACCCACACAGGTCACCCCACAGCCTGTCCTAGGAGTGGGTCTGGCCAGAAGGAAAGTTCAGTGGAGGCCAGAATTGGTGGTGGTGAAGAGGAGCATGATTTAAGCAAGCTGCAAACCAACAGGTGTCAATCTGGGAGAGCAAGGAAGGAGACAGCAGCAGCTGCAGAACTACAGGGCAAATAACCCATTCACCCTCCCCCAAACACAGCAGTACTTACTGTCCTAAGCTCCCAGTAGCTGAATATTCTGAGCAAGTCTTCGGTACCAGTCTAGGATGCAAGGGCAGTGTAAGGAAAAACAGCAGAGAGGGGGAAGTGTTTGTTCCAAGGCTCCAAAAGGGGCTAAGAGGAAAGCTTGGTTGAAAAGTGCTAGTAGCAGCCTACTTCTCATTAAAATTGTGTCCGTTTTACACTATTTGTTTTACCTCTCACAGACATCGATCTAGTATTTTCAGTTCTGCTTGCAGGAGAAAGAGCACGACATGAACATTCAACTAGCTGCTGCTCTTCAGAAAATCATACTGAACCTTGAGGGAAAAAATGGGTTTAGACACTACGGGATCAGAGACCAAAAAGGACGTGGTGAAAACTAAGTATGACAGAGTCGGGAGTACACAGTAAAAGCCAGTATCTTTACTTTAGTGAATGCAGGATACAAATATTTTACAACAATCTCTAGCATTTTCTTAACCATTTGATAAAAAGTTCACTAGAATATTTATTGTATAATGAAGAAAAAACACCACATTCAGGGGAAAAAAAATTGAGATTAACTTATTTTTGTCTTAAAAGATTCGTCTCAAGGATGGCAACAAAGTCCAGCTTGTGCCGCCAAACGGCTTTAAGTGTCATTAAACCGCAAACAGCTTCTTGTGTGAACTGTCGACTACAAACATTTACCAAATACATAAATCTCTTCTTTAAAAAAGCCATTTTAAATATAGCAAAGCAGTGTTCTCTTGCACAACAAAGTGAAGCAAGTTCCTAAGAAGTAACACGTTTACCTTGGTACGTTTCTTTCACATTCGGATTGAAACTTCTTCCCACGGTTGATTTGGTAGGAGTCGTTATGTTCCCTATTTACTATTTATCTCTTGTGCGCTCAAAAGGGATTGGATGCGTTAGTGTCCTTTACAGGAAAAGGAAATGCTAAAACATTTTTTCTCAACGAAACCCCTGATTTTTTATTTTTAAAAAAATGCTATTAGTTAGAGCTCACAAACGAAGCCGTGATTTGTCACTGTAGCAGACAATCGATACCAGCCAAATGGATTTGCGCTAGGCTAGATCCATCTGTAACCCTACTTCAAACTGTTTATTAAAATTAAACGCTTTATTGATTTGGAAACTGCTGAAATTTTCGCCTTTTTTTTTCTTCTACAAAATGCTTCTGTGTCACCTAAAAAGATTGTTGCAGAGTTACCTTGTTAGTGTTATTACAAAAAAACCCACAAAGATCCCCTTTTATTTTCATGATGTGAGGTTCCTCAGCATAATGGATACTTATGTCCTGGAGTCAGTTATAGTATTACGGGCAACAGGATAACAGTCTGATTCTCAATTTCTAAGAATTGAAGGAGCCTGAAAGTCAGTCTGTTGATTTGACTGAAGTACAAACACCAAGCCTTATGTAACACATTGTTTTAGAAAAGATTCATGGAGCTGCTTACAAACCTGCATAGGAATAAAAACTATTGAGATACAGTCAGCAAAGCCATCTCATAAGGCACACAAGAAAATAGACAGTAAATGTGAATGTAGAACTCCCATTCAAAAAGGTACAGCAAAGTTCATGGACATGCATAAATAATGAGAACACACACAACATCCCAGAGCACAAAAGGATTCCAAGTGGTAAGTGACTTTGAACTATTCTGGAAACACAGGTCACTGGAGATGTTTTTCCTCACTAGACTATTGGGACAAAAGAACTTACACTCCCTGGATACAATTTACTAGATGCACATAGATTTGAATGGGGAAAAAAAAAAATCAGATGTTTTACCTTTATAGAATCTAATCACTGCAATAGCTTTAAGAAAGATGGAACAGAACACTTGAAAACCCATCTGTGACCCATGTGATCTTGAAACGCTCCTTGCACAGGTAGGATTTTCATTGCTTGACTGTTTCTTCTTTTGAAAAGGGTGTTGAATGGCCACGTTTTTAAAAAGCAGGGAGCAAGTTGCAAGGAAAGCTAAGCAAGAGACTTCATTTTCCTGCCCCATTAAGAAAATTAAAAGCTTGTTAGCACCAACTTTAGCGTTTCTTTAAATTTTCACTTTGATTTGGTTTCTGAAAAGAAAGGATGCAGTTAACGCAGCGCCCCGTGGCAGGAGCAGGAGGTATCTAAACATGCGTTGGAAATTTAAAGTAAAAACACAAACCATGCCCACTTCTTCTTAAAGAGCTTAGTGAACAGAGACACATTTTTGGCCCCTTATAGAGACTTAAGCTGCCATCACTGGGGCTTCAATGGGATTATGCCAGAGGAGTAAGTGGTTTGGGGATGGCAACCTTCTTCGGTACAGATCCACTCTAAGCAATGTATCTGCAAAAGCATTCATGAGCTGCAATGCCAACCACTCTATACGGGCAGCGTAGGCACTTTGCACATGAGACGGCAGGAGGGGGGACTGCCATGAGCCAAAATCACGGCAGGGGGAAATCGCGTGAAGCTCCGCTTAAACGTCATTAGCCCATTTCTGTGGTGATTTTACTCACGGACGACAAGGTTCAAAATCCAGCCCTGTAATCTACAAGTGCAACCATGGCAACACTGGGCTAACGATGTTTAAAGCCCCGCGTACACGAGCGGAGCCTCACATGATTCCCCCTGCTGTGATTTCAGCTCACAGCAGTTCCCCCCCTTCCCATCTCATGTGCAAGTGGCCCAAGAACCCACAGAGTATAGTTAACATCCCCACGTGAGGGGAAGGCTGCGGCTGTCCTGGAGCTGGTGACTGCAAATCATTAACTCATGCAAATAGTCCAACCAAGAAGGGCTAGATCGGGTGAATCGGGGCCTTTGCTACAACAGGTACGTGGCCATCTGGGTTCCGAGTGCCACGTACCACTGTCGAAACCCTTTTGTGCTCATCCGCTACGCGCTACCTTTCCCTAACGAGGAATTAGGGCAAATTTCTACACTGGATTTCCCACTCCCTGCTCTCGCGCTCTCTCTCAAGAGGCAGCTTTAAAAATCTGCTACAACACCTTTTCTATTTATGCAGGATGAACTTAACACAGGATTAGTTTGACTTTTTTTTCTTTTTCCATTTTGCTACCTATATACATAAATTTTTTTTTTATATATATATATATATATATATATATATATATATATATATATATATATATATATATATATATATATATATATATATATATATATATATATATAAATGAAGCTTAACCGTACAGCACAGAGATTACAATTGAACGGCACACATTCACCGCCAGTGAGGAGAACAAACCCCCTTTTATACACCCTCTGAAAAAGTCTGGATAATAATAATTAAAATCCAAAGAAAGTATACAGTATATTTAACAAAATAGTAAATATTAAACAGTGAATACTCTACTTAATAAGGACCTCGCCTTTTTTTTTCAAGTTGGCGCAAATCCACAAAAATATACTTTTTAATCTGGTGAACGTACAATACATAGGTACTTAACACCAAAGGTTATAATATATTTAAGAGGCTATATACACAAAGTTTGGCTCAAATTTTCATTTACAAATAGAATAAGTGTTCATGGCTTATTTTCCCCCCAAGGTTCTGCCTGCAAGTTTTTATTCCTCTTCTGAAAGCAAAAAATTAGAAAGTCAAAAACCCCAACAAGATAAAACTATACTCTACCCATAAAGCTACAACATACAGCTTTGGCTTATATAAATAATTCATAGCAGAACGTGTTCAAGAGCACTGTATATATAACTTTATATATAGTTCTCAATTAATAATGGTATTGTCTTTAATATAAAATATACATGAGCTAAAATGGCTTCTTTCTATACTTTTCAAAGGTAGGAACATAAAGAAACTTTTCAAACATATTCCAATTATAACTTAATATATTAAATTTTGTTAATGCTCTGTTCTAGGCTAATATTTTCTGAGTATTCCATGCGAGTTCTTTAGGTCTCTCTCACTTTATTTTACTAATTTAAAAATCACCTCTTTGACCCAATACATTATTATTATTATTATTATTATTTTTTGCACGTGCAAAAGAATTTTCATAGCATCTGTCCTTTTCCATGCACGCTCTGCTATAGAGACCCATGCTGGGTTGGGTAATAGAAAGCTCATTCTATGTACAGTATTGCTTTTATCATCTCCTGCTTTTCTACTGCTCTGCTGCTAACAAAGCATGGTTTCTTAACTACGAGTAGCCATACGGCTTTTACCACCACACAGGTACGTTACTACAAGCGAGCCCTCTTGGTTCTGCAATCTAGTGTAGAGTAGGATTATATATGGGTACAACATTTCTTTGCAAAACAGGTTATATTATTCAACAACAAGTCCAGGTAAGTGCCAGACTAGACCAATACCTATAGGGTTGTTTTGTTATTTCATTTAAAAAAAAAAACAACACGGGACATCTGCCGCTCTACAAGGAGTTTGTAGTAAGTGCTGGATGATTTTCGTGTATGCTACACACACTCACACATATATATATGTATACGAAGATATATATATGCATGTATGTATATACATATAAATATATTTATTTCATGTCCTTATTTATAAATTTAGATATGTAAGGACAGTTCATTGCAAGAACACAAAATAGAAACGGCCATGGTTGCAAGCTTATGTCACCCATGTGTCCATCCTCATTCGTTTTACTGAAGGGCTCTCTTGATCTTCCGAATTGGGGGGTCTGCCCAGCCCAACAGGCGAATGGAAATCATTCCTTGGATCCTCCCGGTCGCTGCCATCGTATGAACTGCTGGAGCTACTGAGACTGTCAATGGGGGAACGGCCCATTTCCTGCCGTGATGGATGCTGCGACGGTTGCTGTGGCGGCAGCTGCTGCAGGAACCCAGATGGCGTCATTCGGTCCCGAGGAGGTGAAATTGGTTCGGACTTGATGTTGATGTTTTGGTTGGTATTGATCGATAAATTTGAACCCTGAGATAACTGACCACCAGCACTGGCAAATTAAGGAAAAAGTTGTTATTTTGTGACTACTGAATTAATGTGTGCTCCATAATTCAGTAGCCACACACTCACAAATAAATATTGAGAACAAGAACATATTGCCGGACACAAAGATAGAAATTCTGAATTCAAGCTATTCCGTCATCCTGGACATACCCACTTGGGCTGGGCTGCCGTCTCGTTTGCTTACGCCCTGAGAAATTGGGTCATTGACATCTAGACGTTCAGACAGCCTTGAGTGAAGCATTACTGATCTCGACTATAAAAACCTCCATGGGTGAAGTATCTACACCAGCCAGTCAGTGCATGCGAGAGTCCCCTTCGCTTCAATGGGATTCTCGTCAGCACTCCTAGCAGAGCGGTGGGCGGGCACTATCCCATAGCGTATTGTGGCTTAATCTAGTTTTAGCAGCACAAAAAACGGGCAAAGTATTAGCTACAATCTTTCCATTTACCTGTTGTTCAGTGGAATATGAACAACTGACTCCTGGGCTCACCAGTAATGCAGATTTTAATTGTTAATCTGGGCAGCCAAGAGGTGATCCTGAGGTAAGTCCCCGATAGATCATGGTGTAAAGGGGGACCAACCTCTCGGAGATCGCCTCGAGAGAGAGAAATGGGACCAGTGTCCCAAGCATCCTCTCCGGGAGGAGACGGGCTAGGAGAACTCCTCCAGTATGGTGGGGGAGGGCTGTTTCAGTGTTTCCAAGGGAGAGTGATCCTCTCCACTCCTGACACTGGTTGCAGAGATACCCTAGAGGCGGAGGTCAGCAGGAGGGGTCCTGGAGCTCTGGAGCCAGTGGGGAGGAGTCCTGGTAGATGGCCTGAGGTTGATTAAGTGGATAGTGTGTGCCATAAATCTGGGCACCCAAACATTAAGGTGAATGTAAACGTTTACCATTTCAAATGTGTGCAAAGATTTGATCGAGACGTCTCCGTTGTAATAAGAGGTTTCTGGAGTGGTGAGTTTTACCAGCATTGCTACTTACAGGCAGGACCTGAGGCGATGCCCAAGTGCCACTTGTTAAAAGCTTCCAATCCTAAATCTGCAGCCATCGGCTGAATGCCATGTGTGGGAGGGCTCCTACGCATTTGTGGGCCAGAGGTGAACTTAAAAGTAGTGCCTCACTGAACGTGGCCAAGTACAAAAACAGATTCCCTTGCTCAGCCTGCCAGGCGTGACTAGCAAACAATGCCAATTCTCTCGGGGGGGGGGGGGTGTTAATGTCTCTACTTACACAAGCGAGGTGAGGGCTGCTTGCCCTAGATGATGCTGTTGCCAGGCAGATACCTGTCCTAAAGACAGCATTCCTGGGGAGTTGAATCCCTGCAGGGCAGACAGGTCTGCACTAGTCAAGGAATAATCTGAAAAAGGAAGAGGAACAATGTTTTATACAATATTCAAAATTGAACCGTCAGCAGGTTTTAACTTCATGGTCTAATCTATTAGCTAAGGGGTGGTCCTTCCAGTAGATTCATTGGGACAGGCCCTTACACAATAATGCAGTCTCTTAAGGGGCTACTCACATGGATCCTCTCTGGCCTTTTTTGCTCCTTTGTACAGTGTCAAAAAGGAGCAAAGACAATCTGGCCCCTCCTCTTGTTCCTTTCCAGTTTGGGGATGTGCTCCCAAGCACGCAAAGAGAAGGGAGCAGAGATGAGTGCAGACACAGAGGATGGATCCATGGCACATATCTATGATCAGGGCCCCTCATTTTTGTTCCCCTACAGCACCCACCCACCCACCCCAACTTCTGTGTGGCCACTGGAGCTTGCACGGGTTTTCAAAGTGGTCCCTGGGAAAAGGTTCCTCACCCCTGTTTTAGGGCGTGCAGTTGGAGTTCCATTCTATGGGATTTTAACTGGTGGACAGCACCAACATTACGGTCTTGCATATGTTCAGGAGAGGAATACCACTCCTGTAGACTGGGGTGCGACACCACGGCTGATCTCTCCATACTCTTGCTACAGATGCTCATTCACATCCTTATCAATGCCATGATAAACGTGTGCTACTGACTCCTTACCATAATCCAATAACCAGCCCCGCCAGAGACCTGAATGCTATATCCTTACCGAGCGGAGACGTTGCTGGAAAGGTTTAGCACAAGGTAAATTCAGGAACGTATCACGGTG
This sequence comes from Sphenodon punctatus, assembly GCA_003113815.1. Lineage (NCBI taxonomy): Eukaryota > Metazoa > Chordata > Lepidosauria > Sphenodontia > Sphenodontidae > Sphenodon > Sphenodon punctatus. The sequence continues at coordinate 3,301,526 of QEPC01012846.1, forward strand.
GAGTCTGCTTAAGTCAAATTTCTCCAGCCACATAGGAAAGTTTAGATATTCTGCTTAAGCAGACCTTAAAGAAATGGACTTGGGAGATGGAGAAAACTGGTGCTCAGATTGAATTAGCACCAACTTTGTCTCAAGTCCCCTTCCTGCCCCTTAGAAACAGAGTCAGAGCAAACAGCTGAGTGTAGCGCTGCATGTGTAATCCTGTCAGCTCTGACTGGGCGTCTTAGGTGGGCTGGAGACAGAGACTCCCCTTACAGCCTGTTTGAGACTTCCAGAGTCAGAACTGACAGGAATTCTCTCTCTCTCTCTCTCTCTCTCTCTCTCTCTCACACACACACACACACACACACACACACACACACCCCTACCTCTGCCTGGCTGTCAGTGAGAGTCTGTATGTCTAGAGAGAACGATGTTCCCTAGTGCCCATCTCCAGCCTGCCCCACATAAAGACTCGCCGGACAGGGTACATGCTACGGTCAAGGACCTGCACTCACTGTGTTTTCCCCTCTGGCAGCAATGGGGAAAATGCAATGAATCCAAGGCCCCGGCTACGGTATCGTAACCACATGCTGCCATGAAATCGTTAATACATGCTCTTTGTAGCTGGGTGGGGATGTTCTATGCACCTTACAAATTTGCGCTATCAGGGTTCAGAATTCTACTTATCCAGATCGAGAAGCAATACGGGGGGGGGAGTAATTCAGCTTTTCCAGAAATTCAAGTTCTGCTTAAGTGGATTCCGCTGTACTGCACTTGCCTCTTGTCCACCTGACTGTAGATTCTGGATCAGGCATAGCAAGTTCCTCTAGAATTCAACCACAGTCGCTGCAACCATCAACGGGTTTGGCCTGGCTTCTCGTGTGTGTGACTGTGGGGCAGCGTCCGAGAGGATCACACGGTAGAGAGTGCCCAGCCCAACTGGAGGGCAGTTCATGTCTAGTGAACACCGAGCTCAGATTCGAATAAGAGCTGGTGGCCTGTTCTTTGCATACTATCACCAGATTAGAAAATCTCCTAGCTGGCTCCGACCTACATGGAGAAGAGATATGGGGACCCCAGTAACTGGCTCCCTTATTGTCCATCCCCTCTCCAAGATCAAGACCCACAAAGAATCCGATCCTCTTAACTTTTTCCTAACGCCATGATGAGACTACACCATCTCGGAGTAGTTTAGTAAATCTTTTCCCTGCCCCGAAATGTGGTGGCAGTGATACAAGTATGCTTTTCCCTCCCATCAGCCCTCTGGCACCACCTCCACACGCTGCCAACAGACAAGGAAACTTTCCAAGGCTCGAGCAATGCTCCAGAAGGAGAAGACCACCCAACTTCCTTGCAGACCCATCCTTAACATTTAGCGCCGCACAACTGAGGATTTAAATAGCCGGAATCCAACTACAGCAGCCTTTTCATCAAGGACAAAGACTGCTTAATGAGCTTGGAAACAGCTTAATGTGTTGACAGAGGAACACTGTTCTTATCAACATTTCAGATGACTGGGTGTTTTTTGGCCAGGATATCATGCTTAGATAGTTATCACGGCTCATTCGCACTTCAGGAGTTATTTTCAGTTCATCATTAGCACTTATGTTTTCCTTTCAGGTTTTAAGGGAGAAAGTTGCAAAAACACTTCCCTGCTCTTAGTCATTTAAGCCAATATAGCTTCCTTAATATCATTTCTTGTCTCTTGAGAATGAAGAATAATGATACTTTCTGTACTGCTCGCAGGGATCAACGAGATCCTACTTAACAAGAAAAATCGTAAAGTAAGTAAGAATTGTACTCTGACATCTGCCTTAAAAAATAACCCAACTATCATTTATAAATCACTTTCTCTCAAGATATTTTTTCTAGGATGGCTAGGTCAAGTGGCGTCTGGCTTTTGAATGAAACAGTTTAGTTTAAGAACATATTTCCACTCAAGATGCAACAGCTGGCTATACACTTGATACAACTTGAGTTCATACACCCGCTGCACAGTCTCCATTTTAAATAAAGGCCCGAGTATCATTGATAGGAGTATAAACTTTTAGCATTGAGTACCCACAAACCGTCCTCACCACCTGCTGTACTCCCCTGCCCCCAGGAATTTGGCTCTTCCTCTGCGCCACTCCTCCAATTCTATTGCTACCTAAAATGTCTTCCTCCCTTCTCTCATGCTGCTCAATAGGTCTAGAACTCCCTCCCTGAACAGACACTCTTGTTCCCTCCCTCCTAATCTTCAAATCCTTCCTGAAAACCTTCCTCTTCCCCATTCTCTTCTCCCACACAGATTCCTTGTTTAGGATCTCGCTCCTCCTCTGTAACTACGCCAAGCATGTTCACCTGCAACTTCATCAATGTCTCCCTGTCTCCCTCCCCTTGTCTATTCTACATTGTAAGCTCCTTGAGGCAGGGACCTCCATCTCCTATCACAACTCTTCAGCACCAGGCACATTGCTGATGCTATATAAATAAATAATAATAATAATAATAATTCACAAGACGCAAGAGGTAAGAAATTCAAGAGGGATAGATTAGATTTATATCTACAGGAGATTAATCCCAAACTACTGCAGTCAAAACATCTGCCTAGGTATTTATACCTACTCATCACTGAAGTACCCCCCCTCTTCCACTTCATATAAATAAAAAGGTTGAAATGTATTTACGTGGGGTCCTTACAGGGACTAATTTTACAGAATAAGATCGTATCCCATGATAAAGTATAATACATGAGGTTCCTATGAAGATACTGTACCCAGTACAGGCCAACCTTTATGACACAGCGTTGGTTCTCAACCGACAGTCTGCGTGAGAAACAAGCTGCTTCTGTTCTGCCTGCCTTGCTCCTGATCACAAGCCATCTGGGCCCAGCGGAAGAGGAAGCACCAGTGAGGCGCACGTGGGACCAGGAAGGCACAAAGGACCCCGGCCTCCATACAAAGAACTTTAGGGGTCCACAAATCTAGAAAGTTTGAGTACCCATGTGATATAGGAGTGACACCATTTGGTAAAATATGAAGAGAATTCCATGCTACAGTTCTGAAAGTCTAATGTTCTGGAGAAAAAGGCTGAGCTATTCTAGGCTGTCTAAACGCTCAACGGGTCTGGATAGATTTTGAAAGGTAATGAATCCAAGTTGATAACCAAACAGAACCCTTCTGCAGACAGATGGGTCGCTAAGCTCGATTCACTCCAGAAAATTAGGCCGCCTAAAGCCAGGAGGATCTTGGGTGCCGACTTGTGAACACAGTGAGTCGCAAAGACCGATTGCCTGCCTAGCCTGCAGGGGGGAGTGGAGAGATCCAACATCTGGGACACTCCACCACCCCCGGCCTTCCTATACTAGAAGCCTCAGCTGCCTGCCGGGGGGGGGGGGGGGGGGAAAGGGGGGGGGGGGGGGGGGGAAGAAGAGAGAGAGAGAGTTGCTGGGTGGGTGAGTGGAGAGACAAACATCTGGGACTGCTCTACCCCCATCCTGTAGTACTAGAAGCCAAAGGCAGTGGGAATTTGCAGGTCTATTTGGGGCTGGAGGGATACGGGTGATTTTTATTTTTAATTGTTTTGAGTGGGGTGGGGTGAAGTGTGAGGAGGGGGGGTATGGGCAAGATTGGGAGGAAGAAGGATTTTGCTGTAACTCCTGGGGGGGGGTTATGGGCATGAAGAGTCAGGAGTGGGAGGGACTGCCACAACCAGCCTGTAAGGGGGCATTGGGCAGGATCAGGAGGGAGAAGGATTTTGCTACAAATCCCTCCCGCCCTGGTCAGAGAGGGTGTATGGGAAGTTCTGGGTGGGAGTGCCAGAACGTTCCCACCCACACCCCCAAGGGGATTGGGGTATGGGTCTTTGGGAAGAGCAGGGAGTAGGAGCATGAAGGAGGGGAAAGTGTCCTGGGCCCCCCCTGTGAGGGGGTGGTGGTATGTACATGGGGTGGAGGAGAAGTTTCCCCATCTGCCGTTTCTACCCCACTACCTCTGGGGGTGCTGGGCTTGGGAGACTCTCTCGGGCTACCCAAGGTCCTTGTGGGCCAGTTGGGTGGTGTCATCTTTGGGGGTGAGGACTGATAATTGGGTACCAGGGGAGCCGGTTTGGAGGAGGAGGGGAGGGGGCAGCTATATTGGGGTTGTGTTTGGCATAGGGAAGATGGTTCGTTGAGACTATTGGGAGAGAGACACCTAGTGTCTTTCTGTCTCTGTGTCCCACTCCTCCCTGTCTTGGGATATCTGGGGGTTCAGGCCAGTAGGGCCCCATATCTGTCACGGATGCTGTTCAATGCAAAGTTGGTGGCTAATAAAAAAATCCACCATCTATCATCTTATTCAGGATGAGGTCTCTGACCTCACATGCATTACGAAGACCTGGCTGGACAAGGCATCTGGGCCTGTTTCGTCACAGATGGTGCCAATCAGATACTCGGTGCAACATCAACCTAGGACCGGGGGCCAAGTGGCTGTGATCTGTAAAGAACACCTTGACCTTTCGGCGGTATCTGTTGCCTGACTCACCAAATATGGAGTGTGTCCACCTTGTTTTGGATTTGGCAGAGGATAGATTGGGGATTCCGCCAGTGTACTGATCACTCCGCTGCACAGCCAACTCCTTGACTGCTCTAGCCAATCTGGTCTCAGCACCACCTCTGCGGAGATGGCAAATCTGAAAGGGACAGCTAGACCTGGGAAGTCTGCACTAACTTTGTACCCAAAGACAGGGCCGGCCTTAAGCCAAGGCAGTAGAAGCCATGGCCCCGGTCCACAGGGTCAAAGGGAGCCCTGCAGGGAGATCAGCTTCAGTGCTCCTGAGGCCCCAGGACAGGCTCTTCCCACCCATGACTCTCAGCCTCCAAGATGGCGGCTTCCTGCAGAGCCCTGCACCTCTCGTGTCACTTTCCGTACATTACCGATCCCTTAACCTCTCCCCTTGTCCCACCAGAGGCATGTGCATGTGTGCGAGTGAAAGGAGAAGGAAGAGTACTCATGCACATGCAGGTGAGAAAGCCTGTGTGTGTGCATGGATGTGTGTGTGAAAAACTACGACACTTTGTCTTTGTAAGTAAACAGTAATTGTTTAAGGGTGTGGAAGGCCAGATCATGGACGTCCTGCATTTTATTCCACTCTTGACCCCACATATTCTAAGGCCAGACCTGCCCAGAGAGTCTCAAAGTTCTTTCCCCGCTTTCCAAGAACTCAATCTGGAATTGCTAGTGTCCAACCTGCTGCACGGCTATCTCTGTCCAATCAATACATACTGAGGAAGCGATGCCATGGGAGAGAACAATGTGCTGCGACCTTCAAGAGCTTCAGTATCAACAGAAATCTGAGCAGAAATCTTAACGAAAAGCATGTCCACATTCCAGCGTAGCCTATGCTGAGCATTCGTTGAGGAATTACAGATGTAATCATGCCAACCCTTCAAAAAGGAATTCCAGTAAGGACAGCCAAGTGCTGATCCTCTGTTGGAAAGGAGAGGGAAAGAGGGGGATGTTGAAGTACTTCCTCCGTCTTAGGACACTGAACTGTAGCCTTTTGAGAAGGCCCCTTTGTGTAGCAATCGAACTACAATTTTGGACTTCAAGACTGAAATAGGTTGAACTCCAGCTGCACAAGGAAGGAAGCGCATCCTAGGTGGGATTAACAATTGTTCCCGCTCTCTTCAATTCCAACTCTCAACCTACCAAGATCTGGAAGATGGCCATGAAGACATCTTTCTAGCTGACACAGAGGGACAAGTTGACTTCCTAGCTGAACAAACTGAATCGCATCTTTGCTTCTCTAAATTGCTTTTTTTTTTTTAAAAAAGAGTAACATTAAGAGGCCCTTTGCTGGCACTGAAACCTGTCTGCAGCACGAGTCCAAACATTCTCATGTGGGCAGGGAACTGCAGTTTCTGGAGACTTCTTCACATGTTGACAAACCCAGAACGCTTTATAAGGCTAAAGAGAATCCATTTTCTGCCAGCTTTATTCTTTATCCATTGAACTTTTAAGATTTGAATGTGGCTTCATGTTGGTTTAGATTGTTTTTATATTTGTTGGAAGCCACCCCGAGATGCCATCGGCATGAGGGGGCGGCACATAAGTGTAATAAAATTAATTAATAAATAACTCTGCCTCTAGTCAGCAATAGATAAGCAGGCACTCCGTAATCCTCAAGGAAGCTAGATCCCTAACAAGCTACAGCTTGAATAGAGGTAAATGTTTGAGTTGGGTGTGCTGCTTCCCACCAGAGATCCCCAGAGGGATGGATTTCTTTCACTGCCAGACTCTGGGATGGATACCTATAGAAAGTTATATTAAGACTGCAAAAAACAAACCGTAATTGTACAACTGGACAATTGGATCTAATGTTTCAGGGCATAAATGACCAAGGACAGAAATTAAGAAAAATCTCTTATCACGCACCGGCTAGTTTAAATAAGATCAGAATGGAACATCCCCTAAAAATCAGGATTTTATTATTTTTTTGTTGGGGGAGGGAGAGGATTTTGTTTGATGAATCGATAGCCTGATGGGACAGGAAACGCTATACTGATGTGGGAGAGTGAATGAAGGAAAGCTCCCATGAAATTCCTTGGAAAGCTTTGCCTTCAGTAGCAGTTAATATAAAGGCATTAACACTAGAATTTCTGTGCTATGGAGATGGGTTGGGTTTGCTTTGCTTGGGGGGCAACTACCATGCAACTCCAACTGATCTTCTGGTGAGATACTAGCAGGAGACATCTCCATGCAAAGTTTGCCTCCCGCAAGATTGAAACCACCTTCACCTGCTCAAAATACAATTCTGAGGGCCAGTAACATCGCTGGGTTTAAGCAAGGATTGGGTACGTTCTTGGAGGATGGGTCCATAAATGGCTATTAGTCAAGTCGGCTGAGGGAGGTAACCTCCAACTAAGCAAGGAATGGATCTATTGACCTGTTGGATTCTTCTCTGGATCAACTGAAGGTGACCACTGTCAGAGGCAGGATGCTGGGCTCGAGGGACATTGGTCTGACCCAGTATGGCACTACTTATGTTTTTACAGCATTGTCGATTTTCATTATGTAGCAGTTTGATACTTCGGAGAAAGTTTTAAAGCACAGCAGCATTGCGTCTCGCACACTGTAATTCCTACATCCCTTTCGTAATTTTAATAAGGTTAGCATATATGAGTTTGTCTTCCTTCGGATATTAGTTTTAATATTTTGAGCGCGTGCCTAGGGCATGATCCAGTACAGCAGTTACCTTATTAAAAAAAGAGGATATTCTGAGTCAGCAGAGAAGGCAAAAAGCAGGATCCATATTACAGGAGGTTTATGTTAAACATTATGTGCAACATGAGAGCTAACCAGAGAAGTAAGTGCACAAACTGTAGCCTTCATGGATACTTGCAGGCGTGTGAATTGAAAAGCGAGTCAAGTTTTGTGACCTCTGCACTTGAACGTTTAAATCAGTCTCATCACTAAGGGGAAAAGAGTGGGGGCGCTGCTTCCAGAACTGCCTTGTACCAGAGATCCCCCGCATTGCCCCCGCATCTCAATCTTTGCTCCGACTTACCTGACCCTCAGCTCTACAGGATAGTTAGTCTTTACTTACTTTCCCATTCTTACCATCGAGGCAGGAAAAGGGGGTGGGGAGGAGCCGGTTGTCAGCTCTTTGCCTATTTAAGGGTCTTGTATGTTGGGAAAAATCTAATCCAAGGACGTTTCCTGCCTTTGTAATGCCCAAGCTTGGATCTCTGAAGTCATAGAAACGGACAGAAGGAATCCCAAGCTTTGTCGAGTCCAGACTCCTGTCATTAAGAGCGATCCCCAGTCCCTACACCCTCCCCGAGAGATGTCTGTCTAACCCAGGGGCGAGGAACCTTTTCCCTCTCAGGGGCCAGTTTGAAAATTAATAAAAGCTCTGAAGGCTGCACAGAAATTGGGGGAGGGGGGCGCTAAGGAAGAGAGGGTCCAGATCATGGATCTCTGCCTCTCCTTGTGTGTGTGCTCTCACCTCTGCTCCTTTACGCTGAGCTCAGCCTTTCACCGCGTGGGGGAGGAACTGGATCCAAGGGCCAGCTCTGGAACTGGAAAGGGGCCACGAAAGAACTAGCTGCGGGCCACATTTGGCCTTCAGGGCTGAGGCTCCCCATCTCTGGTGTAACCGAACTGTAAAGACCTCCAGTGACAGGGCCTCCGCAACTGCCCTGGGCCGTTTATTCCATCATCTAACTGTCCTGGCAGTTAGAAAATTTGTCCTGACATTTACCCAAAATATTCTCTCCTTAATGCCTCCAAGGTCCTTTTCCTGAGTGGTAACTCCACATTTAGAGCCCAGTATTGCATACATAAAGTTTGGATTGGTTTTTCCCTAGATGCATCACTTGGCCACATTAAATTTCATCTGCCTTTTAGATGCCCACTTACCAATCTCACAAAATCCCCCTGAAATTCTTCACAGTCCGTTTGTGTTTTAACTACCTTGAATAACCTGGTTTCGTCTGCAAACGCGATCACCTCACTCTTTACTCCCCCTTCCAGATCATTAAGGAATACATTAACATCCCACTGGTCCCAGTACAGATCCCTGGGGCAATCCACTATTTTCTCTCCATTGTGAAAACTGACCCTTTAGTCCTACCCTTTGTTTCCTATCCATTAACCGGTTACCAATTCAAAATAGGACACTGCCTCCTATCCCATGACTTTTTAATTACCTCAAGAATTTCTCATGAGGGACCTTATCAAACACTTTCTGAAAACCCGATACACTATACTGACCAGCTGCCCCTTATCCACATGCTTATTCACCCCCCCAAAATTCCAATAGATTAATGAGGCACAACTTACCTTTGTTAAATCCATGTTAACTCTTCCCCATTAAGTCATGTTTATCAATATGCCCCGTAATTCTGTCCTTAACAATACTTTCCACCATTTTACCCTGCACTGATTTCAAGCTCACCGGTCTGTAGTTTCCAGGATCACCTCTGCAGCCCTTTTTAAATATCGGTGTTACGTTTGCTACCCTCCAGGCCTCCGGTACAGTGGCAGATTTTAGCAAAAGGGGATAAATTACCAGTAGTAGGTCTGCAATTTCATATTTAGTTCCTTCAGAACTCTGGGGTGTATACCATCTGGTCCTGGTGATTTGCTACTATTTAGTTTGTTGGTTTTCTCTAGAAAGTCAAGGTTTTACATTCCAGCGTCACAGTGATCAGTGGGTGTTTTTAAATGAGCAAAGCTTTGGGGGGGGGGGGGGGGGGGGGGGGGGGGGGGGGGGGGGGGGGGGGGGGGGAGGGGAAGAAAAGGGGGGCGCGGGGGGAGAGGAGAGAACGTGAAGTGTGTGGGGAGGGCTTCAAACAAGCAAGGTAGCCAACTTGGCCTGCACGGGGCACTCCACATTGCTCCGTGCATGGCCATGGGTGGTAGTGTGTGGGTCATGGAAGTGCCCCTCACCAGGCACCAACTTCAAATGGAGCAGGCCAACCAAACCCAGGGCACCACCCCAAAGCGGAGCAGTGGTCCGTCCGATGTGCAGACCCACACTGCTGCTCCACCTCCGGCCAGTCATTGCCCCAGGCAACACCATAGCATTGTGGATGCTCTAGTCTGCAACTCTATGGTGGTGGTAGCGGAGGGGACAGACTGCGTGGGTAGACCACAAGCTGGGGAACCCCTCTGGGTCCTTTTAAACCCAACCCTGGCAGGGCTGGGCACATGCAGACGTGGGGGTGTAGCCCCGGAAGCAGCTACAAGAGTGGTCAGCCCCGCGTCCCTCTGAAAACACCTGTTTGATGTGTTGAAGTACCTCCATAGCACTTACCAGTGTTGTAGGCAGTAGGCATGGCTGAGTATACCAATCCCTGTGGAGGCAAGCTTGGAGTTGTCACTGACACCACGGGGGTGGCAAGAGACTGTGTAGACTGAGAGCTGGTTATCCTTTGGGTATTCTGTATGGGATTAAACACAAAGGATGTGTCTCAATAAGTGTGGCAATAAAAAACAACAGTCAATTAGGATGCGTCTTTTTACATTATTTGGGAACTGTTCTGCAGCTGTGACTCTCTCCCACATAACATTTATGGGGACGAAATATTTATTTATTTTAAAGTAACTGATTTATGGATATATTATCCTATTGTGCACAAAGCTTCATGTTAGTCTGAGTTATGCATGTATTCTGAGAGGACAATACGCCCATCAGGATATACTGGCCTTGTCTGTACTAATGATTTTATAGGGGCTGGTGCTAGCAAGGACAAAGTGGACAGCGTGTAGAAGGCTACCAGAGGGACACAGCTCTACACACTGGTACAAACCCTGCCAGCCACTACACTACAGGCTGATGGGCTGCACGTATCCTAACAACAATGGTGGGGAAATAAATTCCCTAAGATCTTCAGTGTCGCAAAGCTTTCTAACAGAATAATTCTTCAATTTGACAGTGTGTCTGCTACAAAGTTATTAACTTCATGGCAGACACACCACTTGCATTAATGCAGACTACAAGCATGCGTTTTGCAAACGGACATCGTTTGGCGTCAAACACCCCGATCCAAGATCCACGTGCATGCCTCAGTTGTGTGCACAGCCCAAATCTAGAATTGTGCATGTGCACACAGCGTGCATGTGTGTGCAGGGGGATCGGGGAAAGTCCCCCACTTCATGGCTCCACCGTGACCAGGTGAGTGTGAAACAGGACGGCAGTGGTGTTGGGAGGCAAGGGACTTTCCCTGGACTCACTTGCACACACAAATTCAGTGTTGGTCTGCGTACATGCCTCAGGCACACGTGTGGACCATGGATCGAGGCTACAGACGGTCAGGGTCCCAATTACAGTGGCTATAAATGAATAACCTCCCAATAGAAGAATGCTCCACAGAAGGGCTGCAATTAAACTTTGGTGTGGATTCAGTCTTTGATGGATCCACCACCCATTTCCATCCTATCTGAGGAAACACAGACCAGACTGTGATCAAGTCTGTGTTTTGCTGGAGATCCAGATTGGTTGTGCCTTGTATTGTGCCATAAAATGGCAGTCCAATAGCATGCTGCCATTTTGCACACGTGCAGGATGACAGCACCTTTCATTCGGAACTTTACATGTGTTCCAAACAAACATGGAAAAATCAAGACAAAGTGAAAAAGGCAGATCCAGTACCCTACTCCACAGCAGACATGAAACGATGCTCTCTACCAGGGCAGACAAAACATTTCCAATGAAGCCAAGTCAACACAGACCGGATGTGGCAGTGTGTGACAAGAACACACCATGTTGCGGTTTCTCTTTTTCAAGAAACTTGAGTCGTAACTAATTGCTAAGGAATTTTTTAAAAGGCTACTGTACTTTGTTTTTTCCCCCCATTTAAAAATGAATATTTTGATTTTAAAAAAAGAGCAAAACCCATGCTTGCTAATAAACCCTTGAAACGTTTTATTGACTTGCTAGTGGTTCTTCTACATCACGTATTCCTACCCTGCTACCTAGGATTCTCTCCCCTCTGCTCCTCTGACCAGAGGGCAAGTTAGTGCAGTACACATACGATTCCTGTTCTTACAAGAACGAAGTACACAGAACAAGCAAGCAGCATGCTGTGCTTAGGTAACTGTCAATCAGCCCCTTACAGTGCTTACTGACCAGCTACAAACCTTGCAGATGCATTCCTAGGCACTTTGGAAAAGTTCTGAAAGGCATGCAGAGGAAGTAGGCATATGCATTTCAGGGAATGGTCAATCCCAAGGACCAGAGACATTACAGTCAAGATTTTAATGGTTACAGCTGACAAAGGCAGAGGAGAGTGATAAACAGGGACCTGCAATCACTATGTTTTATCTATTGCCATCAATGGGGAAAAAATACAGGAAACCTGGGTCCCTGGTGATCAGTCTATTTCAGCCTTCTGTAGCTGTTCTGCCTTCAAGAAGGAAGATCTCTTCAAAGCTGGTTATGCCAAATTCAGCGCTTACATCCAGAGCAAGGAACTGTATTTTATAACATATATTAATCCATGCAACAAAATGTTATGGTGCTTAATACTCATCTGCTTATTTGTCTTGTCTGAAGAGGTTTTGTTTTCCCCATGGATGGGAAAGACAGCTCACTAGGGGGCAATCTCTTCCTACCATATTCATTTACTGTACTATCTATCACATTTGCTTTGACCTTGTACAAAAGAACATTTACCCTGGAGAAGCTACTCCCTACTTTGCTTTAACCCAGGCAGTCAATGATCACACAAATACTGTGTTCAAAGTGAAACAACAGATAATTACCCCTGAGGTACATATGCCTGATAAAAGCAGAGTACACCCTTCAGGGAGCTTAACCTGCAGGTAAGTTACGGCGTGGACTAGGTTAGCACTCAATCGGTTAACTTTACACCATGGATAAAATATCATCATCATCATCATATTTATTTATATCCCGCACTCATTTCCGGAGACTCGATATCCCATGGTTTTATGAATGCTTGTGAAGTGAGGTAGTTACTTCTTATGGTATTTGGCCCAGGGTAACAATGGGGGGAGGGGAGGGGATACATGGCCCTACATGCAAAAAAAGTTTTATAATGTAAAAAGTCGGTCCATTTTAACAGTGTAAAAACACATCCATAATAAAATTGTTTTGAATAAGACTTCATTCAGTAAGAGCTACCCAATGGTGGCTTGGCTAGCTATTCTAGGCCTTGAATAGCCATTTATTACGTTGTACTGAAGACGTGTTTCCCCCATGAAGGCATTTAATACAGGAGTAATAAGTTGCACAGCTGCTTATGATCACGATTAATCTGACTTCGGAGAAAGCAGTTTGTAGATCCTGGCCTATGCCGTTCGTTACTTCTGGAAAACAAACTAGGTTTTTCCAAAAACGTTTTTAAAAAGTGACCCTTAAATATTTGTAGTTAAAAAAATTTTTTTAAAAAAAAAATCATACATGGAAAAAGTTATTTTTTAAAGAAGTAAAACATTACAAGAAGCCATGCATTCACCATGGTGAAACACTGTCAGTCTCATGCATACATGCAATTAGAGCCTCATTAACAGCAACAGGTCCACGTGGAAAGCAAATAAAGGGAAGTTGAAAATGACACCACTGACTGCAGCCCCTTCTGCAATGATTACGCTGTGGGTGGCAAAGAGGATTTGCATATTATTTAGGAAGAAGCCTCATCTCCTACCAACCAACAGCTATTTTTAAACCTTCCATTTGCCAGAGCAAAAGCCAAATGAGATAAAATATAACCTTCTAGAAAAAAAAAAAAAACCCACCCTTCCTTTCTACAGGACATCTCTCCAGCAGAAAAAAGGCTAAATGGATTAATTTGCAATTCTATATTGCTTGTGGTAAACAGGGAATCCCCTGGTGGTTTGATCTCCTACAGCATGAACTAATTCCCACTGTATAAAAAGCTGACCTCACCAGGCATGATGTAATCTCTAGGAAAGGAGAAGAAGCAGCAGCACAGGACTTGTATTACAATTTGAGGAACTGTAGGAGTGAAGTCATTTTCTTTAAAATGTTGCATGAAATTTTGGAGACTATATATGGCATCTTTCATTTGGGGGTGGGGGGAAAATCACACAACCTATGTGCATGGACAGTTGCTGTTGAAGACTCACTTGCTCCCAATGTTCCTTCTATAGCTAAAAGCAGTTTACAAATATCCAAGTTTAGAGACTATGAGACTTTGGTTGGGTTTCATTCTGTAATTTTTTATGAAATATTCAAAGCCGTGCAACATCTGGCTGCTATAAAAGGGAACATTGGTTTAATAGAGGCTCCATAGCTAGTAACAGGTAGGCTTTCGGAGACTTGTGCTCTCGTATCAAGCAGGAACCCAGACTCACCAATTCCAATTCATCCTCCTCCGACTGTACTCGGCAAACAAGAGGGATAACACAGTTACTAAGAATAGCATCGCTTTCAAGAATGAAAGAGTTTATATTTAGGTTTGGTATTATTTTGGGTTTACAGTGCAGTTATGTAAGCAATGTCCTAAAACGTCTGATGACACAGTCCCTTCCGTGTACTTTGGCCTAATTGATAAAAGCAAGTGCAGTCATGATGACACAAAAGCTATGGCTGTTGTAACACCTGTAAAAACATTGTTTACTAGTGGTTCAGTACTAGAAGATGACAGATCATATTTGTGCATAGATTCCCTAGAGGCAAACGGGTATTTTATGGTTAACCTCGGACAGCTTGAGAACTACAGAGTCTTGCATTTTTAGTGTGTCAACGATTCAGGGATCTCTGCACGCTCTCGCTCTCTCACCTCCTCCAAAGCCAACAAAAAGCGACAGCTGAAACTATACATTTCATTTACAAGACAGAAGAGCATTTGCAAAGGATGCTATTGCATGCCAAGTTATTGGAAAATATTTTGTCCTGTATCAGTTTCTCAGGATCATTTAAAGCAAAACCATCCACATGAACGTTTTGCCAATATGTTCCTTGATTTAAAAAAAATAAATTGCACTATATTTGTGTCAAGTCTAAGTCAAACCTAATACATTCTAATAAAGGTATTACCCAGAAAGCCTTAATTGGTCCTTTCGCCTCAACTTTATGCATCTAAACTCTAGTACATCCTCCGCAATCATCAATAGAGGGAATTTTAAAACAAAATGTTGCCCAAGATATGCATGTATTATTTAAATCCCACTCCTTATAGCTACTTCCAAGGAGCGATAACTGATTAATACCCTTTGTAACAGGGCAGAGTCTTTCCCTTTCGAACAGCTAGCACAGGCTTCTTGCAGGGGCTAGTAGGGCTGCTAGCGCTATACTGGAAAAAGGACAACACCCAATTGGAGGCAGCTGAGTCTGGAGTATGGTTGCAGCCAGCCCAAGGCAGGAAAGCCTGGGCCAAGCTCAGAGCAAAGAGAAGGATAGCAGGGAGGCAGCAGGAAAACAGGACCGCTGGAGTAAGCATGTTGGAAGGGTAGTAGGCCCGGGGATGGGGTGGCAGCATTGCATGGACTAAGGGGGTTCTGCTGGGATACAATGCTTAACCCAGAGACCCTAGGCAACTGAATACAGACACTGGAAATATAGAGACTGTGAGAAGAATAAAGAGACTGCTGAGAGTTAATCTGAGAGAGAGAGTTGGGTCTGCATCCTGATGAGACTTACACACAGGAAAGATCGTCCCTGACACAATTTGAACATCTATTTACGGGTTTGTGAATTTTTCTCCTGAAAGGGAGGGACTAGTAGCACTGGTGTAAGCACAAAAGTGTACAAGGAGGAGTGGGAGAGAGTTCCCTGGAGCATTCCTAGGTCTAGTCTGCAGCAACGACCGGAGAACTAGTCCGAGGACACATTGCCAACGGGCCAAACTGCAGGACATTTTTGCAAGTGCCGATAAAAGACTGAGGGGAGACAGCCGCTCACTTTTCCTCCAGTCCTATGGGAAGAAAGGCTCGAGTACGGACTCACGAAACCCCATGAGGATTTCTGGCTTAGATACATTGGGTGCAATCCAGTGGTCCGTGCGCGCCGTTTGCGTGCACAGGCAGAATGCGTGCCGTGCCTGCTCCATCCCCCAGGCCACAGGCTGTTGGGGGGGCTCGGGTCGGCGCGTGCTGTGCGTGTGCACGCCTCCAGCACATGCATTCTGGCTCATGCAGGTGCACAGCGGGCGGTGCACAAAGGCCGCTCAATTGCGCCCATTATAATTTTTTCTTGATTGACTCATTATATTCTGCCTAATGTCCCCCCTCCTCCCCACCTGACTGCAGCCTAGAACAACTAGACTTCTGTACCTACTCATGTGCGTTTCCACTGCTGAATGGAGATGCATTCATTCCCTCCCACAAACCCCTAAGAAACTGAATGCCATTTTCCTTAGAGCGCTCCCAATCTCAGCCAGCACAGAAGGCTACAACCAGAATAAGAAATCCAACCAATATCTCCAGTATATTTCAATGACTTATTAAGCTGTACTTATTTATAAGTAGACAATTGCAAAGGCATACCCTGCTTTTCCCTAGTACAGTCAAACACAATTATTATTTTTTTAGTTCAACTGTGTTACTGGCCTACTTGGAGCATCTCTAAGAAACCGTCACCACAGTAACCTAGGTGCTGTGTTGAGACCGAGTATTACCGCAGATGAATCACTCTGCCTACAGCATCACCTTCGTTTTCAGCCCCGTTTGAGCTGCAGGCTTTACTCAAGAACGACCAAATCAACTCACCAATGGAGGCATCATGCCTTTGCTGGAGGGTGGGATGACAACGCGAAGGTCCGGCTTGCGACTGTTCATGCCGAGATTGCCCCCTCCAGGAGGAGGGGGAGACTTGGTAGGCATGACTTTGCTGAGACCATTCCCGCCACCGGTCGTTCCTAGCAGGCTGGGTGAAGCTCGAGAGTTCACAAACCCGTTTCCTAAATAAAAGAAATGTACCTTGAGACCGAGAAGAATCGGTGGGAAACTCCAGTGCGGGTACGCAAATGCCGCAATAGTTTTAAGATGGCTTTTGGTAAGGAACATTTCACGAGAACCTAAAAACCTTTTAAGTGAAACAACATTTTACAGCATAAAAACAGCACTTCTTTCACTGGAATATGCAAGGGTGGTGCTGCCTTTTGGTTAGGTTGTGGCCGTTTAAGTGCCAAAGACCGACGCACAGTCAAAAAGGTGTTCCAATGCCATCTGGTCTTGCGTTTCTCACTTGACGTTTCTACATGCTGTGGTGGCAATGAAGCATATCTAACAATTGGTCTTTCACTCCTTCACCCCACCCACACAGCCCACCTGAAGAACAAATTAGATCATTTTGTTGATGGTAAGAATAAAAAAAGAAAAAGAAAAAGACACCCTTCATAATCTTACAAAACCTTTTACGCAAAGTAACCACAATTAAATTAAAGAACACTTGTAACAGGACTAAGAAGGTCTTGAACTCTAGATTGGTTTCAATTTTTTCCTTTAGAAAAAGGAAAATTTGGACTTACTGGTGAATTTCCTCTCTCTTCTCTTTCCCAGTGGACAGTCTGGAGAACAGGTTGTGTCTCTTGCATTGGCAGTAGAGGCAAGAATCACTTTAAGAGAGCAGTTGCCTTACTCCAGGGAGGGAGGAGCCAATACAGCTACCTTCCCAAGCTACCAACTGAACAAATTCTAGCCAAAAAATAACCTGGAAATACCAGAATAAGAGAACCACCACCAAAGAGGAAAAGAAAAAGAAAGTCAAATGCTCTTCCTAAACTAACCACAGGAAATCTGGCACTTCCCAAGACCGGAACCAACAGGACCAAACAGGAACTCTGTTTTCCAGAACAGTTGTGGAATCTGTGCCAGCTGGGGCAGACTCTCCACCAGTGAGGGGAGAAGAAAGGAAATTCACTGGTAAATTTGCCCTCTTCAAGGGCAGACAGTCTGGAGAGCAGGATGTATCAGAATAGTGCCATCCCCAGGAGAGGGAAGGAATCCCTACATAGCCACATTATTTGCATCCTAGCCTCACCTATCAAGCAAGGAATACGTTCTGAAGGACGCTCAAGCCACATTTGAAAAAGCTATCAAACCCACCTTGCAGCGTCTGAAAAACATACAGACCAATGACCACATGGCTGCCCTACAAGTTTCCTCTAAGGAAGTCTTTCCTGTAAAGCTGAAGTAGTAGCAGTTCCCATTAGTAAATGGGGTGTAATTACACCCACCAGAACATCTAACCCAGAGGCCTAGTAGGCAGCTCCTGGGCCAGTAGATTTGGACACCTTGCAACCCTATCTGCAGCACCCCCCTACCATCTAGAATATGCCCCTCTGCCTCCTTTGGATGTTTTGATTATGGGCAAGAGGACACTGGCAGCTTTTGGGAACAATGAAATGCCAAGCTGACTTTGGGCATGAAGGATGGTTATGTACAAAACACAACATTCTCACTGTGTAACATGAGTAGCTGAGGCTGTGTGGATGATGCTCCAAACTCAAATGTGTCTAGCTAAGGTGGTCATTACCAGAAAGAGGATCTCCTTGAAAGAAAACATAGAGGTACCGTGTGCAGGGACCAAAGGGCAGTCTGGTGATGACCTTTAGCACCACACTGAGGTGCTATGTTGGAAAATGATGGACAACCGATAAGCTGCCGCTCTCAAGAATCCCTGGAGGTATGTGTGTTGAGAGGTGCATGATGTACCCTTGCAACATATTGCCGTTGCCAACACCAAATCCTGAACATCTCCAGAAACTCTGCATTCCATGCATCCAATTAGATTTTCTGGCACCACTGCACAAATGTGGTCCAAGTGATACCATAAAGCTTATTGGTAGTGGAGCATCAGGAAACAAGAAGTGATTTGATCACCACTCCTGAAGAGCTTAAGAATTGAAGCTGGACTTTCTCAGCCGCCAGGCCGATAACCATAGCATACTGGGGCTTGGCCACAGGACACACCCTTGAATCAGGAGATCACCAAACATCTGAACATGGAATGGTGGCATCAGCTGTACGCTCGCCACGTCCAAGAGCCATTATTGTCTGGGCCAGAAAGGCATGGATAACAATCACTTGCACCCATTACTCCCGGATCTTCCTCAAAGTGCAGATCTGGTGCACTTTGACATAAAAGGAGATCTCTCAGCCACATCTGAGATGGTGCTTTGACTCCCTCTGTCCTAATCTCCAAGATCCTTGGTATACGTTTCTGTACCTTTACATTCTCTCTGTAGGGAATGCAAAGACCAGTTCGTTCAAGGCCAGTTCTCCAAACCTTTGAGTCATTTAGCAAAAAAGACAGTCCCTCAGAAGTCCAAGTTGCACAGAGAATTTTAGGACCAGCACAATCACCTGTATTTCCAGGCAGTTGACATGACATTGACCATCTCTCTTCAATCATGAGTCCTGGAGTCAAGACAATGAGCTCCCCATCTGGAGAGATATCTATCTGTGACTGTCATATGCTCTGGATCTCTTACCCACACACGTAGGGTGAATTGGGATGGAAGAATCCACCACAAGAGGAACTGGCTGAACCGTTTGAGGCACTTTCAACTAAGCTTGAGCCCTGATCATGATTTCCTGTTGATAATTCCTCAGGAACAACTGTTGATCCCATGAATGTAATTTGTGGATGTTTTCCAATGAAAAACATCTACGCAGGAAACTAACATCCCCAAAATTGTGTGTACCACTTTCCTGTGTCTGAGAGGAAGACCACCTAGTGCTGTATACAAAAGGACCCCAGACAAAGTATAGTCTGCATATACAAGTGATAGATCTCTTTTGTGCCCCAGGTGATTCAGGAAATGGAGGCATTCCTCTCACACAGGTCAATGGAGGTCACGAAATCCTCTGGGTAAAGCTATTCAAGTATGGAGCAACAGCTTTCCATACAGAATCATCATCTGTTCAAGGGCTTCAGGTCTAGATAGCCTTGGTGTCCTCACTCTTATTTGGGATCATAAAGAAAACACAGTATGTGCCTCCGGTGATGTGGGACAGGCTTGACAGCACCCATGGCAATGAGTTTGGTTGATGGCCATGACTATCCAAAGATGAGTTTCCTGGGCATTTCGACTTGGGAGGAGAGACACCTGGCAAATAATCACATACCGGAGGGTGACGTGAACCAAGAGTAACAATGGGTTTCTCCCTTGGTGGCCACAGTAGGAAAAGCATCAGTCTTGGCATAGGCAATGAACAAATGACATGGATTTGTCAAACAGTGTTCCCCCAGTTTACAGAATCACCAAAAAGGAAGGATCTAGCTTGGCAGTCTGCTTTTCAGGGTTTGAGACAGAGGTTCCTGTGGGCCATCACCCTGCAACATCCAACCAGAGGAGTCAGGGAGATCCTGGAGCCCCTTATCTCATGTGCAGCTTAGCTTCTTATGGAAGATGATGCTGGCTACCCAGATACTGTATCCCACCTTGGGAACCTGTTCCAGTCCTGCTCCACGTCACTGTTGGAGGAGTGGGGCTGAGTGGTGTTGGGGGAGGGGAGAATAATCAAGTTCAGCCCTGCTGTCTCCCTGTCCCATTTACCTGTGGGAGATGGGGACTGGAGGTTTCTTCCCTTCTCTTGAGGGCTCCAGTGCATCTCACTGAACACACGTTTGTGGTGCTGTTAATCTCAATTCAGAAAGATACTGGTTTCAGAAGTCTACTGGCGTTGCAGTTCATTCTCTTAAGGAAAACTCCTGACGTCTACAATAACTGTTCAAGAGTGAGAGAGTGGTACATGCAAGCACACATGGAAACAGGGTACATTTTACAAGTGTTTCTAATCACCATTGTTATTTAAGTATCCAAATCAACGGCTTTGTTTCTATAATTGCCAATGCAGTCTCCAGACTCAAACCTGCCTTGTGCCACTAGCCCCTGCTTTGGTGTGCCCATCCCAAAGTCTATTAAAACAAAAGAGTTAGGCTTTAAATTGATGCTAAAGAAAAGCCAGAAACAAGAAATGCCAATGTCTTGAGACTGCCCACTGCTGTGTAGCCAATAGGTTTTCCTCACAAGTAACTTTCATTCAATGCAGTTTTCACATAACCCCACTCTCCAATTTCACTCCCCCCCCCCCAAAATAGCATTCAGTCAAGGGCCTTAGATTTTGTTTCTTGAAAGACATTCTCAAAATTCTACGAGGACAATTTGACCAAATTTATGGTCCCCAGAAAACACACATTTTATTCATACCCTTAATGAAAAAAAGATACATTAAGCTGAAAATGAGAAATATTTTTTCTGGGGAGGAGTGAGCTCTGTGGTTTCACTCTAGAATCAGTCTATGTAAAAATAAATACAATTGATAATGAGATTATGTTTATCCTGACATGCCATTTCTGAAAGTAGTCTTTATAGTCACAATTCAGTGGCAAGTCTATTACCCCAAAGTTTACGGTGTGTGACATTTTCTTTTAATGGCCTGCAGCACTTTCCTGGAATGAATATTGTACTATTATGCTAATCTGAGTAGTCCCTTGTGCCCAATTCCATTTTATTACAGTAAGTACATGTTAATTTAAAGGCATTTAAAAAAAATCTGAAACCTACTGGTTTTACATTCCATTTTGTTAAGGAAAACTCTTTGAGCGCAATCCAGCTCCCGTTGAAGTCAATGGCTAAACTCCCACTGACTTGTACGGAGCTGGATCACGCTCCTCATGTCTATAACAAGTGATCAGGTATGAGAAATCATAAATGCCACACTGTCCCTTTAAAACACTTTATTAACGTCTATAGTGGTGGTGCTTGCGTAGTCGTACGTGTCAGCCATTTCTGTACAGAGAATGCAAACTAAAGCCTTTATCTGAAGGACAAATAAGTAGTTGAGGCCCTTAAATGTGGAGATCTTTTCAAAGAAGTTAGTTGCAAGGTATCTTAAGAACATGCATGAGGTATTTTTTTTTGAGAGAGACACACACACAATACAGCTGTAATTTGGCAACTAACAAAGCAACGATAAACATCCTCGAACTTGCAGAACAGGCATGAATTGTAACTACAAGGCTAAAGGACTGATGATTAAACCTCTGCAAGCATGAGGTTTTATTCAGAGCACCATATGAATACAAACTCAAAATGAAGGGTCGCATACAAAGAACGGAGCAGAATAGTCTAACATATACACGTGGAATTTATTAAATGTTATAAACAAATATCGACTAATCCCAACTGCTCCCTTAAGCTATACCGCTGGCGATATGCGAGACCTGCTCTTGGAGGCTCATACGGATGATGGGTATCTGCACTCAGAAGCCACCTACTGTTTGGGGATCCCGTCATCGCGCCTCAAGTTGGCAGGCGATCAGGCCTTTGCTGTAATGGGACCCTTAGTGTGGAACTCCATATCTCCGGATAGCCATTTTAGTTCCTCTCTTCTTAGCTTTAAAAAGCACCAGAAAACTCATTTAATTCTTGAGGTGCTTCCACTGCCGGTTCCCCTTAACGTCATCTGTCCTCCCTACATGGTGCAGGGCTGCATTGGTTCCAGTGAAGCCCTGCACCAAGTATTTTTCACAAGCGTCCTCTTTTAAAGGGGAGGTATGGCCACCCGACCTATAGGTTACCATGACCTAGGAGAGGTATGGATGGATTGATTCCAGATATATATGTAATCTCAGAAGAACTCCGGTCAAGAAAGAGATGAGAGTAGCCACAGAGTTCTCTAGAACATGACTCTCGTGGTCTAAACGCCAGCGTGGGGGTGCAAGAGAGGCTGGGATGTCAAGTAGGTTGGGGGAACATTGAGCTGGCTGTGAATGGATCACTCCATTATGACTTGTGGGGTACTTCTCCGAAACAACCAGCAATGGTCGCTGTCACAGACGGGATAATGGGATCGATGCACCGCTGGTCTGACCCAGTACAGCACTTCCTAAGCCCAGCTCAGCAACCGCAATAGCACCAGCGGACGAGCTGCACGACTGCTTTCTGCTTTGCCCACCGGCTAAGGGATGGATTCTATGCAATTTCCGGTACCAATGCTCATTAACTCAGGCTTCCTGCAGCAAACGCGAGACACAAATTTAATTCAATGCGAAGCACACATACAGATGTTTAAATAGAAGTGCAAGACGACAGATGTGGGATTTTTAGGTGCTACTCCAGAAGAAAGCTAATCTGAAGCAGTGCCGATTGCACCCAGAAGAATCCATTTGGAAGCAGACGGCACCATGAATTCTATCTGCAGACTACTTCACTTCCAGACCATTCTATTAGACTATTACTACATTCCAGGCACTTGTACAGTGGAGTCTGCTTAAGTCCAATTCCTTGGAGGTGGAGAAAACGGATGCTCAGATTGAGTTAGCACCAGGTTTCTCCATATCCAATCCTCTTCCTGTCCCTCAGAAGCAGAGAGACAGAACAACCATCAGGACAGAGCTCCATGCGTGTGTAGTTCTGACTCTGGGCGTCTTAGGTGGGCTGGAGACAAGGAAACTGGGTGCTTGTTTACTCCACTTATAGCCTGCTGGAGAATCCCAGGGTCAGAAGTGACAGGACTTCTCAAACATACAGCTCTAGCCATCAGTGCGAGTCTGCACGTCCAGTCGCCGACAGAGAGAACTGATGTTCCCTAACACCCATCTCCGACTTGCCCTGACAGGGTACATGCTACAGTATTTTAACCACATGCAGACAAAGAAATTAATACGCTCAAAAGGTTCTGGCGTTTTTAGCTGGGTATACTCTGCCCACCTTAAAGGTTCATGGCATCAGGGTTCAGAATTCAATTTATCCAGACCAAGCAGCACTACATTCCCATAGACCTAGAACTAGGGAAAACAAAGTAATTTGACTTATGCAGAACTTCAAGTTATGCAAATCTATTTAAGTGGATTCTATCGTATGCTGTAGCTTGCTCTTGCAATCTGATAACAAGCACTGGTTTCCATGCATTCATTTTTTAATGTAATGCTGAACAATACGGACACTTCACTGTGACCCATTTCAGTCTTTACTAGCAGTGATTACTCTCTCCCTTTAAGCAACAGTCTAACGTATTTTTCATTTTCTCTTAAAGCACGGTCCTGGAAGTCTGTTTTATGAGGCCATTTCCTCCAGCCTCTTCTCAAGTTACGTTGGTCATTCATGTGTTAAAATCAGAGCACAAGTTTCTTCCACACACAGTACAGTCATTTCCTGTAGCCCTTATTACAAGACTTTACCAGTCCTTCAGAGAACGTTTCATGCCCTTAATGGAGCTGTCAAAACCAAACCCCTCCCCGCTGCATTCTCAGTGGAGTACCTTAGAGTGCACCAGATGGATTCAAAGCACTCTGCCTGCAAGAAAGCTGAGCCACTTTATACGCAGGACAATAAAAACAAATATTGAAGAAAATATTGTGTTTTGAGGGGTAAGAACTTGCAAGTGCGTGAGATGCACGTCCATCAAGAACAGTCCTCCTGGCAATTCTTTTGTGTGTTGTTTTGAGAACAAGACAATGTACCCTGCTCAATATTTGAAAACCTTCATGGGTGTTAACCATTTGCAGAACTCTCCTAGAATGTTTATTCCCAAATTTCTTAATTCGTACCATTATACCTTTTTCGTTCTTGAGACTCTAACAAACTGCGCGACTAGCCCAGTGTGCTGCAACCCAACAAAATTAAATTACAAGTAATGAGTGAAGGGGCAGCTAAAAGCAGGATATATTTCTTCACATAAGGTCAGGAGCCAGAAACAGATAATGATTACAAGATGATGTCATTGTCTGGCTGTTTACCAAAGTGAAGCTTTGGTAACCCTGTCCGCACCATTTAGTACTTGTATAGGAAGCAGAGTAGTTCGTTAGAACTCCCGCCCACTTAATGAGGGGGGGAGGTTGTGTTTTTTCCTCTCTCTCTCTCTCTCTCTCTCAATACAGATTATCACTTTAAAAATATGCACAAAGTACCCCAGCACCACAAAAAAGCCCTATTGGGATATGGAAGCTAGAGGCTTGAAAAACATGTACTTTAAATGATCCACTAGATAAAGCACAGATCAACTCAAACAATGAAGATACATGACCGAGAAAGTACTTTGTTCTTAATACTATTCCAAACTCAAATTATATAGCCGTCCTTGATGTCATTAATCTCTGATTGTGGTTACATTCCAGAGAAACCAAATGCCTGTCTAGGATTCATTTCTCCAAATAATTTGCAATCCACTAAACAAAATAAGATTGCACAAGAGGCAATCATGTACAAATTTTACTCCTCAAAACAACTGGCACCGGACAAGACCATAAAAATAATCACTTGCAATATAAACAACAACAATTTTAAAAAATTCTACATCAAGTGTGCAATCCTCAAACCTGTTACTCCAGAGTAATCCCACTCCAGATTATGTGAGCTGTAGATTGCAGCCCCAAACAAACAAATCTGTCAGAAGTGTTTTCCCTATTTCACCAGTGGGGAAACCCCAGTGAACAGTGGTCCTTGTTAGTAGTGAAGCAATGCATTACTTTTATGCAAAAATGAAAAACACTGCTCGTGGTTAAAAAAAAAGTTATACAAATCTGATTTTAAAAATGGCTTTTAATCTCTTTGTTTAAAAAAACAACCACCACCATTAGGACTGTAAAGATAATTTGGAGGGGGTGGGGGGAGAATACCAGTCAGGAACCAAGTTTTAAAAGATCTCCATCAATTCTTCTAAAAGTGTTTAAAACAAAACGATTTCAGAGAAGACTTAAGTAAAGTTGAAAGTACAAATTTTAACCTCCAGACAGTGATGTAAATTTAGATTTCATAATTATCTTTAAAAAAAAAGTAATTACGTGCTCTCTCCATTGCAGAACATCATGGGGCAGATCAAAAAAAGTGGAAATAAATATCTTTTACGAAGTCACTGATCTTTAAACGTTAGGCCACACTTGAGCACTAACTGTCATTAAAACATACTTCTGCCATGAATGGAATTGTATGGAAATGTTTTACAAAAAGATCCAAAAATCAAGAGAGAGAGAGAGAAAAATAAATCAAATGCCCAAAGTTAGACTCTTAAATCAATTGTTGGATAGCTAGATAGGTGGCCTGGTCTTCAACTGCTCAACAGTCCCCATTCTGAAATGTTTGGCCTTACAACTATTAAAAATATGGGTCAGAGAATGTTCAGAAGCTATTTGAAATGTAAATGGCTCCCGTCCTGGGAATGAAACTGCCACTCGCTAGTCTCGGTGCGACACCAAAGTTAAGAAACGCTTACTAGGATATTTGTCTCTCTGCTTTAAAATCTTAATGTTAGCAGAATGAAAGGGAGGCAGGGAAGGTGGAACTATAAAGAGCTTGCTAGGCCATCTCATCTGTATGCTGTCAGGGCAAGGTTTTTCTCGGGTACATTTTCGCTGCTTTAATCAGTCTCAGGTTCAGCTCCTTCATTTTCTATGCATTCCTTCTATTTTACTGAAATGCCACTAAGATTTCCATAGAAACCACATTAAACACTGGGCAAGCGCCCCGGCAACTTAAAACATCTGTCAGATCTGAATTGCAAATGTGACCTTGTCTGCCTTTCCCCCCCCCCCCTCATTTCTTCTATCCTGCGCTCTAGCATCTGGTGACACTCGTTTGCACATCCTTAGGGAAGGTTGGCGGTTTCTGGCCATCACACGCACTGCATTTGGGTCACCGACAACGTTTTACATGGTCTGAATTCGTTTGTGGTTAAGTGAACGTGTTCTGCTCTTTGCCAACTCTTACCCAATTTACAAAATTAGATGATGGAGAAACTCGTGTGTAACAGAATTGAGGTTTAGAAACTACTATTAAATATTCTTATTGGAGCAAGAAGTAGAGTTTTCTTACTGAAAAACTACCGCGCTTCATGCTGCTGTCCAAATCCCAAGATCTACAAAACTGCACTGTGACTCTTCAGAGTTTACAGCTTTTAGATCAGGAGGGGCCAGATTTATGGTTCAGATGATCCACTTGATCTAGGCATCAGCCTCATGCAACCTACCCCACCTTCTGCCTCTGGTGCTCCAGGCCAGAACCCTTCCCCACCGACTCTCAGCTCTATGGTATCTCAGTAACAGGTCGCAGAGCTGGAGAGAAGCACTTCCCTTGCGGGAGTCTTCCCCACCCCACTAGAGGAGTTCTCCTCATCCATTTCATTCATTTCATTTATTAGATTTCTATACCGCCCCATCCTGCCCTCCTATCCCATTTGCTCCCCAGGTGCCAGTCCCACTCCCCTCCGCACAGATGATCTCTCAAGAGCCTGGGCTACTGGAGATCTACTGGAGACTAGCTGGTGATCTATCAGTAGATCACAACCTACCTCTTGGCTACCCCTGTTTTAGGGTGTTTTTAAGCGAGACGGTACCACACGTGGCCACCCATCCCCTGGCCACTCGTTTGAAGGTGGCGTGGGTGGAGGTGTGCTCCCGTGACCCACCCAAGCACCCACCCATGGCCACTCATGGTGCACTGGAAGAAAAGCGATAGTGTGCTGTGCGGGGGAAGGCAAAACGGTGTGTGGGAACAGGTGCCCATGCATCCCTGGTCCATTTGAACCAGGCGCCCACCCATGCCAGCGAACAGGTCCACGGTTCTGTTGCCTCCCCGTTCCACCCCCAACCCTACCAAGAATTCTTAAAGGGGTAATGGCTGCCTGTGAGAGCTGGCTGCAGGGCGGGGCAGGGGTGGTGGGAGTGCATGGTGGCTGCCTGTGGGAGTGCAATGGCCACCCAGGGAGCCGCCTGTTAGAAACCCTCCCCGCTCACACCCCACGCATGGGTGCTCCGCAGCCCTACCATGCAACAAGCACGGAAACTCCCAGCCTTGTGCAGTTAACCAATACTCTTAGATTTACCACTAACCCCCCCAAGAGTAACTTCTACCATATGAAGCTCTTCTACTGGAGCGCCCACTGACAGGAATCAACTTGGCGATTCAGTTTGTGTATTATTTTGAGGAAAGAAGAGAGAACGAACAGCTGGATGATCCCTAAGCCATAGTCACTAAAGAATCTGTTAGCTCTTATTCGACAGACATAAAGCCAGGTGATAACACACACCCGTTTTGTATACAATGAAACAAAAACTTAGTGACCCCATTCTAAAAGACCCATCCCTTAATCGGTCTTTTAGCTTGTGCCAATTTTTAAAACATTATAAGTCTATTACCTTAAATAAAAAGCTTTATTAAGCATTTTAAAAATTCAGAGACAAGACTACAGCTGTTACTCCTGTAACTTGTCCCACATAAAAGGCTTAAATTAAAAAAAATATTTAAAAACTCTCACATCAAGAAAGTTCAAAATGAAATAGCCACATTAATTTGTCTGGGATAATACACACAATCTAGAATCATTTTAACACAATTCTAACTCTGCCAAATAGAAACAAATTTTCAGTCAAAGCCAAACCTGGGCACCATGGTTTTTCCAAATTTTAAGGTTCAGCCACCCTTGAAAATAGTTATTAAAAAGTTTGCCTATACAAGCAGGAATTCCAGATTTTTAAGCTACGGCTGTGTGTGCCCATCCAGTGCTCTAAGCAACTCTTACAAGTCTTTTAAAATTACCTCAGCAAAAGAGACTTAGAAAAGAGAAAAATATTAACTTTGCAAGAAGCCATGGATAATAAAACCAGATTTCTTTGAACCACCGTTTGTGTATAAAAAATTGAACTGTCAATATTCAATGAAAAACAGTTACATTTAACTTATAACTGTGCTCTAGGTTAATACTTTATTTACAGCGGTTTGTAGTTCAAACAGCAAGCTTTACATATAACTATCACAACAAACTCCAAAAACACCCTCTTTTTTTAAACTGAGGGCAAGAATAAGTGTTGGAAACATATGGTCCCTCTGGCCAAGGCCAAATTAAATGATCAACGTCAGTTCCAATGATGTAGCTTTGCTCTTTTTTTAATTTATTTTTATTTATTTAGCAAATTTATACCCTGCCCCCTCCTGCAACGCAGCTCGGGGCGGCTTCCAACAATCATAATAAAACATTTAAAATTCATTTAAAAATATTAAATATAAAATATACCATTATAAAACAGGTCTAGAAAAATAATAAATAAATAAATGGGTGGGGGACTAAAATCATCCCTCCCCACCCTCCCTCCCAAAGGCCTGGGCAAACAGCCAGGTCTTACAGTTCCGCCGAAATGTTAAAAGGCTTGGGGCCAGGCGAGCTTCCTCCGGAAGGGAGTTCCACAGCCGCGGCCCTACCACCGAGAATGCCCGCTCCATCGTGGCCCCCCGCTTAACACGGGGGACCTCCAGGAGGGCACCCCCGGCAGACCGCAGGAGTCGTTCCGGGGCGCGAAGGGCGAGGCGGTCCCTAAGGTAAGAGGGGCCAAGGCCGTATAGGGCTTTATAGATCATTACTAGGACCTTGAACCTGGCCCGGCACACTATCGGCAGCCAGTGCAGCGCTCGGAGCACCGGTGTAATGTGCTCCCGGCGACCCGTCCCCGTAAGAAGACGGGCCGCCGCATTCTGCACCAGCTGCAGCCTCCGGGCCAGGAACAAGGGAAGCCCCACGTAGAGCGCGTTACAGTAGTCGAGTCGCGAGGTGACGAAGGCATGGATGAGGGAGGCCAGGTCCGGGCCAGAGACATACGGACGCAGCCTACGTACCAGATAAAGCTGGCGGAAGGCAGCCTTCGCGACTGCCTCCACCTGCTGCTCCAGCCGCAGGCCTGCGTCCAATATGACCCCCAGACTCCGGACCTGCTGAGCTACAGGGGGGCAAACCCCCCCAATCAGGGGGGCCACCACCCCCTTCGCCCTCCCCACCACCATCACCTCCGTCTTATCTGGGTTGAGCTTCAGTCTGCTCCGCCGCATCCAATCCGCCACGGCCTCCAAACATTGGGATAGCACCGAGACAGCAGGGTCTGGGTCGGTAGAAAACGAGAGGTACAGCTGAGTATCATCAGCATACTGGTGACATCGCACCCCGAACCCTCTCACGACCTCCCCCAAGGGCTGCATATAGATGTTAAATAATAATGGAGACAAGATCGATCCCTGCGGAACGCCACACGGTAAGGCGCGGGGGCTCGATGTTTCCTCCCCCAACACCACCCGCTGGCTCCTCCCCGAGAGGAATGAACGGAACCATTCAAGAACAGTCCCGTCCAGACCCCCCCGGTCACGCAGTCGTCTCAACAGCAGCCCATGGTCCACGGTGTCAAAAGCGGCCGAGAGATCGAGCAGGATGAGAAATGTCGAACATCCCGCATCCATCTCCCGGCGGAGGTCGTCCACCAAGGCCACCAACGCCGTCTCGGTGCCATAGCCGGGGCGGAACCCAGATTGAAAAGGGTCAAGGAGCCCGATATTATCTAGATGACCCTGGAGCTGGAGCGCCACTGCCCGCTCAATAACCTTCCCTAAAAAGGGAAGGTTAGAGACAGGTCGGTAGCTGGCGAGCGCGTCTACGTCCAACGATGGTTTTTTCAGCAGGGGGCGCACCACAGCCTCTTTTAAGCAAGGCGACAACCTCCCCTGCCGAAGGGACGCATTCACCACCCTCGCCAGCACCGTCCCCAACGTCTCCCCGGAAGCTTTTATTAACCAGGACGGGCATGGATCTAGTTGACAACACGTGGCCCTCACAGACCCCAGGACATCCACCACATCGGCTGGCGTCACTTCCTGAAACTCACCCCATAAAGATGGACCAGACGGACCCTCCGCCCCCCCGCGCTCTTCCCCTACTGCTATCAACCCAGCGTCGAAATCGGCCTGAATCCGAGCGATCTTGTCTGCGAAGTAGATGACAAACTCCTCACAGCGGGCCCGGGACAAGTCCCCATCCAGGCGGAGGGAGGCCGGACTAACCAGCCCCCGCACCACCCGAAACAGCTCCGCTGGACGCGACTTCGCAGACGCTATGAGGACGGCGAGGAATTCCTTCCTCGCCGTCCTCACAGCCTCCACATAGGACCGCAAATGGGCCCTATGGAGAAGACGATCGGAGACAGACCGAGTCCGACGCCAGCGTCGCTCTAGCCTCCTGCCCACACGCTTCATACACCGCAGCCCCTCAGTAAACCAAGGGGTCCTGCGGTGACGAGACCGAGGCAGAAGGCGCCTCGGAGCCACCCTGTCAATGGCCTCCTCCAGCAAGATGTTCCAATGCCGGACCAGCTCATCCACAGAGTGACCGTCCACATCCAGGGTAAGCTCCCTCAGGACCTCCTGGAACCGCTGGGGTTCCATCAGCCTCCGAGGGCGGACCATCCTAACTGGTCCCTTCCCCTTCTGGAGGGGGCGCGCTAAAAGACCGGCCTGAAGGAGGTAATGGTCCGTCCACGACAAGGGCACCGCTGTCACCTCCCCCACAACCGGACCCCCCGCCTCAAGGCCAGAGCCGAAGATCAGGTCGAGGATATGTCCCCCCACGTGGGTCGGGCAGATCACCTCCTGGGACAAGTTCATAGTTGCCATGGCGGCCATGAACTCCCGCTCCGCCCCAACAAGGCCGGCATCGTTTTTTGAAAATTATCTCTGAACGCTTGAGAATAAAAACAGGAATAAATGCCCATCATATCTTGTAATGGCTTTGCTTCTTGCCTAAATGAAGTTTCCTAAATGAATTTTCCTCAAATCTTACAAGTTGTTGAGTTTCTATCTCCCTACACTCGGGTTGCAACAATGGAGACAGAGGAACGTCACATTAGCATGTGCATTTCCCTCCAAACTGGTTACAACATACTGAAGACAAAAAGAAGGTGAGAACATGGACAAAAGACAGTATTGTCTTTGCTTTCTTGGTGCAAACTGTGATGAACACAACTGCCTCAAAATATTAGTCCGAATGACGAGAGAATCTCAGATCCTTCAGTGAAGACTGAAGTTCTAAATATCAAATATGCTAGATTTAGGTTTTGCAGAGCTCCCGTCAAATGTTTAAAATTTCAATGCAAGATACAGAATTTTTATTTTTTTTTACCAAATTGGGGGAGAAATCAGCAAATACTAGCAAATTCATGTCAATAAAAAAGGCAACGCAGCAAATACTAACAATAAAAAAAACCAAGAGCTCACACAATGGTTTTTTTTTAAATGAGCTGTAAATCACAAGTAATTACTATCAAGTCCCTGCCAACAGAAACAAAGCTCTGTAGCATAAGTTAAAATTACATACTTACCCACTGGACTGCTACCAGCTCCATTTGGCACTGAGAGATCTGCCGTACCCAACATACCACCTAATGGTTAAAAAGTGAAGATGAACAACTTACGAAGTCAAAACTATTCTATAGAAGCTTGTTGAAGCTTACAACTACTTAAGTCAGGAGGGACAGGGGGACCTCAGACCTGGAGGGTGAAATGAGGCCTGCTGCTAGTTTGTAAATGAGACCCCCCACTTCTGGCTCCTGCAAATGGCCTATATATCCAATTCATACTCCCAAAGCACTGAGCCTGGGAGGAAGGGAGTAGAGATGAGGACATGCACACAACAAGGATAGGGGACAGATCTATGATCTCAACCCTCCTTTTCCTGAGCTCACCACTTAACAACCCTACCCCCGACTTTTATGAGATCCTCGAAATTTGGACTGATTTTCAAAATGGCCCCAGGAGGGGAGAGGTTCCCCACTCCTGACATAGGCGCTTTTTAAAACAGGCCACGGCTGCAGGGGGAAAATCGGTGTGTGCGTTGGTGCGGGGGCAGCGCACGGGTGGGTGCATGCGTGCATACACAGATGCACATCTAGCTCCACCCACCTCCACACACGGAGCAATCATGGTTTTGGTCAGTTGTTCCATGTGTGGGTTGCGAAAGCGTGCCCGCACACCCACCTGCCACAGCATTCACACAGAAGGCACTCGCTTATGCCAACGCAGTGGACCTGTGTGGGTGCATCTTGTGTAAAAAGAAATGAAGAGAGACATGCACTTGTACTAAAAATCTTACCTGCATTGCCAGTGCTTGGTGGTCTCTGGGGGGTTCCAGGCGATACATTTCGATGCAATGTGGCTAGAGGCGGGGAAAGCATGGTCGTGTCCGTTAAGGATGAACTAGCTACCAATGCTGGGGATACAAGGGAGGTCCCTGGGCTGCTGTAGGTTAAAGTGTTGGGGTTGGACACCGGAACCGTAACAGACATTGAAAAGCTCTGGGGAGGCAAGCCAGGCTGAAAATGGAGAAAAGAAAAGAAAAAAAAAAAAGGAACATGTATTAGCATTAAGTAGATTATTAATTTTTATTATTTATTATTATTGATTTGTATCAGCCCTACCTCCCAAGGCTCAGGGAGGCTCACAACAGATTAAAAAATAAATAAACAGGAGTATTAATAGAACTGCTATACTAATGTTTGCCAGTGTTATAAAAATTAGATGTCTGAAAAAGATTGTGTAAGAATTTAAAATACATGCTTATAAAATACTCCTTCATTAAAAGCATTAGGTTTTTTTGTTTTTTTTAATTACAGTATTAAAAGCTGTCAGACACAGTCATTTAAAGGGAGTTTTGCTAACACCTAGACTTGCATTTGGCTACTAAAGCAGCTTGATAAACAGACCTATGTTTTGAAAAAGTATTGCAATCAAAAGATGGAACCTATTTGCCATTCATCAACTAACTTACATGAGAAGTTTACAATATACAACTGTGTTGACTCATTACTAGAAAACCAATTGGAAAACTACATTTATTTTTAAACAATCGATGTACAGATTATTGCATCTTTAAAACATGAAAATGCGTAAGCACAAAGATTATAAATCACACACCGAGTCAGTTATGGGACACAAAAAGGAAAAGTTAGTAATGTAATTCAGTTGATAAATGATGCTGAAATGAAAACATGACCATTGATTTAGCTATAAAGTTCTGAGCAGTTTTTAGAAATCAAATTCTAAACCAGATTTGATTTAGAAACAAATGAAATTGATTTTGATTTGTACACTGGTAGAAATGTAATTTATAAAAAATTATACAGTTTGGTACTATATTAATGAGTTCCTGTAAAACCAATGACATTCTAGCATCAGTTACTTTAGTATAGCAATTTTTTTTTTTTACTGAGTCTGTATTTCCTCTAAAATACATTCCCAATAAGGAAGATTTAACACTTTGATAATCTTTGCTAATACAAAAGTCTTTCCCAAGTTTTCCAATGCATCATTTTTATGTCCACACATCCCCCCACAAATCAATTTGAAAAGAAATCTAATCATCTGCTGCTAGGCTTCTAAAATTAAGTATATACTTCATCTTTTAACTCTGAAACACTATAGTCCTAGTCAACATTTCAGTAACATGCATTAATGCCTGATCATTCATAATGGGTTTCCCCCCCCTCCTCACATCATAGTTTTGTTTTAGCAAAGTGAATTGAAAAATATGGAATCGAAGTGCACTAGATTCATTTAGTGTCATCTAAAGCTAATTCTTATGAATGCATTATATTACACTAGCGAATGGGGCAGTTAGCACATTTTCTAAAAATAACACTCAAAAGTATTAAGTTATTCCATAGAGGCAATGAGGGATTAGCCATTATTTTTAGCCTGTAGTAGCGAGGTTCTACTGTAAAAGAAGAGACCGCATTTCTGCCAAGGTGCCACTCTTCCTTGGTAAAACTAATCATAGATTATCCAGACAAAAGCTATACCATCCAATTCTCTTTTAAATACAATCAATTTCAAGTGCTCTTTTAAAATCAGTGCTATCACTCATTTTTGCACTAGACTTTAAAACATTTAATAGCTATAAAATTGTGTAAAAATAAAAATGATTGCACTGAGAAAACATTACTTTTGCCCACCAGTCTGGGAACAAGCATTCCGACACAACCAGCTACACTGGGTGTTCAGGAATTCCTATCCTTTAACAATGGGCCGCACAAATCTTTATCAAAATTAAATGGTCAATTTTTATAATATAATCCACAAGTATGCAAATAAAGGCATAGCATTTTACAATATAAAATTCAGGGAGATGTAGAAAACTGTGAAGATTTAAATGCATTCATTTACAGAGGAGTCTCCTTGGTCTGGAACGCATGGCACTTATTGCAACCACAGAAGTTGACCTAAAAGACTAATGTTTCTGCTACAGGAAGAGGCTTAGAGAAACGATACTTTCATTAGAAGATCATATTTTTCCTTGGCAGTAGCTTCTAAAGTTTGATCAAGTCTGAAAACATTCCAGTTTTTGACACTCATCCCCAAGCTATGCCAGTAGTTTCTAAACTCCAAGCCTCAAGATCCCTTTGTCCTCCTTCAAAATACACAGCTCATCAACACCTTCCCTTTTTAGAGCCAAACGCAACACTTGGCTGCATTCAAAATTGCAAACGGCATTGATGGAAAGTGGCCTGGTTAGGGGTCCCCTAGCCATACTAAAGATACGTAGTCATTTACTGCAGGAATATGTTCTTGTATGAGTTGCTGGGACATCTTGTACGGGTTTCTGAGGGAGGTGATCAAATTTGCAGTTGACACCAAGTTATTCAAGATCGTTAAAAGACAAGTGGACTGTGAAGAACTGCAGGGGGATCTTACAAGATTGCATGACTGGTCAACTAAACAGCCGATGAAATTTAATGTGGCTAAGTGCAAAGTGATGCACATAGGGAAAAACAATCCAAACTTTATGTACACAATGCTGGGTTCTAAATTAGGAGTTACCACTCAAGAAAAGGACCTTGGAGTCATTGTGTACAATACAATGAAATCCTCAGCGCAGTGTGTGGCAGTGGTCCAAAAAGTAAGCAGAAGGTTAGGAATTATTCATAAAGGAATAGAGAATAAAACTGAAAATATGATAATGTCACTATATAAACCTATGGTGCAATGCACCATGAATACGGTGTGCAGTTCTGGTCTCCCCATCTCAAAAAGAGATATAGTTGAAATAGAAAAGGTACAGAGAAAAGCAATAAAAATGATAAGGGGTATGGAATGGCTCCCCTATGAAGAAAGGCTGGAGAGGTTGGGTCTCTTCAGCTTGGAGAAGAGATGACAGAGGGAATATGATAGAAGGCTTATAAAATGAGTGGTGTACAACAGGTTAATAGGGAATGGTTATTTACCCTCTCAAGTAGTACTAGAACTAGGGGACGGTCCATGAAACTAACGGGTAGCAGATTTAACACAAAGAAGAGTATTTTTTCATTCAACACAAAATTAAGTTGTGGAATTTGTTGCCTGAAGATGTCGTTAATGCCAGTAGTCTAGCTGGGTTTAAGAAAGTTTGGACAAGTTTCTGGAGGATCAGTCCATTAGCTGCTATTAGTCAAGTGGGTTTGGGGAATGTAGCCTCATACTGTCAGGAGCTGGGAGTGAACAATAGGGAATGGATCGCCCCAATGGTACCTGTTGGGTACTTCTTCCAAGCGACCAAGATGGGCCACCATCAGAGACAGGTGCTGGGCTCGATGAACCATTGGTCTGACC
Organism: Sphenodon punctatus; assembly: GCA_003113815.1. NCBI lineage: Eukaryota > Metazoa > Chordata > Lepidosauria > Sphenodontia > Sphenodontidae > Sphenodon > Sphenodon punctatus. Next base: position 3,337,299 of record QEPC01012846.1, read on the forward strand.
CAGTAGGACACTACGTATGTTATCTTCCCTAGAAATGTATTTTTTAAGCTACTTGATTTTGATGCTATTTTGTACATTCCCGAAGTATCTTCTTTTTTTGGAATACAAGCAAACCATAATGGGTCCATTTTAGCAGTACCTATAAATGGGATTGATTTGGATTTTTGTAATCTCAATCATCGCCTCCACCCCCCCACCCTTTCCTCACTGCCTTATGGGTACAAGTGTGAGGGAGCAGCTGTCCTTGGCCAAAAGACCCTGGCTGATTTGGTCTGACTGGTCAGCATTGGAGCTGGTGATGGTGCCGGGACAGCTGAGTGGCACACTCATATAAACCCCACTTTCAACTAATGGGCTTCATGGTGCTGTTGAACTGATGTGGAAAGCAGCATTTTGCAAAAAGCACGGTTTGCAGAAATGGCTGTAGAGCACTGCTGTACCACTAGCTTCATAGCCTGCCACAAAACAACCAAAGGGCACAGCAAAGACACTATGGCATGGGGAAATGTTCTTTGTTGCAGGGGTTAGAGCTGTTGTGGCAGGGATTTGGCATGGCTGCTCCAGATCCCCCGAAGCCTGATCCATTGGGTAAGTTGGAGGGTTCATCTTGGGACATTCAGGCGGTATCTGATTCATAAAGGCCTCAGGAAGAATCTCATAAACAAGTCCAATGTTCCCTTATGGAGAAATTTCTATCAGAAATGGAGATTAATGTTATGACAGCCCACAGGACTTGTGCACTGGGGGTGGGGACAACTGCATTCACACTCATCACATGAAGTTTCAAGAGCGGAATCATGGGGAAGTCAATGTTTTCCTAGTGGTTAGAAAGCACTGAAGCAGTCTTCCAATAGTGGCCAAAAAGGGCCAACAACAGGTTAACAGGGACAGTTCAGGGTGTCTTGCCACAGAATGTGAATCAGACTGGAGGGGTCTAGAACCCCCCCATCCCAAGTTTGAATTCACTGGATCCTAGATGAACACAATCCAGTAAAGCAGGCTATGGCCTGTTTTACCCACATGAGTAGCGTCTTTTCATGATCGCACCAATGACACTTCAGATGTATAAAGGGGAAGAACAGATTTCCCTGGGATGCATAAGAACAGAGTTTACAGGACAGTTTAATATAATATCCAAAATTGGTCTTCTCTCTCAGATTGAGATCTCCAACCCAAACAGCTATTTTTGACTTACAAATAAGTTATTGTCTCTTTATTGTAGTATCCAATATTGAACAGTAACCAAACACCGTGGATGTTCTCATGCATCGGATAAAAGCACAAGCGATATACTTTAGTACTCACTGCGATTTTATGATTCCGCATCATATTATCAAACTCCTCGTTAATTTTTTTATATTTTTCTTCTGTATGTGGCGTGAGCACATATGACGCGTCAGGGTCCGGGCTGTCGCACCCTCTGTTTTCTTTCTTGTTCAGAGCCTAAATGATGAAGTTAATAAAAAGAATCAACAAATAAAAAGTAGAGGTAAAAGAAAAGTACTTACAGGGCCTCGCTTGAAAATAAAATCACTATCTTCATTTAGTTTGCTGAATCTGTCCTCCGAGAGTGGACTGTGCTCAAAGTAATCGTCAGGATCAGGGCTCTCACAACCATTAAGGCCTTTCTTTCTTAAAGTCTGAAATACAATTGGAAAATTCACACACAAATCATACTAACTCGCCAAGATGCTTTGCAAACTTATTGAGAACACAGACTGCATCTTATTCAGAGCCGCTGAAACGGGGGGAAGGCGCAGATCATAAGACTTTTGACTTTTCAAAACAAATTATGTAAATTCTCTTCCAGATCAGATCTTAGCAGCTATAATCCATCTCCACTCTAGCCCAGAGGAACTGCATGGCCAGTCATGGTCTTAGCTGTTTGCTAATGCAGACATGCGGTTTGATGCAAAGTTCAAAATTAATTATGTACAACAAGGGGTTAAAGAGGCTTTCGTTTTAATATGGTACTTCCCAACTGTAATATTAAATGGAGTACAACAGTCTCTTGTTATAAGATGCACTTTGCAGGAATGGTGCTATGCCACAATCGCTAGGCATTAATATCTCGGCCTCCGCCCCCAGGTTTTATATCACCACTCTAAAATGGCATGATCCCCAAAACATTCTGCCAATGAATGCTTCATTGAAGTAAATAGATCCTATGCTGGCCAATCACTTTGAGGATCAGAGACGCAGCAAATAAAATTCCTAAATATGTAACATTTATAACATTAGTAACAGTCTATCTAGTTAATAATAGAGGGCATTTCCTGGACTGAATTCACTCCTATCAAACAAAAAATGATGACTAAAATATGGTTGTTTATATTTTTGCAACTTCTTAAATATTCCTCAGTACCCTAGTTTATAAAGTGTGAGTCTTTTTGTGAACATAGCTGCAGTGATTTTTATTTAGGGAAATGGCCTTGCTGGGATGTTTCCTGTTTACTAAACATAGATGCACATCAGCTACATCCCCTTAACATACAAGCTTCCCTGACCAAAGAACACTGAAAGTTGGCAGTCAGCTGGAGTTCTGAACTGAAGGTCTTTTGCCTTCAAGACAATGAAAGTATATTAATACTCCAAGATATTTTCCTGGCATTATACAGATTTGAAAAACCTAGTTAGCCACAGAGCTCGTTTTCTTATTTGCATGAAGTAACAGCTGTTTAAGCTCTCCATTCTCAGGAAGATCCAAAACAGGATTTGCTTCCTCCAAAAGGGGATAAATATAACCAAAACCAATAAATTGTGAGAAACAGGGGGGTGAAAACAAATGAGACAACAGCCAACTAGCCCAAATTCAACCACACCCTTTATTAGCGGTTTGCCAGATGTTTTCCCCCACCGGACACGGGGCAGTGCGCACAACTTCTACCTTTATACCGGTCTGCCAGGACCATAGAGTTCCGAGCACAGCACTTACGGCAGTCAGAGGAGTGAGTGCTTTCTCCACTCTCATTCTCGCTGCTGCTTTGACAGTTTATTTTCACTTTTGAAGCATTCAAAAAAGTGAAAACATATGAACAAAACAAAGAAAACGGATGGAAAGACACAGTTCCCTGAGGCTGACGGTGGGCTGTACGTGGCACTTCCCCATTAATTGGGCTCATCCACTGAACCATAGGTGCATACCAGGGCAGTCGGCTACGTAGAGAGAACCTGGGCTCCAGAGGGCTACTGTCTCGTCTGTTAACACCTACAGAGAGACAGCGGTGAACTAAGGCGAGAGAGGCTTTATATAGGTTCAAAAGACACTTTCTTCCAATTTGTTTTATGGTCTCAGGGGGGAAAAAACGACTAAGTTAAAAAAGATCTCAGACATTTTCAAGCATCACAGACACGTCCCATTCACAACATTCCCTTAACCAGGCTAGAGAAGCTTTGTTCTACTGTGGTTTGAATTTCTGCTCAATGATTAATAGTGGCTCTACCAAAGAAAAGCATCAGCACTCTTAAGTTCTTAAAATAAAGACAAACTACAATAGTATATTCTCTTAAAAATGCCATACTTGATAATGTAGCAATCGCAGCCGCAGGACTTTGAACATAGAAATCACCTGCAATGTTTCTCAAAAGCAAGTTTTCATCTTGTACATAATCACTTCAAATGTATTTCAAATCTGAATAGAGCTAGGGCAACTGAAAAAGCATCTCCATTCCCACTAACCCATTAAATTCAGTACATATGGTGTGATGAAGAAATATTGCTTAAGTCCCCGTCCTAACGGGAAGTTAATACTCTACAAAAACTGACTGTGCCACATGAAAAAACTCAAAGATCACAGGTCATCATCACCAAGATATAATTCCTTCTCAAATTACTTGGCATAAGTGTTGTGTTACATGTATCCCACACACAGTGCCTGGAACTCCCACTAATGTAACCACTAGATCAGCACATGAGGAAACAGGTGTAACTTTCTCCAACACCTGTCACAGCAGAAATCACTCCTGGTCTAACCAATCAGGTGGACACGTACATAACTTAGCCATACATGGACCTGCTGTTCAGAACTTTGAAGGTCGGCGGCTGTTATCCCTCCCAAACTTTAACAAGTTTTGGCTGCCAAACCTTTCTACATTTGATATCAGAAGGGAAATGTTAACACTCTATAATCTAAAAAAAATTCCCATAAAAGGAATTTGAAAAAATTACACGGTCACGTTTTTTTAACACTAGAAGACAAAACATGTTGCCCAACACATCTTATACAGTAAAATAGTGAAGACGTTAAAATGTTAAACAAGCTAGAGTCACCAACGAAAAAAGCACAGTGGACCTGTGTTACCCCTATACTGTAATACCTACTCTTTACTGTTTAAATATTATGACAACTTAATTTGATTTTTAAAATAAATCATTGCTAAAATGCTTACAGCCATTACAAGAGAATTCTAGTAGTTTGATTAATGTTTGAGCATGTAAAAAGAAACCAAGACACTGTACAGTCTACTTAAAAAGACCTGCATAGTGAACACTTGAAACTTTGATTTTTCTAAACGTATTTTTCCTCCCAAGCCTGAAGTTTCATTTCTGAACTCAAGATGTTACAGCAGAGTATTCATTTGGATTAAACATAAAAGATCTCCCTTCTCTTTGTAATAGTTATTTTTATCCCGATAACAATGGGTTTAGCCGTAACTTGACTCATAGAGGAAAGAAAACGTCTCCATATCTCCGGTTGCAGATTCTGGAAGCCTTCACACCAGATGTGGTTCCTGTCATTGTGAGGTTAACTTAAAACGATGGCTCATTAAGGAGAGATAGTTAAAGTCTGTGTTTGATATCCAGAGTTCTGCCTCCTTATCACCAAAACATAACAATCCCTTTGAGGATCTAGCTACCATAAAAAGGCTGCCTTCTTTACCACTCTCCAGTAGCAGAATAGTAGAAAGTGTTTCCGATGAGACTGCTACTAAGAAATGGAATGTTGTAATCTGTTAGCAAGGACAAGGGAGGCCTGTGGGAGACATGCCAGCCCCAATTTTCCCACAAGCTACCAAGCTAGACGTGATAACAGGTTCTAGCGCAATAATATAAAAAAGGTCACAACTACTGGGAATCCATTTCTGTGTATGCAGGAAAGAAAACTTCCATAAACAATGAGTGGTTCCACCCTTCAGGTTCTTGCTGGCTAAAAATGGTTGCCTGTTCATGAAATATAAACAAGAAAACCTCTTCAAATTTTCACCCTTCTTGAAAAAAAATTGCTTTTAAAACGGCATGTAATAAGCCCAAATAATTCTTTTCAAAATATGCTTGTGTTTATTATTACACACCAAGTATTGATGCTAGAAATAAACTCTTAATACTTCTATAGTCATTGGTAACTTGGAACAAAACCGAGTATAATATTCTTACATACCTACATATTGGAACCTCTTGGTACAAAGAGAAAAACATTGCTGATTTGGTTTCCTTTAATGGGATGTTCTAGCACTGGAAGAAGATATTAAATGTGATGTGTGCGCACTGTTTTAATCTCTCAAAAACTGTTTAAAACTGCTTTACCAATCCATTCTGCTCTCAAACTGTTTTAGTAGCTTGCACATTAAACTAAATAATTAATCAAAACACATTAAATGAGAGAAATATACCTATCAACATTTTGCATAATGGGTCAAGGGAAAAGTATAGAGGATTATGTTCTTATTCCAAGTACTTTATGTCACAAAGTAGAGGCCACATATCAAACTGACTCAGTTACCTCAGTATTACAAAGAGAAATTATAATGGGAGATAAAACTTGATTCAAATTGGACAGAGATAGGGATACACATGAGAAGTTAAGACGTTGTACGTGCTTAGCTTAGTTACAAAGGAACATGGAAGATCCTGAAGGATAAGATGGTAGAAAGAGAAGCACCAGTGAGCACTCTACGGGGGTGAGAAGCTAGGGAAAGTCAGACAGAAGAGGTAGGTTTTCAGGAGAGATGTGAAGATCAGAACTAAGGGAGCAGAATGCACGTGTTTGGGGAGGGAATTCCAGACAGAGAAGAGCAAGGAAGCAGAAGATTCTGGTGCAGGTGACGAGTGATGTTTCTAAGTTGAACACAGCTGGAAATGAGGGAAGAAAGATAGGGAGGAGGAAGGCCACAAGAACCTTGAAGGCGAGAAGAAGTTTGCAAAAGCGGAGAGAGACTAAGTGAAGGAAAGAGAGGAAGGAGTGAACGTGATCCAAGAGGCAGACAAGGTGGAGGACACCTTTACAGTGGAGTGGTGAGCAGAAAAAAGAGGGTCACGGTGAGAGTGGGAAAGGCCAGTAAGATAAAGGCTACAGTAGTCAAGGCAAGAAATGATCAGAACATGGACCAGAGATTTGGCAGTGAGAAAGGGTAAGATTTTAGCATTATGCAGGGCAAAGCAACAGGTCTTGGCAACAGACTGACTATGGGGTGTAAAGAACGGGAGGAATAAAAGGTAAATCTGAGGTTACCTGGGAAACAGGCTGGATGGGTGACAACAAATGTGGAGAGAGAGAGAATGAAGGGGGAGGACGTGTTCAGTTTGGGACATGATTAGTTTGAGTTATCCAAGCAGAGAGGCCCATTAGTGATGAGCCGGAAAAATAAAGTTGGGTGCCATCGTCATACAGGTGGTACTGGAAGCAGTTTCAATGAGTTTGCCCATGGATAAAGTTTAAAAGGGAGAAGAGATGGTGGTCCAGGACAGAGACCTGAAACTCAAGGCAAGAGGGGAAGGGAGACTTACTGTGTGTTCACAACTCTTCTAGAGAGAATGTTCAGCTTGCAAAGTCAAGCACCAAGCAGAAGGAAATGCCAGGATTAAATGTTGTAGTTTTGTACTACAAAACTATTTTCTAGTAAGAAAAACTGGGGAAAACACACCACCACCACCACCAAAACTAGACTGACTCCCTCCCTCCCTGGGTCATGAGTAGAGCTGAAGCGAGTACTGAATTTATTAGCTAAGCATAATGTGTGTGTATATTAATATACATATATACACACAAATTACACACACACACACACACACACACACAATAAATAAACAAACAAACAAACACACACACACTAATTTTATAAGCCAGCTGCCAGAAATGGGCAGGCAGAGAATGAAATAAAACCTTAGGATCCTTGACACACTTGTTGTAAAAGGCCACATCAAAAGGCCCTTTGAGACAGAAAACTGTACATCACACACACACACACTGCGAGTAGTGCCTGCTACTTGATATGCAAATGACATCTTTGAGGGTTGGACCAGTTTTGGAAGGTACTCGTTTCAGCTCTAGCTCGTGAGCAAGACCAGAATAATGCATCTTTTAAGAGTTAAGAAACAGAAATTTATGTTTGACTTTCAGAGTTACCGATAAACATAGGAGGCTATTGTCTTCTTTGTGGATTGGTTTGGGCTATAAAAATATACAAGGAATATAAAGATTTAGAACTTGCTCAGGGAGCATACGGTCTAGCGGTTACAAACACAGCAATAAATCTGACATGTTGGTTCTTACCAGAACGGTAGCTCAGTGGGTGAGGCGTGCATATGACAGACAGGAATTCTATTCCCACTTCTAACAGACGTGACCTTGTACATCATTCAGTCTTTATACAAGAGTTTTATTATGAAGGCAAAAATTGTCTTCCTGAGCCTGATACATGTCACTTACATTTCTAGTCTCTGCATCAAAGCATGGGATAATAGATCAGCTGAACTAATAAGGAGCGATTGTTACAAAAACACGATGGCATTAACCTGCTACCTTGTTAATAAACCTGACTTGACATTCTTACAACCTCATTCTTCATTACGTTCTGAAAACATTTCCCCTTTTAAAGTATAGTATAACTTCAGCATAACAAGCCCTATAGGAGTTTGTAATATCATGGTGTTCGCTATGATAGTCTGTTATATTGGGGTTTCCGATATAATCGAGTTTAGCAATATATAATGGATAGAAAGGTTTCTTAATGCAGGGATTGTTATAAACAGGAGCTCACTGAGGTTGAAGTATATTTTAGTTAAAACCAATTAGGCAGAGGCCAAGCATAGAAGATGGCAGACCTAGCTGTTAAAAGTGTGGAAAAAAATATGAACTGACAATGAGCTTAGAAGTTTCATGCAGCTTTAACAATTCGGAATCACTGCTGTCTCTAAAGAAAATACAGCACGGACAGGATGGAAAGTGCTTGGTTTTTCTACTTCCGTGTTCTGTCTGGAAGTGGCCCCCAACAGGTTAAAATATCATCCGACCTCCATTCTAGTGGCACTTCCATACTTTGGACTACACATGCCATCTCAATGCTTGGCATTTACACCATTCCCATACTTGAACTAATTTGTTCACTCTCACCCATTCAGCAAAATTAAAACACAGAGCCACACAATCCTCAAGCGTTTACCACCGGCATTACTCCTTCGTACCGGAGGGAGTCTCAGTGCAGGGAGTGAAACTACCGCAGCACCAAACAGATTGAGAATCACACTTGGTTCTTAATCTTGTATGTCCTGGATCAGTGGTTTTTCACCTGTGATCCCCAGCCCCTGAGGTCTGAAGACTATGTCTAAGGGGTCCGTGAAAGAAGAGGACTATTGGCGCGTCTCAATTGCAAAGGCCTCATAGCCGGTGTAGTAGGGAAATACAACCAACAAGTGCAACCAACAAGTGCCAGCCAGGAGTGTTGGTAAGACTGGGCTCCCCAGCGCTGGTCAGTTGCAAAGGCCACTTCTCCCGCACACCACCTTATTAATTATTATTATTATTGGTGATTTATTTTTTGAAAACACAACAGTTCCAGTAATTATCTACTTATGTTCAACACCCACACACCCTAGATTTCCAAAGGGGTCTGCACCTCCATTGAAAATTTTGTAGGGGTCCGCAAATAAAAAAAGGTTAAAAAAAAACCCCACTTTCCTAGATCATTCCACCACAATCATTTTGTGCTTCTTTTCTCTGGACTCCTACTTCGTCAAAAGTAGTGCCCCAAACTAAGTCCAGTGCTAGCTACATAGCGAAACAAGCTAGACTATTACCGATGTTCATCGATATGCTGCAAATTGCATTGTCATTTCTTCAGCCATATCACAGATCATACCTAGTTAACTGTCTGTCGCACCACGTTTTAACTTTTTCCCCCTCCAGTTGATTGAATGCTTTCCAGATACATTTGTTTATTTATTTATATTTATTTTAAGCATTTGTAACCCCTCCCATCCTGCCACAGGCAGCTCTGGGCAGCGCACAACACAAATCATCAACAATAAAACAACTTTTAAAATAGACAATGGGAGGTATAAAAAATCCCCAACCACCCACTACCCTAACCCATCTCCACCCCCCGAAAGCCAGGCAAAACAGCCACATCTTGCAAAAGCGTCGGGAGATCTGGGGCCAAACAGACCTCCACCGGCAGGGAGCTCCACAGCCGTGAGGCAGCCACCGAGAAGGCCCTCTCCATCATGGCCTTCCGGTAGACTCGGGGAACCTCCAGGAGAGCACCCCCTGATGACCGCAGGGGCCGATCCAGAACCCGGGGGTGAGGCGGTCCCGCAAATAGGTTGGGCCGAGGCCATTTAGGACTTTATAGGTAAGCACCAACCCCTTGAATCGGGCCCGGAAGACTACAGGCAGCCAGTGCAGAGACCGAAGAACCTGTGTAATATGTTCCTGGTGGCCCAACCCCACCAGGAGACGGGCTGCCACGTTCTGCACCAGCTGCAATCTCCGTACCATCACCAAAGGTAGCCCCACATAGAGCGTGTTACAGTAGTCAAGGCTAGAGGTGATGAAGGCATGGATGACAGTGGCCAGGTCAGAGTCCGAAACATACGGCCGAAGCTGACATACGAGATGTAATTGGTGGAAGGCACTCCTTGCCACAGCCTCCACCTGAGCATCCAAGCAGAGTTGCGAGTCAAGGAGCACCCCCAGACTCGTATCTGGGGAAACAGCGGAGGACAGACTCCATCAATGATGGGGGCTGTTACCCCCATTGCCTTACCCACCATCACCACCTCCGTCTTGTCAGGATTCAGCTTCAGTCGGTTTGCTCTCATCCAGTCCCCCACAGCTTCAAGGCACCCGTTAAGCACCGAGACTGCTGGGCCTGGGTCTGATGAAAAAGAGAAACAGCTGGGTGTCATCAGCATATTGATGACACCGCACGCCAAACCTCCTGACCACATTGCCAAGAGGCTGCATAGCAGGAGAGGGGACAAGACAGAACCCTGCAGGACTCCACACAAGAGGTCTTGGTGTGATGAAAAATAATCACCGAGTACCACTCACTGAGTTCTTCTGGCCAAACACTGCCAACAGATCTAATAGAATCAGCAGGGCCGAACGGCCCTGATCTAATTCTCTGTGAAGATCGTCAACCAACGCCACAAGTACAGTCTCTGTGCCATATCCCAGGCAAAACCCCGACTGTGAGAGCTCAAGAAAACCAACACGATCCAGATGCTCCTGCAACTTCCGGGCCACCACCCGCTCAATAACCTTCCCTAAAAAGGGAAGGTTAGAGACCCCCCGATAGCTGGCAAGGGAGTCAATGTCAAGCGATGGTTTCTTGAGCAGGGGCTGTACCACCGCCTCCTTGAGGCAGCCCGGCACCCTGCCCTCCCCTAAGGGAGGCATTGACCACCCCCACCAGCAACGGCCCCATTGTCTCCCGGCAGGCCTTAACCAACCAGGATGGGCAAGCGTCCAGTTCACAAGAGGTTGCCCTGACAGCCCCAAGAACGTCCTCCGCATCAGCAGGGGTCACAAGCCGAAACTGATCCCACAAACAAGGACAAGGCAGGACCTCCGTAACTTCCAATTGCCCTACTGCAGAAAATGCAGCATCAAAACCATGGTGAATCCGAACGATTTTGTCCGCAAAATAATCCACAAACAAGTCACAGCAGGCACTAGATGACTCAACTCCAAGGTGGAAGATATTAGCATCACCTTTCTGCCCCATTTGGCCACCTGTAGGTATCGTATTCCCCTCTATCCTCATTGATAAATAGATACCAGGTATCGTTTAAAACATTTATTTGTTTCGATTTCTAGTCTGCCCTTCCCCTAAGGCTCAGGGTGGCTTACAGAAAATGCACAAAATAGAAATACAATTACAAAAACCCTTCAACAACTTCATTAAAAGCAAAACCCACCCCCACCCCCAACACCTAACCCTGCCTGCCAAATGCTTGATCAACAAGAAAAGTTTTACACTGACCCCATATTTCTTTAACACAATCCCTAATCCCTTAGGGGCAGAGGTTTTTTCTTCCCCCTTCAGTTTGATTCTATGGCCCTTTTTACACAGGTCCTCGCACACGTGTGCGGGGGGGGGGGGGGC
>QEPC01012846.1:3353395-3450361 GCA_003113815.1 Sphenodon punctatus
GAGTGGGGAGGAGATAAGGGGGGGGAAACAGTGGAAGAGACGAGGCTACATACATGAACTCGTGAGGTCTCAGGTGCATGTGCTTGGCTTAGTTACAAAAGGTGTAGTTACTCATTTAACAATACACAAGATACAATGATTCAGAATAAGTCAGTAAGGGGGCAAGGGGAATGAGGAGCCAGAGAAAGCTTGACGGAAGAGGTGGGTTTGAGGAGGGATTTGAAGATTTGGAGGGAGGAAGTCAAGCGAATGTGTTCAGGGAGGGAGTTCCAGGCATGGGAGCTGCCAGGAAAAAGGAGCGGATGCGTTTTGAGGAGCAGGGGAGCCGTGAGCAGGCGAGGGTGGCGGCAAAGGAGGAGCAGAGCGCCCGGACAGGCGTGTAGCAGGAAATGAGTGTTGAGAGATAGTGGGGAGCAAGGTAGGTAAAAACCAGGAGTTTGTGCAAAATGCATTCAGAAAGAGGGAGCCAGTGGATAGAGGAGAGGAGGGACTATGTGGTCAAAGCGGTGGGCAAGGTGGATGACCTTGGCAGCAGAGTTACGAACAGAAACGAGAGGAGCAAGGAAGGCCAGTGAGAAGGAGGTTGCAATAGTTGAGGCGAGAGATGACTAGGACATGGACAAGGGTTTTAGCAGAGGAAACAGTGAGGAAAGGACGGCTCTTCGCAATGTTGTGCAGAGAGAAACGACAGGATTTGGCAACAGAAGCGATCTGAGGTTTAAAGGAGAGGAAGGATTTGCAGCATTAATGATTCTGAAATAAGATTTGTATGACTCGGTGACCCGAAATTTAGGGCCTTTTCAGACAAGACGCCTCTACCCATCTCCACGCAGCAAAACTACGTGGCCATGGGTGGAAGGCGCCCGTGGGAACGCCATGGCGGATGGGTGGAGGTGCACGTGTGTGGCCACACTCCACCCATCAAGGCATTGGGGAGAACGGAGGTGCCTCCATGCGCGGAGACGGGCATGTGTCCATGGAAACGGCCCCACATCCATCTCCACCCACCACACCGCATGCACACACCTCCTACGCACCCGCAGGGTCCCTGGTCCATTTGGAAAGGCCCTTAGTTAAGGAAGAATAGAGTAAGACGACATAAGCAATGGTAGGATTGTCAAAAGCATGTACCTTGAACCTATTTTGGGCACCTACTTATGCCAACACAGTAAAGATGCCTGCTGCCATTCAAGTCAGGGTAGGCCAGTTCATGCAGCAATTCAAAACTGTAGATGCAGGGCCAGATTGTATGTGTGTCACTCAGTGGTGTAAAAGGGATGGCTGTTTGGCCAGCAAGAATTTCCATACTCAAGGAGAAGCCCATGAGAGCACATCTTATGCCTTGGTAGGGTTGCCACCCGTCCGGTCTAAGAATGGGTGCAGAAGTGAGTGGGAGGGGAGGGGGGTGAAGGCTCTTCATTTAAACTTCTTTGTTCAATGTCTAAATGTTACAGAAGCTTCAGATACAGTAAAAAAAACCAAACAACCTGATCTCCTAGCTACTTTGTCTCCAGTCCCTTATTGCTCATTTATGCAGTTACATAAAATGCAGCACTTCACATAAAGAACCAATTTTTTTAGAATGTTAAGTTTGATGCCTCTAAAAAAAAACAAATATTTGAAATAAGCCATCCTCCCAAAGGGAAAAAAAACACCACATATCTGTATTGTTTGATGCCTCTAAAAAAACAAATGTCCAAAATAGGCCATAGGACTGTTAGTTTATTTTATTTTAAAAAAATGTAATTTTGCAACAATTAAGACACAACCAGCCCTAAAAGATATTACTTATTTCTCCCATCAGATCTAGTTTACAATATTCATAATAACGTTTACTACAAATTAAACATGACTAGGCTTGAGAAAACAGCCAGTTGAACTTCTGCCAGAAAAACTGTTCTGACGTCAAATTAGCTATTAACAAAAGAGAAGCAAGCTTCTCTCTCCAGTAACCAGGTAACAAGCAGGTCTGGCTCAGCTCCCATAGAAATGCATTCAATGTGGTGCTATACATATTACGACACACTCATGGCTTCAATGTCTGAAATGGGGCTAGTTCAATTAATAATTTGAATGAACATTTCCATCACACAGCACTGAAAGTAAGACAAGCTACAAAGACATGCTTACCGAGGTCGTATGTGTGAATAAAATCAAGAGTACCAAAAATGGTGGGTTTTAACCAACATCAAAATACACTACACTAGAACAGCTTTTGGTGGGACAGAATAAGGAAAAATCTCACTAAAATAGGGTTTGTCCCGCCTCAATAAATTGGCACATATGGCAGTGCTACTTAAATACTGTATTAATGATTCATTTGCTATTGTCATTAGGCTTGGATGTTTAATGCAACCAAAGTTAAGATCTCCATCATCAATGTGTCACTAAGAATAAAGTCCTATGTATTCATTGTTGCCTTCTGCTAGAATTTGAAGACGACAACACACAAATGCAGGATAACTTTTTCCTGACTAACATAGTTCAATGCAAAGTAGAATTCAACCAGTTCCCTGCCTGCCCTATTTCATATTTATTACTGGCAATTCATTTAAAATTCCCAAACCCCATGGGATACTACTACTCCTCAGAAAGTTAACTGTATAAATTCTACCTCAAAAGGTAGAAGACGGCCCAGTAAGTTCACGGACAGTTTAAATCTGTGTTTGTGAAACTCAGTTACAGTGCTTATGTTAGAAGCTCGAGACTTGGTTTGAAGACTCTTTTCCTTTAGATTTTCATAGGAATAACACTCCTTTATACAAGTATTTTATATTCTGCGGCGGGTCACAGGAACCCATGGTGAGTTGCTGAAGGAGCCAGCCCTCAACACATGGAAGTGTGAGAGGTCTAAGCTTTCACTCACAAGAGCCACAACACCCTGTCGGGTAGAACCAGCAAGCACAGGCATACAGGAAACCAAAATAGTCCAAGTAGCCCTTCATGGGTTCTCCCCACCATTGGGACTTTCAGATGTGGCCTCTGTGCAACACGGAGCTATGAGCCTGCCTGGCTTCCTTGGTAGCATTGGGGCAAGTCCCGCTTTGCCTCACAGCTCCCTCAAACCCTCTGTGGCCTCTTCCCTAGAAAGCCAGTAAAGTAGTGTACTGGATAAGGTGCTGGATTCAAATCTTACCCTAGCCAATGAACTCCCTGGGTGGCCCTGGGCAAGTCACAACCTCTCAGCCTGAGTTCTCCATCTGTAAAATGGAAAGACGTGCGTGTCTGTCTTTCCCTGTATGTCCCACTCATTATTGTCCATCTTAGATTGTAAGCCCACAGAACAGTGACCCATCTCTGAAAAATCCATGCCTGTAAAGTGATGCATATGCCTTAGTAATAGTAGTAGTAGTTCCAGTTCCTGGAGCCCTTCACACAACAGACCAGGGCACATAAGCAAGAACACCCTTTTCCAGCCACTCCCCACACCTTGGAGCAAGGTTCCCGTAGGTTATACGAGTTCTCTGCCCTGCCCTGCCTAACCTGGCAACCCCACCCTTGCTGGCCAGCAAACCCCTGGGTTAACCCTTTCAGCGCTGCTATATACTCCCTGATTCGGTCTCACAGTATGACAAAGCAGTACACAGAATGTGCACGGCTGTTATACAAAAACAAAGGCAAAAAACTCATACCTTTTTTTTCCTTTCTAAGGGCAATTAAGATGAGCAATGTTTTTACGTTTCAGCTTGACATGATTCTTTGAAAGACAACATCCATGTGGCAACTGCCTAATCATTTTAATGTATACCATCTGTTTTAGGGCTAGGTGGACTCGAGCTGTACCAGCTACAATAGCAGTGAAGGAAGTATGCCAGCTCTGTACTGCACCCAATTTTATGGCTTTGTATAGACTAGTGTCCAACGTCTGGGTTAAATATATTAAACCCTTTCATTTGTAAAATTGCAAAGATCAAGATTTCTCTACAAAAGGCTACTTATGCATAAAAAAATATATCAGTTGGTATTATGGGATTTAATCTAATACAAATGCAATGCAATTTGACTTGTTACAAATGGTGGGGGGGAAACAAGTTTTATCTTTTTAATCTAGCATCTTAAACATAAATAATGATGAGACATATATATATATCTAAGCACTTTGTGCTGATTTTTTAGGATGAAAAAGCATATGGAATAAATCTACTAAACAAAACCTTCAGAGATTAAGGCAAGGACATGACAAAGCAATGTAACCAACCTCATACATTATATTATTTTGTAATCTCGAATGTCAAACAAGGATTTGGCTGGATCAGTAAAAATCTGCTCCAATGCCAGCTGGAATTGGTCTGAATTAAGTCTCTCTTTCATGCAGCACCAGTTTGTGGTTTACTATCCATTCCAACTGATCAAAACTTGGTGATCTGAGTGAAATGATTATTCCAATTTAGATCTGAAAGCATCAGTTCTCATATTCAAAAGTTACATTTTGATGAAATTACATCTAAAATTTAATTCAAGCTAAACAGGATAGTCAGATTCTTCTAACAGCAATATGCAAGTGCTAGAGTACTTAAGATTCAAGTTACATCTTGGAAAAATCCCTTAGCAAAAATACAATTGTATCTTACTATTATTATGGATTGTTTAGTATGCCGCAATATTCCTAGGGGGAAATAGGGGGCTTCTCCCTATTTTTTTTGCTTTTTGTGCTGCAGTATTCCAACTTAAGTTTACTTATAAGGCACTGAACTGCAGCACTATACAAATGTTTAAAAATACATTTAAGTCTTACAGCAATTGCCTTCCAAAATATTCCTCAGATTCAAGTCATAACACACTCTCATCCCTTGCTTTTCGATTTGCATAGAAATATAGCCCCTCCAAATGCCATGGCCTCCAACAAACTTGCATGATCCAGTAATTTATCATGTAATACTTAAAAGAAATTTAGGAAAATATAATTTTGGAAATATTCTCGCATTTAAACTATATTATTTTATATAGTGCCATAAATGTGCCTGGCATTGAACAGTCCAATGCTCAATGATAAGAAACAGGATCCTTCCCAAAGGGGTTCACAATCTACACTCCTACAGCTGTACTTCACATGGATTCATATAAAACCACCACAGACTTTTAAAAAAAGTTATACTAACCATTTGTAGTTTTGTCACACTCCTAGTACCTCTTCCAATGCTTAAAATTTCATGCCCACCTCTAGAAGCTTGCCACATACACAAGTGCTTGGTTAGAAATGGAAAGCAAACCAGTTCCTTTCTAGTCCCATGAACATACATATTCAGAAATATTGGTGGATACCAAGCTTACCCACTAGAATCGTTCGCTCATCAGTGGAAACAGAATCGGTGTATTCTCCCATATTCTCAAAAGCTCAACAGCATTTGACCTACCATAGCTGCTGAACTCTACCCACACCTCTCAGTGCCCTTTCCAGATTTTAATCACATAAGAGAAAAAGATGCGGAATCACTTTCTCCATCTACACACGTGTCTAGGAGAAGAATGGACTATTAAAAAAAAATTAAAATCTTTCCATGTGCATAAGAAGCAACAACCCAGGTAAATACCAACTGGCTTAATCCTCACTTTTGATCTTGTAACACTAAAAAGACCTGGTTAAGAAAAAAGGGTTAAATCATGTTCCTGTCAAGTTCAGAGAGATGCAACTCCTTGTTTCTCGCAGACAGAGAACAGCTGGACACAAGTGTTGTCTGCTCATACTAAAAAGGAAACATAGAGCCAAGTGTCATCTTCCAATTATGGACATGCCATTTAGTTCTGGCATTCACCCTTGGCATTAAACATAAGGCCCATTCAAGTCAGTGGAACTCACAGCAGTGTTAAAAGGCTTGACCTCGAACTGAACAGCTTGAGGATCGTGCTGCCAGTTATAAACAGCAATTCAAGTCTCCAAGTAGATCCTCTCACTGTAGAGCCTCAGCACTTTTTTTACATTGTCTGCAGCCTGTTCAAGACACAAAAAGTTGTTCCCTTTGGAGTAGCTGTAGCTAGCTTCCCTGCATTCCTTGCTTCCAATGGCTCAACTACAATTTAACTGCCTAATGTATCTTTAGCAGTTCCTGCCTCCATTCCCTATAAATGAACTGTTTAGACATGACCTAGTACTGTTCTTTGCCATGGATGTTGTGTCTATGCATTAGCATCCATTCATTTAAACAAACATAATGTGGACTCATACACAGTGAACACAAGCAGGACAGGATTAAACTGATTATCCATGCTACCTATGAATTCTGAATTAAAGAAATATGGGCTAAGTGGTCAATATTTCCTCAATCAAGGCTTGGCTTATGGAAGAAAGGGTCAGAAAACACAGAGAAGCTGACGAGTTGAAAATAATGCAACTCCCCCAAAACTGTTCTTAATGTATGCTTCATTTGCAAGCCAATACAAAAAACAAGAACTTCAAAATGCTGCTTGATCATTACAAATTATACTTTTTAAGCCATGAAGAGAACACTCCTCAAAATAGCCAACTGCTTGAACTGTAAGACAGAAAACATTCTTCTAAACCAAATATGAATTTTAACTTTTTAAACTAAATACAAAAAACACAAAGAGTTTTATGTCAAAGGTGTAGTTACGGTTGCTCTGGTAACTCAAACACAAGTCCTGATGCTGGTTAGGACAAGAAAATAGCTATGGCTTCAGGTTATGTGGAGGCAAGTAAATGAAAATAGGATTTGTCCAAACATGCAACACCACAAGCCCAAAAGCTGTTAATTATTTTTAATTTTATTTTTTGTTTTTAACCTCTTCTGCTTCGGACAATTCTCCAAGTCCATCTATCAAACCTCAGATAATACAAAATGACATTAACTGGTAATGAAGAAACCTTTGCATCCAAGATCACCAATGATATGTCAATTCTAGAAAAACATTTCAATGCTGCTTAGCCATCGCTGTGCCAAGAGAAAGCAATTTTGCATATTGCTGACACAAAAATAAGATGTTAACAGCATCATATTCAAAAGATACAACCAAGCAACTTTACATAAGAACATCAGGTTGCATCATTTTTGGTGCTTATGTTATCAGTTAGTTAATGGACAAACTAGTTATCCATACACTCAGAAGTGGCTGGATAGGAGTTGCGGGGTGAGTAGCACTTAAGGTGAATGTTTTTTTTTTGGGGGGGGGGGGGAGGGGAGAGAAAGGGGGTCGAGATCATGGATCTGCACCATAATTCATCCCCCATCCCTGCTGTCTTCCCTAAAAGCTCCCTCTTTCAATGCTGTAGGCTAAATCTATGGACAAAATCCAAGAATTAAAAGGACGCCAAACAACGGACTACCATGAACTGAATTTGGTCCTCACCACTGGCTACATCCTACAGTACATACACACCCATCATAAACACTGTTCACCTGAAAACTACCAATACTGTATCTAGGGATTAAACCAGTAGGCTCTGCAAGCTCACACACCATAAAATGGTATTCCTCCAATTCATTCTCTCAGATCCATTTCTGTTCTATTATAATGATGCCAAAAAGGTCATCAACGTAATTGGGATTCTTTTCTTTTTTAAAAAAAAAATCCTCTAGCAATTATTGTATGCTTTAATAGGACAGCGTGGTGTGACAGTTTTCATCAGAATAATAAATCTTGTTACCATGTAGACTAATCAATGTTGTAAAACATTGCTACGAGTTAAACTACTGAACAAAAAACTAGTAGAAAGTAAATATTTCACCTATGTTGAAAGCAAAGTTAAATAACCCTTTACTTGATGATTATTATTATTTTTTAAAAGAAAGTATGGCAGATCAATACTATTTTTTCCATAAGTCAATATCTAAATAAAAGGATGTTCTTCAGCTACTCCCATGCAAGCTGACACACGCTTCCATCCTTGCTTTAGGACCTTACTTCATGTTAGCTTTCGCCCTTTTCCCGCTCTTCCTTAAGCAGCACTTCCAAGGGTTTCTATGGTTGGAATAGAAGGGAGGGAGTTGGGCAGGGAACCTGGAGAGGGCTGGCTGCACAAGATGCCTGGATCTCCTGCAGCCACGTGACTCTGCTTCTCCTCCCCCAGCTAACACCATAAAGAGGGGGCTGCCCTGAGGGTGGTGTCCTCTGGCGGGGCGTAGCGGGCACCCTAACAAACGGTCATCTCACAAGCTACGAGAAGGACAGTGCCCCGCCATTAGGACAGCTGCTGCCCTGCCGCCAGGATCCCCAAACTGGCTTCAAGGGCCAGGAGCCACATAGGGCTCGCCCCAAAGGGGGTGAACAGATCCTGTCCCCAAGGATCTCCCACCCACCCATCCCGGCAATCGGAGGAAGGATGGTG
This sequence comes from Sphenodon punctatus, assembly GCA_003113815.1. Classification (NCBI taxonomy): domain Eukaryota; kingdom Metazoa; phylum Chordata; class Lepidosauria; order Sphenodontia; family Sphenodontidae; genus Sphenodon; species Sphenodon punctatus. The sequence continues at coordinate 3,361,677 of QEPC01012846.1, forward strand.
TTAGTGACCCTGTTTTAACGGGACTCCTGGGAGGGAGGGGATAAGCTCTTGGGCGTGCCCCTCAGCGGAGACGTCTGTTTATTGGGGCAGAGTGGTAGGGGCTGTCTTGGGAGAGGGGTGTGTTTGGGTGGAGGGGAGAGGGATTGGATTGGTGGGTGGAGGGGCTATGGCTTCCTCCCCCAATATAAGGGGGAGGGGGGGGATCGGGTTGGGGAGGGGAGGGTCAGGAGGGAGGGGGTCTCCCTTGGGGGCCAAGCAGGGCAGCGACCGGTGGGAGGCGGGCTGGGGGAGGGAGTCTGCAGCCATTGGGGTCATGATGAGCCGGGGCAACTATGGTCCTTCTGGGAGACGGGTAACACCAATGAGGAGAGACAGATGCTTGATGCCAGTCCTCATCACAGGCCCCCGGACAGGTAATGTAGTGATCGAGAAACTGCTGCTGATGAATGCCAGGTCGGTTGGTAATAAATTTACAACGATCCGGGAGCTGATCCTGGATCAATTAGCCGACCTCGTGTGTATTACAGAGACCTGACTGGACACTAAGTCGGGGCCAATTTTGGCTGACCTTGTTCCAGCTGTGTACTCTGTACAGCACCAACCTAGACCAGAGGGGCGGGGAGGCGGTGTAGCCGTTATTTTGAAGGACACCTGGTCTGTGAGGAGGTATCCAGGGCAGACTATTTGGGGCATGGAGGGGATCCATCTGGTGATCGATTTGGCTGGAGACAGATTGGGGCTGCTGCTCATATATCGCGCACCTACCTGTATGGCAGCATCCCTACACGCCCTAGCAGAGTTGGTCTTGCAGTCTCCAGGGACCTTAGTCCTGGGGGATTTCAACATCCACGCTGACACCGACCTTGGGGGAGCGGAGCATGAGTTCATGGCCGCCATGACAACCATGGCACTGTCTCAGAGGGTTGTGGGCCTGACGCATGATAGAGAACATACCCTTGACCTAACATTCTGCACTGGCCTTGAGGCAGGGGATCTGGTGGTGGGGGATGCATCAACTACACCCTTGTCATGGATGGATCATTATCTCCTCCGGATCGATCTCCTGGCAGATGTCTGCCCCCGGAGAGATGTGGGACCAGTTCGGTTGGTCCGCCACCGGAGACTTATGGACCCAGAGAGGTTCCGGAATGCCCATGGGGATTTGCCTCCTGATCACTATGACCGCTCGCTCAATGATCTCATTGTCTTCTGGAACAACTTGTTGACCGAGGCCATTGACCGAACGGCTCCCAGGCGTCCGCTTCCGGAATGCCGACAACGCAGGTCCCCTTGGTTTCCAGAGAACCTGCGCCAGATGAAGCAGGAAAGATGGCGGTTGGAGTGATGGTGGCGCCGGACTCATGCCGAAGCCGACCGATTGCGACAAAGCTAGTTTAAAAGTTTATGCTGTGGGCAGCAAAGAAAGAGTTCTTTGCTGCCCTCATAGCATCCGCAAAGTCACAGCTAGCTGAGTTTTTCCGGGTGGTGCAGCGGCTGGTCAGTCTGATCTCTCTCTGCCTGGAACTGGAATCTTCCAGTGCCCGCTGTGACATGTTTGTGTGGATAAAATTGCTCAGATTCACCGCGACTTTGATGTTGCACTTATAACAGTAGGTGAACCTGAGGGAGTGGAGAACCCGCCTTGTCCAATTTCATGGGATCAATTTCAGTGGGTGTCGCTCGCTGATGCGGTGGATGTCCTTGGGGCTATAAGGGCCACCTGTTGAGAGTTAGATCCGTGCCCGTTTTGGCTGATCAAGGCCTGCCGGGAAACATTAGGGCCATTATTGGCGGGGGTTGTCACTGCCTCTCTTAGGGAGGGTTGGGTGCCGAGCCACCTCAAAGAGGCGGTGGTGAAGCCCCTGCTCAAGAAACCATCTCTTGACATTGACTCCCTAGCCAGCTATCGGCCGGTCTCTAACCTTCCCTTTTTAGGGAAGGTTATTGAACGGGTGGTGGGTCACCAGCTTCAGGGGCATCTAGATCGGGTCAGTTTCCTTGATCCCTCGCAGTCTGGTTTTCGCCCTGGGTTTGGCACAGAGACTGCACTTGTGGCTTTGGCTGACGACCTGCGCCGTGAATTATGCCGGGGCAGATCTTCTATGTTAATCCTATTAGATCTGTCAGCTGCATTTGATACCGTTGACCACGAGATGTTGGTGGCTCAGCTGCGGGACCGGGCCAGGGTGGGCAGAATTGTTCTTGAATGGTTTCGCTCGTTCCTGGCTGGGAGAACTCAGCATGTGGTTCTCGGGGAATGTACTTCATCTCCCCGGGACCTCACGTGTGGAGTCCCGCAGGGTTCTATTCTGTGCCCCTTCCTGTTCAACGTGTATATGCAGCCTTTGGGCAAGGTTGTGAGAGGGTTCGGCGTGCACTGTCATCACTACGCCGATGACACACAACTCTACTTCTCTTTTTCTGCAGACCCGGTAGTCTCGGTGCTCACCCAGTGCTTGGCAGCTGTGAGGGACTGGATGAGGGCGAGCCGTCTGAAGTTGAATCCCGACAAGACAGAGGTGATGTTGGTGGATAGGGCTTGGGGGGGGGGGGGGGAATGTATCTGTCACCCTATGGCCATGCAGGTCCGTAGTCTGGGGGTGCTCCTCGACTCACAGCTCTGCCTGGATCTACAGGTGGAGGCTGTGGCAAGGGAAGCATTTCGCCAATTACATCTGGTATGACGGCTACAGCCATATCTGTCGGACTCTGATCTGGCCACTATCATCCATGCCTTTATGACCTCTACACTAGACTACTGTAACGCAGTCTATGTGGAGCTGCCCTTGGGGATGGTCCGGAGGTTGCAGCTGGTGAAGAATGCGGCGGCCCGTCTCTTAACAGGGACGGGTCACTGTGAGCACACTACACCGGTGCTCCATTCTCTGCACTGGCTGCCTATTATCTTCTGGGCCCAATTCAAGGTGCTGATCATGACCTATAAAGCCCTAAACAGCCTGGGCCTGCGGGACCGCCTCAGGCCCTGGATTGCATTGCGACACCTGCGGTCGGCCGGGGACACCCGACTCCAAGTCCCCCGGGTGGTGACGATGGGGAGGGCCTTCTTGGTGGCCACTCCCAGGCTGTGGAATTCCCTCCCGACGGAGGCCCGCCTGACGACCTCCCCTCTTTCCGTAGATAGTCTAAGATCTGGCTGTTCCACCGGGCCTTTGGAGAGAGAGATGGGTAGGCTGGGGTAGGTTGGGGAGGGGGAATTCTGCCCTTTTAGGGTTTTTTAAAATATTTTAAAATGTTTTAAATGGTATTTTATGTGTTTTTATTGTTGATTGTTGATTTATTTTATTGATTTATTTTTGTAGAAAAATAGTTAAATAAATAAATAAATAGTTGTACTAGCAACTTCTAATAGAATAGCAAGCTGTGTACACAGGAGATATACCTTACAACGTTGAATGGAATTTGAATTTTGTATGGCACGTGCAATCCTAAAAGCATGCGTGCACACCTGGTACATTCTGAGCTGCCATGATTGCGGCATTATGTTGGAATTTGGCATTTCCTCTGACAGCATGAAGATAAAGATGTAGTTGAAGACCAAGTGGGGGCCAGCACTGCAAGCTGGCCTGTGGGATAGAGGTACTTCAGCTACTACCATGTATTCCAGTGTCATGGAGCTCCCTACTGGAGCTGTAAAAAAGCCAGCAAATTGCCATCCTCTCACAAAGGGAAAAAAAAAAAATCATATCTGTATTGTACTGAGAGTTACGATATCATGGAAAGGAATGCTGGGAAACCTTTTTTTAAAAGCTGCATCATTTACACAAATACACACAACTTTCCCTGCTTGCAGACTTTGAGGAAAAAAGATTGTGCAGAATACAGAGACCTGCACATAATATATGAGCTAGTGTGGTGTAGTGGCTAAGAGAGTAGTACACGGACCGGGAGGCAGGACTTCCCTTAGCCATGAACTCACTGGGTAACCTTGGGTCAGTCACAGATTTCTCAGCCTAACCTACCTCTCAGGGTTGTTGTGAGAATCATTAGTTCAGTTAAATTAGGTTAATGGTTAATTGTTAAAGTTAATACGTTGAAATGTGAGCCACCCTGAGCCTAAGGAAAAAGGTGGGATACAAATTGAAATAAATAATAATCTTTATTTGTATATAGCACCCCCTGCCAGGATTAATACAAGATGCCTTTGCCACATTCCATATTGACCTTACAATATAGCTTAGTGTTCTGAACAGAACACAACGCATGCTGAAAACAACAAATCCATAAACTCTCGCCAGTTTATACAAGACCATCTCCTGTACAAAACAGATCACTGAGATATCAAATAGCTTTTCTGTAAAGTCAAAAGATGTCACACTGTTGCAACTTTGTTCTGCCCTTCTTACTGGTGTAGCATGAAACCATCTCCGAAGTGCTGGCATTAAACCATCTTTGTGACCTTCCTGTCCTAGAGATAGCAGCCCTGCCTGAACTGTCTGTCCCAACAAGTTCCCTGCATTCCCAAGGCATGGCACACCCATCAGGTTAGAACTGTCTTTTGCACTTCTGCACTGGAAAAGGCTTCTCGTAGTCCGACCTGGAACTTTTACAGCACTTTCATTTGTAAGGAGGAATTTCAGTTGGAGTAAGGTTGTCATCCTGGGTTTTGAAACCTAGCTAATAACTCTGGCAACGTATATAGACTATCATCTGCTCGAAATATCTTTTCCTCTGACTATTAATAATCAAAACACAACTGAACTTGTTAGTTCAAAGGGTACTGAATGGCTGCATATTAAAATTAGAAAGCTATGTGAACAAATTCTACAAGTCACACCCAATGCAGCTTCAATGAAGTACACGGAGGAAATCGCCAAAGAATTTGGCTCATGCACAAATGACTCTGTACTACTCAAAAAACTGACCGACATCAAAATCATTGGCCTGCGGCAAAATCGACTGTTTAGCTTCTGAAACATTTCACCACCTGCGCATCCCCTTCATCCAGAAAGCACAAGCCAACACTAACCCCCTTTTCACTATTTATGAAATCCCGCTCTCATGTCTAATAGCAACTTCCGACTCTAAAATGAGATCATGAGACCTACTGCTTTGACATGCACTCAACTGGACAAGAAACCACAGGATAACATGGAACAATTCTCCACAGTTCTATTCTCTGGTTTGCACAGAGACTGTACACTCAAACTTAATGGACACACGAACGCACTGTAGGATTTTAAACATCCCAGGAACAGGAAGAATGCATACAAAAATGTCAGTCCGCATTATGGCCTTTATCCAGGTACAGACAGTGGCGGCTAACCCCCCAGGACATTTGGGGCACTGCCCCCCTAGCGCCATGGGGGACCCCCGCGGCGCTGTCACTGAAGGTAAAACAAAAACCAAAACCCCACGCCGCCGCTTCTGACAGCAGCAGCAGCCTCTGACCTGCTTCAGAGGCTGCTGCTGCTGTCAGACTCTATCTCCTTTCCGGGACCCACTCTCAGAGCTGCTCTGAAAGTGAGTCCCGGAAGTGACAAAAAGGCTGAGCCCCAGTCCACAGCATGCATAGGACGTGCTGTGAAGGGAGGGGCTAGCCTTCTTCCATTGCGCCTAATGGGCGGAATGGAACTTCTTGCCTGGGCGCTTGACGCAAGCGCCCAAGCAAGAAGCTTTGGGCCAGGCAGCTGAGGCAGGGACCAGTGCGCATGCGCGGTGCTCCCTGCCTCGGCCGCACATGGAGTCTCAGCTCAGGGTTCAGGTCAGGAGAAGGCTGGCGGCGTGCTCTCAACAGCACGCCACCAGCCTCAGCTGCTTCCTCCCCCCCCCCCACGCAAGCTGCCGTTCAGAGCGGTGGGGGGTGGGGAGAGCGGCAAGGCAGGGATTGGGAACTTTTTTTTTATTTTTTTAAAGCCTTTAAATTGGCCGCGCGTCCTGGCTCCAGAGGAGCAGGACACATGGGCAAAGTCCCTCCCCCACCTCCGAGGATCCCCGCACGCTGCTCCCACCCCCCGAGGATGGGATCTTTAGGTGTGTGATGGTCACAATGCTGGAAATGGGATGCTTTTTAAATCCAGAGATGTAGCTCTGAGTCTGGAGAACTTTAGGTATGTGTTCACAATGCTGGAAATGGAATGCATTTTAACTCCTGAGATGTAACTGTGAGTCTGGTGATTCATGGGCCTTGAAATCCCCCCCACCCCCACCCACCCACCCACACCCACAAAGCGCAGAGGGCAAGAACACTGCTTCAGAAGGGACTTCTGAAGCAGGGATTGGGGTCCCTCCAACATACATGCAGCAAATCCCTTCTTTCTGAAGCAGCATTCTTAACCTCTGCTGCGCGTGTGTGTGTGTCTTTGCTAAAGCTGCTTGTCAGTGAGGTTTAAGGTTGTCTGCCTGCTTTTAAACCTGGCAGAGGAGGGGATTATAACCTGCCTAACCAAACTGAAATTTCTTGATTAAGTAATGTAATGTCCATCCAACATTAACCCTTGGAACTCCTTGCTGCTGGGTTATGCCACCCACCGTTGCCCTGGCTCCGCCCACCGTTGCCCTGGCTCCGCCCACCTTACTGTCCCTCCAACCTCAAGACCCACCAGCCACCCCTGGGTACAGAAGTTGGATTAACGGGAACTATGCACCTATTTATTTATTCAAATTTTTATCCTGCCCTTCCCACAAAGGCTCAGGATGGCACCTAGCCATTTCTTTAGCCTTTGGCTTGGAATCCTTGTGTTCCACCACCAGCTTCCTTGTAAATATTCTCTTCTTGCCAGCCTTACGCTTGTCCCCAAGCCTATACTCCATCTGGCAGCCGAGGTGCATCTGCTTCTTCACGCTGCAAGCTTTGACTGTGCAGATGAGCTCTGCCTACTGTACCCAAAGCCATGACTTTAAAAATAAATCTCTTATAGCGCACATACTGTTTAGCATAAAAACACAGGCACAGTATTTCTGTATTCAAATTCTATTATGTCTCTATGGAGAAAGATACCAGTTGAACAAGAATTAATTTTTCTGAATTTATAAATAAATGGGGTTTTTTTCTCTCCAGTTGTTATATCAAGACCACCTTCTCCTCTACTCAGTTGTAGTTTGTTACAGATGATGGTTTTTGCAGTCTCTCAACTCATAAGCTTCCTGTCAAAAGTTGCTAACTGTGGGGGGTCAAAGGTTGAGTAAATCAATAATCAAAATATTCTCTCTCTAGTCACCGATGCACATTAGGGGCTAAGAACAATGTGATGACTGACAAGATGGCTCGCCTCCGAGTAAGAGCTTCTAACCTCTACACGACAAAGGCTGTTTCCACCTCCCTCCCCAGAGCTGCTGTGATACATGCCGTCTCCACAAGGGCTAAGACAATCTCCTGAACAGCTTAGCAGCCACAACAAATGCTAGTCACAAGTTCAGTCGAAGCAAGCAGATCTGACATGCAATAAGTTTTGTTCATAATGAAATTCTGATTTAACAAGTCTAGTTAAATATTTAACACAATTTTCACTAACATCAATTTCAAAACGTTAGTGTCCCGCACATTCTGAATAAGATTCAGATAAAACGTGAACAAAAAACTTTAAAATGCAACACATTTGTACCCATTTCGTGAGACAGCGACAGTCTTATTATTGCTTTGCTTTTGGCTAGACGTGGAGACACTTGAAAAATGAGTCAATGATCCGAGGGCCCCATAGCAGTTGGGGCAGGGGCGCTTAAGGAAGAGGGTCCGGATCACGGATCTAAGCCCTAGCCTTGCGTGCTGCATGCCCTCATCTCTGCTCCCTTACCCTGCGCTCCGTCTTTCAGTGCTTGGACGTAGGAACTGCCTCTAGGGTCTAGACCCAAGCACTGGAAAGGGACCACGTAAAAACAAGCTAGGAGCTGCATTTATTTGGCCCTCAAGCCTAAGCTTCCTTTACCCCCTGCTTTAGGCGAACAGCAGGTTTTATTTGATTTTTTTGGCGCAGGGCTTTAAGGTAGCTTTACCTTTAGAAAAAGGAGGGGTCACTGTAGCTTTTGCATTTGTTATCAATCCAGAAATATCAACTTGGGATCTTGATTATGGCTAGTGTATTCAAATCAATCAATTATTAATGCATCTCCTAGAAAAGGTTCAAGCCACAAGGTTCAACAGCAACAATATTTCACCCCCTGGGTGCTTTCTCACTTTGCATTTCATACATAGGCCCTTTTCAAATGGGCCGCGGTAGGTGGGGGATGGGTGTGCGCCCACGGTGGGTGCGTGCCCGTTCCCACGGGCACACGCCTATCTCCACGCATGGAGCAACCGGCATTGGAGCCCGTTGCTCCATGCATGGGTGATAGGCGGAGATGGGTAGAGCGTGGGAGCACGAACACACACCCCCACCAACCGTGGGCACCATTTCCACAGGTGCCCACCCATCCCCCCTGCCGCACATGTGCGCGGGGGGGTGGGGGGTGGAGGTGCACCCATGTGAAAAGGTCCATAGAAGCATCAAGAGATGGACAGCTGACATCACCAGCATTTACTTAGCCCCAGTTTCACACGGGCACTGGGTTGTTGCATGCTGGAGCGGTGACTCCAGTGGTCATGCCAACGCTTTCATCGGAAGATGCTATCTTGTGCCAACCTTCACCCTAGGGAGCATCGCGATATCACAATACTCCATGATGTGCGTAGCCAAAACAATTTTTGGCCTTTCTTGGCACAAAAGGCAGGACACCATGGAGCTCCGGAGGAGCGCAGGGCTTTCCCCAGTGTCAGGGTATGGAGGGGACGGGGCCCGCAGGGACCGGAGGAGGAGGAGGCAGGGGGTGGCTCGGGGTGCCCAGAAGGTCACGCTCCCCACCCCCCTAGTCCCCTGCTGGCAGTCTGCTGGGCCAGCGATTACCTGAGGAGAGGCAGCTGAAGCGAGGGCTAGGTCTGAAGCAAGGCACATAAAAAAGAGGGCCATTAGGCTTTCTCCTTTGCTGGTGATCAGAGCTTCTGGGTTCCTGTGCTCTGGCCCGTGCACTGGTATTTGGAGAAACTGTGGTTTACTAGACCCCCTTCCCTTTTCCTGTTCCTGTGTAAAGTGCGGTGAGTGATTGTGTGTGAGTGGTGTGTGCTTCTATCTTCCTTAGTGTTGACCTTCATTGCCTTCCTGTGTATGGTTGCCCGAATCCCTCCCTGCTCCCCTCTGGGGTTCCCAGGGCCTGAGGTCCCTACCCCCTGCTGACTGGTTTCCACTCCTGCATCCTGTGTGTGTGTGTGGAGGATCACTATAATCCAGGGCATGACATCTCCGGTAGGTCCACTGATGAATGGTGGCTGGGTCAGGTGCCTGGTAGCATACAATTACCCAAAAAGCGATACACCATACCGAGGGCTCCTTTAACCTTAATAGCGTGCGTCTGTGAGTGGGGTTGGTGTCCTTGTGTCGTGCGCCCCCTTCTTCGGTCCTGTTTCCCCTTGCTAGCCCATAATCCCCACACCCAGCGGGATAATACGCTCAACCCAAGGAGCTGTGGCAGACAGTGCACCCAACTCAGCCTGGGCTCGGTGGGCTGGTTGGGTCTTACTGGGGGTCAGGTTGGCCCTCGGGGCTTTACTGCAATGCTGCCCTTCCTTTTTCTCCATTTCTCATTGATCACAAGAAGGACCAGAGATGGACATGTATATACATGCTGTGCTGGCCCATATGGAAAGAATACACACAACTGCTCCTTTTTTGAGAATAAAGCTACCCGTCTGCTAATCCTCTGAAGACTACAGACCCTGGAGGTGGGAGAAGGAGGGGGAATGCACAAACATCGGGGGGGGGGGGGGGGGGGGGGGGGGGAAGAGGAGGGGAACTAAGGACTGCAGGGCCCCACAAACACAGGACTAGAGAAACCATTACTGTCCCCAGAACCCTGACTGGCCAGAAGACTAGGAGTTCCATTCCCATTGGCAGAGGGCACATTAGTTAGAGGAAAAGCATGTGGAGGCTGCAAAAAAAAAAAGAGAATACAATGTAGGGCTACTGTAACGGTGGCTCCCCTGAGCCGATAGGAACCCTATTACTGTGCTGCATCAGCCTGGGAGCATGCCCAGAGGAGGCTCCGAAGCCCTCTGGAGTTCAAGTGCTGGGGAATGCTCAGTAGAGCCCCAGAAAGCCTTCTGAGCTCTAAGTCCCTAGACATGCTCAGTAAGGCCCAAAAGAACAGAGCATGCTCAAGGCCTATAAAGGGCCTGAGCTCAGTCTGCTGAGGTGGCCGTAGGAGTAGGATCTACCTCTTGATTGAAACCTGCTCTGGGACCTGTTGTCCCAGCGACCCCCTGGGACAACAAAACCCAGAGCCTGTGAGGACTAACAGGAAACTGGAAAACCATGGGGGGTGGGGGTGTCCACATGGCGTAAGGCCACCACAACTGTGATGAAACCCTGAGGGTCTCAGATCTGATTGAGGCTGAGCCCTACAGAGGAATAAAAGACTCTGTTTGGCCCCAAAGGGTCCAAAGACTAAAAAGAGCGTAGTTCGTTGACCTGTGCGCTATTTGGAGGCGTAGGCCTTGACTAGAAGGGGAGGTTGGAGGCCAAGGGCAGGGACCCAAAAAGGGGAACCCTTGCAAGTGCACACACACACCCCAATCTGTGGGACTAGAGAGAGACAAAGATAGAAGGGCGTGGCAGCAGGGTTTACTAATTCCCCAAATTGGTATCCCAGTGTGCTGGCTGTCTTTGGGAAACCCCCCAGCTACAGCTACGAGCAAGGGATGAAAAAAAACAACCAAACCCCAGCCCGCAGACCAGCGATGGGGAATCACTGAGTTAAAGGACTAGGTCCATTACCTCAAAGCAACGGACTCAAACCTTTCTAAAAAGAGACAATAGGGGGAGATAAACAGCCACAGTGTTAACCAAAGCTACACAATAAAACCTCAAAAAACTCATTACACATTCCAGAACGCGTTTCCAGGCAAAAGGAGGTTATATTATTTAAAATGTAGCATTCACTCTTTGCTATATTTTGAAGAGGCACCAAATTCAAATTTGTCACATAAAATTGTTTTCAATGTAAATGATCTCCATTTTTAAAAAGACATTTACACATGGTCTCTTATTTTCAAAGATCAATGCTATACATACAGGCATTTGCGGAGCAAGTCTCATAGACTTCAAAAGAAAATGTTACTAAGTAAATGAGAAAAGGAGACAGTAATGCAAGACCCTATGGTGAGAACATTAACATTTTCAGAACTTCACCTCTCAGTCTTTAAGACCTAGCTCTGCACCAGCTAAGATGCAATTCTACTTGATTGCAATTAAGCAGTACCACGGACGGTAACGCAGCTACAGAAACAGAGCACAGGAGATCTTGGCATATTAATATAAATACAAACTTGTTAAAGTGAGAATTCAGTTACAGTATAAAAGACCATGCTTGGAGGAAGGAAAAATCGACTACTACTTTGTTCAGAAATAAACAGTAAGTGGGAAGTTAAAAGAAACCTGTAGCTCTTTTCACCAACAAATAATTTCAGATAGCAGAAATACAGCATAATTATATATATGCATCTTAATGGCTGCTGTTTATAAAAAGGCTTAATCAAAAATATTTAGTCAACATAAGTCAGGCAATATACAAGGCTTCCCATGTAGCCATAACTACCACTACAAAGGTTTCTCATTAAAAAAAGCTATTCATCTTTTCAAATAATTGGTTACCTCAACAATATCCGAGTTGGTTCTGCTCTCATGGGGCTCGTTGTATTCTGTGTATTTAAGGAGAACTTTGTCCATGTCTGTGCTCGCATACTGAAAGAGTTTGTTAGAGCTGTTAAAAATGATGAGTGCTATTTCACAGTCACAGAGCACGCTCAGTTCATAGGCTTTCTTCATTAATCCAAACTTCCTCTTCGTAAAGGTCACATACAGAAAAAAGAAGAGGATTCTCTTTTCAGTACAGCTAAAAAGCTTGGAAGGGCTATAAAAAAAGAGACATGAACGTGTTCACTACATGTAGACAAGCTTAGGCCAGAGTCACTTCCCCCACCCTTCCCCTTTAACAGTCATCTCAGGACCCTGTGCTCTTACAGAGACATACAAAAAGGCACATTAAAGGGGTGAGGAAACCCAGGCCTGGAAGCCAAATACAGCCCTTGGCTAGTTTTCATTTGGACCCTTTCCAGTTTCTGGATCTGGTTCCTGTATCCAACTTCTGCTCCCAAGCACTAAAAGATCGCACTCGGGAGAAGGCAGCAGATGAGAGCACAGATAGAGGATAGGTTCATGGCAGAGAGCCATGATCTGGACCCTTCTCTTCCTACTCCTACCCTGAGGGCACCCGTTAAGATGCTCTACCCCAACTTCTATGTAACCCATGGAGCTTGTATTCATTTTCAAAGTGTCCGCTGGGAGGGAAAAGGTTCCCCGTGCCTGGCATATCATGACAGAGTGCTGATAAAAAGTGTATCATAAGTTGGTTGGACAATATCCTCTTGTTATCTACATTTCTAAAGTAGTAGAAATACTTTCAAAGCCCTTTGGCACTGAAAAATCAGAGCTGCATAGAGTCATCCGAGTCTGCTGTTCAAAACATTTGGGGCCAATTAACCAATGTCTGTCCTCCACACAATTTTCCCCAGACCACCAAGCACCTACCAGAGATAATCATGGCCAGGCACATGCTTACTGAACACTAGTTGTACAAGGGCTGGCAACTTCAGTAACCGCTACTAACCACTGGTGTAGCTTTCAGGGGAGACTTACTCAGGCCACTTGAATGGGCTGCTTACTGGGGCCTCACACGCTCATTTTAGGAACCTTTTAACCTCCCATGAATCTGAGAGTCATGGACTTTTGGACTGGACGGCTCCTCACTAGATAGTCAAGTTTTATAATGAGACTGCATGCTGCATATTGAAGTTTCCAAGACAAGGGCATTCTACATAAACATAAAACCCACCTCATCAAACTCAAGTGTTTGCCTTCAGGTTTAGATTACAATGGCTCGCAGCAGAAATCACAAGATCAGGAGAAGCTAGAACCGGCAGTGCAGAATTCAAGCAGCTCAATGTCCCAAGTTTTAATGATAATTTTGTTATTCAATTTTTATTTTTTTTAGGGAATTGGGTAGAGGAGTCAGGTATACCATGTGACCTCCTGTGGGGAGGATTTGAGAGGCCGGGACTCTTGGTTAAGAGGCATGGGAGTGGGTGGAAATCAGGAGGCAGCATTGATAATTAGGTTTTATTTTTAAGCATTATTGTATTGGGCGATTGTAGGATGGGCGAGTTGGGTGGGGGGTGATCAAGTTGTACACATTATGATTTATGATAGGATTATGATGAACAGCATTTTTGTATTTCCACAATGTACAGAGAAGTTGTAATGTGGGAACTGTTTGTGAACCACAGAAACCCATCTATGGAAATGCATGAATCTCCCTCAAGATGTCACTGCTAACATTTGAAGTGCAAATGAACTTAATAGAGTAGAGCTAAAATTGGTAGGAAAAAGGTCATGAGTTCCTCTCCTCTCCCCATATTGAGCAGCATGTGCTCAACCTGGACGACATTTGAACATCGGTCAAGCACTCCCAATTGTCACAATTTTGAGTATTTTGTTTTTCTTGGTCTTTTTTGTTTTGTTTTTCCATTTGTTTTTGTTTTTTTCTGGCTAAAACAAATGGAAAACAAGTTTCTGCCCAGACAATTTTCATTGTTCCTGGTGAGAACAAATGGAAACAAAATAAATGGAAAAATAAAAAACAGATGAATAAAAAACCAAAACCAGACAAAATACCCAACATTAATTAAAATCTGGACTTCGATCGAGTACTATTTGCTACTTGTTCATTTTGGGTCGAATTGGCCAGATTTAATGGGTTGATTCATTTGAAGGTACTTGCTTAACCTCTCACAGAGGCACTGACACGGCTAACATGAAGAAATGGAATCATGAAATTTACTCACTAACCATGAAAGAGACTGTTGGCTTCTTAAGCCTCAGAGGAAAGAGCTACTCCACAGCCTGCTTTGCCAGCATGTGACAGCAAAGGTTTTGCTCGGATCTTGTACAGCTTGGGTCCTGGCGGGAATGGGCCAAGATACGGCATATGTACTCTAATGCTTTTCAAGGTAAGATTACAAGTCAAGAGAACTACTAAGTCAAGCTTTTTACAAAACAAGTATTGCATTAACTGACTATTTTCTCACATGCAACTTCTGTGTACGGTCTGATCCTATATTGACAATTTTTATAAACTCTCGCTCTATAATAAGTTGGTGCCTTGCGTGTTAGTGAAACTGAACACTGGTAGTCCAGGGAAATTCTCTGTTTCTATACTGGAACGAGCCTGACCTACTTAAAAATGTATGCAACAAGTACCTTCAAGATACAGGCAATAGTGAATTTACACTTTGTGGACTGGTATACTCCTGGACTAAGTGAGAGCGATCTGAGTCTACAAGTAAGCCACATCATGGCTAGTCTAGAGGCAGCTGGGTGTCTGCCACACGTGGTTTGTTTGTGGGGGGCTAAAGCAACTTACTTGTTTTTTTAATGCCACTGTTTCCGAAAACACATGGCTTAAACGAGTGAAAACACAATATCAATATACAAATATGATCTACCAGCTAGGAAGAACTTCTGACATAGCTCATTGGACCAAAACACACCATTTGAACAATTATGGTTTGGGGAAATAAAAGCTAATTCTTTAAAACAGACGTTTGTATTTTTCCCCCTGAGCAATTTCATCTATTCCTTTTTTTCATCCTTGATAAATAAGCAAGTGGCCAGTTCAGGACCAAAACCAGAAAACAGCACCTGAGGGGGGGGGGGGGGGAGCCATTGCTGAAGTTTGAACTCATGATTCTAAGTAGTCATGACTGCAGATTGGGGGATTCCAACCAATATTGGATATACTTTGCATGTATGTATTGCTGTTTAGGGTTATTCTGGTGTATCAAAATAGGGTCATGGGAGAGAGGTTTTGGGAACCACCATCATGAAGTCAAGCTTTGGTACAGACACAGCTTCCACCGCAATACGCCCAAGTATCTTTACTGATCATGAACACTAGAGACAGAAACTAAGAACTCTACTGGGGGTTGATAAGCCAAACAACAACAGAGAGTCTATTCATAGAATTTTAGGCCTGAAAGGGACTTCAAGGGTTACCCGGTCCAACCCCCTGCTCCATGGCAGGATATTCCTGTCTACAATGTTGCTGACAGATGCTCGTCCAGCCGGGTCTTGGAAACTGCCAAGGCCGGGGATTCTACAACATCCTTGAGCAGATTATTCCATTGTTCATCAGGTTTTACAGTTAGGAAGTTGTTTTCCCCACAATATTTAACCCAAATCAACACTGCTGCAGTTTAATCCTATTCTCTTGTTCTCTGTCTGCAAGAGTGAGCAATGGTGATACCATTTTGGGGGGTGGTATGTTTTTAGATACATAATAAGGGCTATGTTCCTCATTCCACCCCCACCCCCCCAGCCTGAACACACCCAAGCTTGTCCTCCATCCTCTCTCCTTTTAACTGCTTTCCTCTGAATCATCTCCAATTTATCTCCATCTTTCTTGAAGCATGGTGCCTGAAACTGGACACAATACTCTCTCTCTATATATACACACACACTCACACTCAATGTGTGGGGGTGTATGCGCATGCACAAGAAAAAACAGAACATGGGCAAGCTGCCTATGTCTTGGCTACCTCTCTCTTGCTTTCCAGAAAGTGGATTCAATCCTTGTGTTCAGATGGCAAAAAAATTGAGAGGAGAGGATCAGGGAGTCTATTGCGTGAATCTTTCCCTGCCTCTAGCCATTCTTTCCTACTCATCTCTCAAGTAATATCAAAGAGCTTGTGCACTCACGTGTTTGATCACCACCTAGCTCACTTCACCCTCACGTGGGGTCACACAAGTCAAGCGTTTGGAGTGAAGGGGATGGAAGCAATCATCATGTATATAGTACTTCAAGATCCTCGTCTAATTCACCCTCACAACAATTCTGAGGTAGGTGGTTATTATTCCCATTTTACAGATGAGGAACTGAAGTAGAGAGAGACAGACTTGCCCATAGTCACCCAGAGAGTGCATGACTAAGACGGGATATGAACCCTGGGGTCTCCCAGGTCCAAGTCGGACACTTTAGCCACTAGGCTACGCCGACTCTTACCTCTGCAAGCAAAACAATCCACTTACAAGTCTTAAAGCTTGGGTATCACAAAAGTAGAAGCTCAAGAGTTCCACTATTTTACAGGTACTCAGACACAAAGTGCTGCTTTGTTTTCCTGCAAAGCTGTTAATTTAAGGCAGTTTTATTTCAACAAAATCTACTTTAAAAAAAGATTAAATATTGGAGGCAGCAGACACCAGCTGGCTTTATATAGGTTTGCTTCAAGCAGCTTCCTTTTCAGAGATTGCAACAAGAAGCTAGCTTTATAGATACTAGAACCTTGCTCATAAAATATGACAAAAACCTGGCCATCCAGCGGTGCTGTCCGAAACGCAAGAATATTCCATCCATTTTAAAAATTTATTACATTTTTACCCCACCCTTCTCAAGACGGCTCACAACATTAAAAATACAATAATATACATTAAAAAACCTTAAAACCCCAACATCATCCCAACTACCCACCCATTTTGAAAACTACTTCATATTTCCAAACTAAAATTATAAACTTGTAGAAAAACAGCAAGAGCTTTCACAAAAGTGAAGCCAATTAATTCAATTATATACAGAAACTACATTAACAGACGTGCAAAGACAAGCACGAAGGCTGCCAATGCAACCTTACCTGAACCCCTATGTGGATTGTGACAGTATTCCCCACCAGAATACTGCTGTGCTGGTAGATATTTCAAACACTGTGGTCCCAGACTAGTTTATACACACAATTAATTTTGGACACTAAAATGTGAGAGAAGGGTAAAAGAGCAAAAAGCATCCAGAAGGTACACTGACACTGAACACTGCAATGGTAACGAACTATACCATCTGCTCCCCACACCCTCTTTCTATTGTCTACATTCCCCATTTTCCCTTCCATGCATAAATCCCCCAATATTTCATCTCCTACTTTTCAGGGTTACCATACCGCCCCTGTAAAAGAGGATGCTTAGGACAAATACATGCATTTGTTTCAAAAAGCAGTTTCATGGTTTATCCTGAGCCAATGTTCAGTCCCTCTCTCCCTTTGAAAATCTTTATTAGAACAATCTCCTTCAGCAAAGATGGGCAAATACACATTTTGCCTTATTTTTTGCATCTACCCTACAGAAATCATTTTGTGTGTTGCCTAGGCACAAGGATTGCGTGAGTTAGCCAAATGGCAAGTTTGAAGAATCTTATTAGCTTATTAAAATCATGGCTAACGCATCTGACAATAGGCGCTACCACCCATTCTGAGATTAACTGCAAGTCAAAACGTATTGCATCCCAGAAAATCTATTCTATACCTCAGTAATTTAATTTTAGGGAAGAAACTGTTCTTTCCTTCCCCCCCACTCCCTCCCCAATATAAAGAAAACAAATCCTCCCTTAAGTGCAAATCACAACTCATGCTTAAATATACATCTGTGCAGCTGGTACCTCCATAATACACCTTAGCAAGTTACTTCCTTACATTTTTAACAGCTTTCAGGGTAATATCTGTGAGACAACAGAATATACACAAGATTCTTTTTTTGATTTTTTTTTTTTAAGAAGAAGTTATTGACAAGCATTCTTTCCCATATGGAGGAAAGGTGTGGTGTGTGGAAAAGCTTCAATGAGTCTTCTGGAGGAGCTGGGTGAGGCAATTGTATCAACTCTCCCTTTGCAAAACGACATGTTTTCCTGAAGCGAACCTCCTATACCGTGTTGCCTCTTGACTGCCAACCGCACCATAAAATACATTCTGTACTCTCTAAACCGTCTCCTGGTGGGGAGCATCATTAAAGGAAATGGGCAGACAGACTTGCACAGCCCACTGCCAACAGCCATTTTAATAAATCCACTTCTTTTTTTTTTTCCCCCTCAAAAATAAAATGTCTGTTGGCAACGCAACCCCAGAGTCTGCAGTTCCCGATAAAGCAATAAAAGTGCTCGTGTCCAGCTGAAAATTGGTTGCAATATATGTCAAATAAAGTCTCTGCAGAGGGCTTACGAATGCTGGAAAGCTTGTCTTACTGTAGCTGCAGATGTTGGCAAGCTATGTGGACTAGAACATACACATCTATAAGCTACACAATGAGAAAGTTGAATTGCTTATTATGTCTTCTCACTTCTTCCAGATGAAAGTCTGTGCAGCCAGTTACTTGGCATCTCCTAAAGATGGTAAGACCATAGAATCTTAGAGCTGGAAGGGCCCTTGATGTAACCAAGCCAAGCGCGTGCATCTGGGACCTCGCATCTTCGTGAACGTTACACTCCTGGTCTCTCCCTCTGTTCCCCTTCCTTCTCTGGAATCCCATTTTATCTTTGTCAGAGAGTCAAAGTATATCCTGGACTCTATTATTTTAAGTCTTATTCCATGTAAGCTATGTGTGAGACTTAGCTGAAACATGCTGAAGCTTAAACATTTAAAAATATTTCTGTCAATTAAGACGGAACTGTATTTTCACATGATTTTCCACAATAGGGTCATGAATTCTTAGTTCAGGGACCAGCCATGTTCCTAAAAAGTAATCCAGTTTGCACAGGGCTGCTGTGCGACAATGAAGGAAGGGTCTTTAGTCAATGGCATTCTCACAGCATCTTAATTACATATTTCAACTAACATTTCTGCTACACTAAAACCAAGTTGATAGAGACAAAGTTCAGAGGATCTCTTTTACTGGACCAACATATGTTGGTGAGGGTATGCAAGCTTAATTAGGCAACAAGAAAGTTGCATATAAAGCTTGTAAGTCACATATAAATAGTGTCATCTCAACTATTGTGTCCATCTACTTTTAGGACCAACACACAGCAACCACGCACTCTCTAGAGTCCTATAAAAAAAAACCAAAGACAGATAATTGCTCTCTCCACACTATTTTCTCTGTCAGCAATGCCATTTGAGATTCTAGCATTATAGGGTTTGGGGATTGTTTTTTTTAAAGTAGCATTCTGCAGGTTTGCTATGTGCAAAACAACTTCTCTTAAGGGGTGTCTTGTTGCACCAACCCCAATTTTATTTATGTACACGCACACGCACACGCACACGCACACACTAGTATAGGGAATAATAAAGCTAAGTAACATTCACACTGTATCATGTTTTTATTCCCCTCTATTCAAGGAAGCACTTTCATATATTTGGGTTGGTTTTAATTAATTAAAAATTATTATTTTTTTTAAAGAAAGAAGATGCAAGATACCTTGCGAAACTGTCTACAAATTAGATAATCCATTGGAGGAGCAATAATCTTGTCGTTTTTCCCAGATCAGCAATTTCATGTGAACCAGATAATGTAGCTTACAATTAGGTCAATAATTATAGATGGCACCAGCAGCACAGCTCCAAGTTCAGATTGAATTGCTTTTCTCATTAGTCTGCATGCATCAGGGAAGAATTTCACATATTAACCATTTCTATGCGAGGGATGTTTTAAAACTGAGAATTAGCTGGCACGCATCAATGTGCGTCCTATGGCGCTTGCCAGCTGGTGTGCCACGGCGGCGTCTCTGCTGTGCCACACGAATGCACAAGACAGTTGGCGGTGGGACTGCAGCTGCCAGCGTCAGTATGTCCCACAGCGCCAGCCCCACCTCCTTCACTGCTGCTACCGCCTCCACACAGACCCCGGGGTTCTCGCTGCCTTTCTTCCATGCCATGGCCTCGTGGACCCCAGGCTCTTCCTCACGGCCGCTGCTCCAGTTCCTGCTCCTTCTCCTCGCTTCTGCTGCTTTTCCTGCCGGGTCCCGTCGCCTGGGGACCGGCCCGACACCTTCCAGCTGCTACTGCAGCAGCTTCCCGACGCTGCTGCCTCTGCCACCTTCACCTTTGGCTGGGGCAGGTTGCCCTGCATGCTCTGCATTTTTATTTGGGATGGGTGGGTTGGGGGCTTGCTATTTGGCTGGGCCCTGGGTAGGTTGCTGGGGCAATGACTAGCTTGTTTGCTCCTGCCAGCTTTGCTTGCCATGTGGGCTCCCCCCCTCCCACTACCACCCCATACCAAGGTGTTGATAGCTCTCTAATAGGACACTGAATGCTCCGCCCCCCCATACCAAGGTGTTGATAGCTCTCTAATAGGACACTGAATGCTCCGCCCCCCCATACCAAGGTGTTGATAGCTCTCTAATAGGACACTGAATGCTCCGCCCCCCCATACCAAGGTGTTGATAGCTCTCTAATAGGACACTGAATGCTCCGCCCCCCCATACCAAGGTGTTGATAGCTCTCTAATAGGACACTGAATGCTCCGCCCCCCCATACCAAGGTGTTGATAGCTCTCTAATAGGACACTGAATGCTCCGCCCCCCCATACCAAGGTGTTGATAGCTCTCTAATAGGACACTGAATGCTCCGCCCCCCCATACCAAGGTGTTGATAGCTCTCTAATAGGACACTGAATGCTCCGCCCCCCCATACCAAGGTGTTGATAGCTCTCTAATAGGACACTGAATGCTCCGCCCCCCCATACCAAGGTGTTGATAGCTCTCTAATAGGA
Source organism: Sphenodon punctatus (assembly GCA_003113815.1). Lineage (NCBI taxonomy): Eukaryota > Metazoa > Chordata > Lepidosauria > Sphenodontia > Sphenodontidae > Sphenodon > Sphenodon punctatus. The sequence goes on from QEPC01012846.1 coordinate 3,382,241, forward strand.
CACTGAATGCTCCGCCCCCCCATACCAAGGTGTTGATAGCTCTCTAATAGGACACTGAATGCTCCGCCCCCCCATACCAAGGTGTTGATAGCTCTCTAATAGGACACTGAATGCTCCGCCCCCCCATACCAAGGTGTTGATAGCTCTCTAATAGGACACTGAATGCTCCGCCCCCCCCATACCAAGGTGTTGATAGCTCTCTCTAAGACACTGAATGCAGCCAATGAGCTCATTAATACACCACTACTTTTACACAACAACAAGCATCCATGTGCCATATTTTCATCATGTCAAGGAGAATGGCAAAACTTGTTTTAATGCAAAATCAATTAAAATAGATTGGATTTCCACACTTAGTATTAAGAGTCACACTTCAATAATGCCACGCATACATAACCTCGAAATAATGGCAAAATATTATTACATTTAAATATGAAGAACTGATGAGAATCGGGTGACTTTTAAACTTGATTATAAGTTTCCGTAAGCATCTTGTTTATATGGAAAGCTGGCATTTAACATAAAAAATGAGTTTAAGTGTCTAGAAAATTGCCCAATTTATACACTGAAAACAGTGTCAAGGGAAAGTGCTTAGACACAAAAATGGTAACATTACTGAAGGTCCATGAAGCCAATGGACCCAAGTGAGACAAGAGGAACTCTGTCTCATTAAGAAAAGGTTACAGGCCACTACAAAAGTCTGTCGACTAGTTAAGATTTTCTGCACCACCTATGTAGCAGGTTTTTGTTTGATACAGCATATACAACCATAGTACTCCCTGATGCAACAATACCCAATAAATATTAGCTATGTAAATGTCTTGGATAGAAGTCCTGTACCAAGAAATCTTCAAACACCTCAGAAGCTCTTTGAGAGCAGTTTGTGTGGCTGTACTGTGTATGTCTATGCTACATAAAAATTAGGCTCCCCTGGATGTATCATGCACACTTCCGCAGTTCACTGAACTAAATTCATGTCAGGATTATTTTTGTTGTTTAGACAAAAGTTTTAAGAAGTTGTTTTTCATTTGGTGATTCCTCCCCCTGCCCCATTTTGAAGTTGTCATCATTTCAAAAGACAAAAATTTCATGCAAGTTTGATTTATTCAAGCCTCAAAGCAGCTTGTGCACATGCGCATGTTCTGCGATCATGAAACTCAGTTTGCAGAAGGGGAGAAGCTATGATCAAAGGTCACTGGTGTGTCCTGTCCAATATCAAAATAATGGTGGTTTGTTCTCCACTTAATTGAAGTGCAAAAGATTCAATTCAGGCCAATTAATTTTATCATTAATAACCACAGTTGTTCTAGATCTGCTGTCCCACCATATTCCCCTTCTCTAGCCCAAGGAGGAGGCACCTTGGGCAAAGTTTCATTGCTCCAAGAGGCTGTGGGGTCGATGTTTGGGGAGATTAGATTGGAACTGTCTGTTTTTGCTTCTTTATTGAAGAACACTAGATTTTTGGCTAAGTCGCATCTTTCTGTGCCCGTTTCCATCCATCCTCTCTCCATTTACAATGCAAGGTCTTTTGGCAGACGACCGCCTCCCGATGTTTGCACACTGCTGAGCACAATGAGTCCCCGAACTCAGCAAAGCCTCTACAAGCTCGTGAAAGGCTATTAAATAAGTAGAGACTGAAACTGTAACAAAAGATCTGGGCTTAAGTGTCCACTTAAAAAACAATTTGGTTTTCCAATACATTGCAAACCACAAGCGCTGTACAAAAATGCTTCTTTATATACAAAAAGGTCAATGAGTTCTTCAAAGCAGTTTCAATATTGATTAGAGTAGTTTGGTAACAAACATTGGGCCCCTCTGATACCTAATTTACTGCACGTTATTCTGTTGAGTTTAATGAATATAAATGCCCTACAGCTTGTTCAAGCGGATAAGAGTTCTTAATTACTACTACAATGAGAATCTCATGTTAATTATAATCCCCAAGAGTAAATTACTTTGTATACTCAGTTTTGAGCTTAGTTATAATCCTGTATGAAAGACTTTGTGTCTTTTGATGCATTTCCTTTCTCCATTGTGCAGTTAATGAAACCAGGTCAGGTAAAAGTAAAGCAGCACTCCAAGTATCTAAACGAAAACAGGATCATCATGTTATGGAAAACTAAACTGAAAACCAGTAGTTTGCTACAGCTCTAGACTCTCTTGACCATGATAAAATTAGTTCCTAGATGCAGGATGTTTTCAAGGGAAGACTGGCACACTCGTAGAATACACACAGAAAATAGGTGCATTTTTAAAAAACCAGCATGAACATCCCTATGCAGAACAAGTTTGGGTAAAAATTATTTAACCATATTTAACCCCAGAAAAGGAAAACTAATAAGCAATGTAAAAATCAAAAAGAAGCTCTGGATCCCAGGAGGATGCAGTCAATCAATAATTTATCAATCTACATCTACAAAAAATTATTAAACAGAGGTAGATGGGAAGATAAAAAGCAAATCCCCGGTCGTTGCTTTTCGACAACCACCCAATCTACGCAAGCTACTAGTCAGAGCCAAACTCACACCAGCTGTTGACAATCCTGGCTCACATCCCTGCTCATCTAACCAATGTATCACCTGCTCTTATCTTAGAAAAACAACTACCTTCAAGAGCACAACTACCAACAAGACCTGCCTCATCAGACAGAATTTAACCTGTAAAACCAGCAACGTTATTTACATCATTCAATGCAAACACTCAGGTTGCCACACACAATTGGTTGGTAAAACCACCACAGATCTGCGTATCCGTTTTAGGAATCACAAATCTGCTATCCTGACCAAAAAAATACAACAACCTGTTGCTAAACACTTTAATTTAGATGATCATGTGCTATCAGATTTAGAAATATTCCCCATTGAACACCTACCAAACCCTGTGATGCTGGATAAAAGGGAGAACGTCTGGATCTATAGACTTAACACCTCATGGCCTCAATCTGGAAGATAATAGTTAAAGAAGAGTTTGCCTTCTGGTTTTTGCCGCTTCTGCAGGAGTTACCTAGCTAGCCTTGGAATTTTCAGACCACAGTATTCGTCTGCCTCTCACCTCTCTCTGGGCACCATTTGAAACTCAGTGTGCTACTGACGAAGGTGGAAGCCGAAACGTCTAGATCCAGATCCAGCTTTTTATCTTTCCATCTACCTCTGTTTATCAATCTACATCTACAAATAATATTATATATAAAAATTGTATTTTAAATCTGTGATTTTACATTGCTTATTAGTTTTCCTTTTCTGGGGTTAAATATGGTTAAATAGTCTTTACCCAAACTTGTGTTAAAAGCAGCTGACAGGACTACAGACAAGTGTACTCTGTCTGGATCCTACAAGGATACTGTCAATCACTAGTAACTAAAAATGTTAAAATATATACATGTATATGGATGGACCAGGAGGTTGGGGGGGAGGGGGGAACCCTGGTCCAAGGCTTGCCTTGGCCTGAAACTCAGGGTAATTTCAGACGTTACAAGACCACGGTCAACCACAGTGAATCCCGTGTGGTGGCCGTTTTGCCCTGTAACGTCTGATGTGCGTTCCGCCAGATGTTCACCCCAGTGAACCTCCAGCGGTCCAGAATCATGGTGGGATCGGACCCCAACCACGATCACGGTGGCCACGATCCGGGATCGGACGAAAGTAACATCTGTTATCTTCAGCTGGCCCGGATCGTGGTCCCAGCCATGGGACGGGATCGGGCACAGCAGCCAGATCAGCTGCAGTGGCCGGATCAGTCGCTGCGCCTGCCCGTCTCCCAGAGGGCAGGCAGCCGGGGGAGCGCAGGGGGGGGCGGGGCTGTGCAGCCACACGTCGTGCCACGCAGCCCCGCCCCTCCCCGATCCCCCTCCGGAATCAGGCTGGCACGAGCGTGATTGAGCCTGTCACGTCTAAGATTACCCCCACCGGGTGACCCTGGGCCAGTCACAATATGTTCTCAGCCTAACCTACCACACAGGGTTGCTGTGAGGATTAAAAAGTTGTGTTTTTAAGTTATATGTAAAAGCGCTTCGAGTACCATGGCAGGGGGGGCGCTATATAAAGATTATTATTATTAAGAATCTCCTGACAGACATTGTTGTGCGCCGAGAGAGAAAGAGATGGAAGATTAAGGCTGTTGGTCTCCTTTAATGAGTTTGACAGTGCCCAGTGCTTGAAGCACTTATGTATTTTAATAATAGGTCTGAATAATTTTATTATTATTATAAAATGTTTATGCCCCACCCCTCCTGCCAGAGGCAGGTAACAGGTTTTAAAAGATTATAAATACATAAAAACAATACATTATAAAAGGAGAAATTGAAGAAGACAGAAACAACCCCCCCCCCCACCCTAACCCTCTCCCCCCTTCCCATCACCCTCACCAAAGGCCTGACGGAACAACCAGGTCTTGCATAATTGTCAAAAGGAAGGGAAGTCCAGGGCCAATCAGGCCTCTGCCAGAAGGGAGTTCCACAGCCTAGGTGCGGCCATTGAGAACGCCCTCTCCATCGTCTCTCTCTGTCACTCACACACTCACACACACACACACACGGGAAACCCGGGGGACTTCAAGAAAAGCACCCCGGTTGACCGCAGGGGTCGGTTCAGAGCCTGGGGAGTGAGGCGGTCCCACAGGGAGGTAGGGTCCAGGCCATTTAGGGTGTAATGTGCTCACGACAGCCCCTACCTACAAGAAGGCAGGCCACCGCATTCTGCACCAGCTGCAGCTTCTGGATTGTCACCATGGGTAGCCCCACGAAGAGTCAGTTACAATAGTGTAGTCTGAAGGAAATGAAAGTATGGATGATTGAGGCCAGATCGGAGTCGGAGATATACGGCTGAAGCAGCTGCACCAGGTGTAATTGGCAAAATGCGCTCCTCGCCACCGTCCCCACCTGGACATCCAGGCAGAGTTGGAAGTCGAGGAGCCCTCCCAGACTACGAACCCAAGAAGTCAGTGGAGGGCAAACCCCGTCAATGACATAGGATGCCACACCCACCGCCCTACCCACCAACATCACCTCCATCTTGTCGGGATTCAGCCTCTGTCGGCTCGTCCTCATCCAGTCCCCCTCAGCTACCAAACACCGAGTAAGCACTGCTGGGTATGGGTCGGTTGAAAAAGAGAAAGATAGAGCTGGGTGTCATCAGCATATTGATGACACCAGATGTCAAACCCTCTCACGACCTCACTCAATGGCTGCATATACACGTTGAACACGAGAGGGGACAGAATGGAACCCTGCGGGACTCCACAGGAGAGGTTCCAGGGAGAGGACATACAATCCCCGAGCACTACCCGCTGAATTCTTCCTGCCAGGAATGAGTGGAACCACTCAACCCTGGTCTGATCCTGCAGGCAAGTCACCAACATCTCATGGTCAGCGGTATCAAATGCAGCAGACAGTTCTAAGAAAAACAGGGTGGAGTGACCCTGGTCCAATTCACAGAGGTCATCGACCAAAACCACAAGTGCAGCCTCAGTACCATAACCCAGGCAAAAGCCAGACTGTGAGGGATCTAGGAAACTGATGCGGTCCAGATGCCCCTGCAGCTGTCGAGCCACTACCCCGTCAATAACTTTCCCTAAAAAGGGGAGATTAGAGACCGGTCCATACTAGCCAGGGAGTCTACATTCAAATGATGTTTTTTTGAGCAGAGGCCGCCCCACCGTCTCCTTGAAGCAGCTTGGCACTCTGCTCTCCCTAAGGGATGCGTTAACCACTCTGGCCAGTAACAACGCCCAACTGGCCTTAACCAGCCAGGATGGGCACAAATCTAGTTCACAAGAGGAGGCTTTTACCGTCCCAAGGACATCCTCCGCATCAGCAGAGGACACCCACTGAAATGGATTCCATGAAACCGGACAAGACAGGGCTTCCACAGCCTCTGGTTCTCCTATTGTAATAAGCACAGTGTCAAAGTCGTGATGAATACGAGCAATTTTATCCACGAAATAATCAACAAACCGGTCAGAGCAAGCACTGAAAAATTCCAGTTCCAGGTAGAGGGAGGCTGGACTGACCAGCCCCCTCACCACCCGGAAAAGCTCTGCTGGACAAGAGAGCTTGTCCTAGCAAATTCCTTCTTTGCTATCCACATAGCCACAGCATAGGCCTTTAAACTGGTTCTATGCTGCAATCCGTCAGCTTCAGCACAAGAGCGGTGCCGTCACTCTAACCGCCGCCCTTCCCATTTCAGTTGCCAGAGGCCCTCCATGAACCACGCTGGTCTGCAGTGCTGACACACAAGGAGCAGACGCCTAGGAGCTGTCCTGTCAATGGCCTCAGCTAAGGTGTTTCAGAAAGCAACAAGGTCATCAAGTGAATGGTCATCAAGATCAGAGGTTAACTGCCCTAGAGCATTTTGGAACCTTTCTGGTTCAATTAGTCTCTGGGGGTGTACCAATCGAACTGGTTCCGCACCTTTCAGAGAGCAGACATGCGCTAAAAGACAGGCCTGCAGGAAGTAATGATCCATCCATGGCAAGGGCACTGATGATACCACCCCCACTAATGGATCCCCTGCCTCAAGGCTGGTGCAGAAAAAAAAAAAAAAAATCAGGTTGAGGGTGTGCCCCCCATGCGTCAGGTCGATGACTACTTGGGGCAGGTCTATGGTTGCCATGGTGGCTATGAACTCATGCTCCGCTCCTCCAAGACTGGTGTCGGCGTAGATGATGAAGTCCCATGACTAATGTCTTTGGGGACCGCAACACCGCCTCCGACACCAGCTCTGCCAGAGCGTGTAGGAATGCAGCCGTACAGGTAGGTGCACAGTATATCAACTGCAACCCCAAAAACAATCACAAGGTGGAGGACCTCGATACCTGATATAGACTGCAGCGGATATCTCCTAACAGACCAAGACTCCCTAAAAAGAACGGCTACACCACCCCATTCTTCTGAGCATGGCTAATGCTGCACGGAGTACCCAGCTGGGACATGGTCAGCCAAAACAAGACCCGACTCAGCGTCCAGCCAGGTCTCTGTGATACACACGAGGTCAGCTACATGATCCAGGATCAGCTCCTGGACAGTTGTTGCTTTATTGACAACGGACCTTGCGTTCAGCAACATCAGCTTCAGGCCAGAGGCCCTCTGATCATGCTCCCCAAAACCACCTGCCTGGAGGCTGGTAAGGGGGACAGGCACCAAGTACCCATCCCGCCATACAGATAGAATATACCCTCTAGTGGGACCATAAATCCCCCCACCCCATCACAAACCCAATGGCCATGGCCCTCCCCACAGCCAGCCAGCCCCATGGGCCTCCCCACCCCGGCTACCCTGCCCAACCAGTGAAGGAGAGCCCCACCCCCCAAAACCCTCCATACCCTCTGCTCTCACCAGGTGGTAGTCAAGCCTCCCCAAGGGTCATATCGCACTCTCACACACATTGGTTGTAGTGACCAACTCTTTTCAGTGATGCCTTTTTTGAAGTGTAAAGGAACTCTGCCAGTTTGGTGTAGAAAGTCTTGTCTAAGCGAGGTTAGAAGTTTGTTCGCCAAGCTGACAGTGTAGAGATCCATATCCCAACGCAGTATCATTTCTAGTTATTGTGTCAGAAGTCTGGCATCAATGACAACTCAAAGGGACATCAGGATTTCTGCTAGTGGCCCAAGTACCCTTCATATCCTAGCTTATCTGTTTCGCATTCCATTCTTTCTTACTCCTATAATCGCTTTGTGGGCTGGAGAGAATGGGTTGGAGAGAAAGGGAAAAGCATTCAGTGGATATATTTTTCATGTAGGAAAAATGCATCTACAAGAGCATTCATTCTACTAAGCACAACTTAAAGTTCTAATAGGTGGTAACTTCAATACACCAAGGCTAAACACAGAGAAAGGCAAGTAAGAAAAAGGCTACAAGGTTTGCTTTCTGTCAAGGACAGGCAACTTGATCCTCTCACCGTAGTAACAAAACACATTCAAGCTTTCGACAACTCCACATGCACAGGTCCTCGGGGAGTAACAGTAAAAATCTACTCGGCAATTTACCTATCCGTACACAACTCTTATTTCAGAGCAATCTTCAAACTCTGAAAAGGCCTCTTAATAGACAAATAATAGAATGGAAAGACAGAAGCAGCAAAGAACTAACAAGGACACCAGTGACATGGTAACAGTGTCTACCTGGCAGGTTGAGCGTTCCCTAGAGATATAAAAGATGTGCTACTGCTTAACTCAATGAAGTCCTTTTCCTACAAAGAGCATGCCTTCTACTCAAGCTGCAGCATCCACTACCAAGTCTGGGGACTTCTATCCGGTGTGGTGCCCCAAAAGGAAGTGGCAAGAAGAGATGTTGCTTCTCTTCAAAGGCCCGTTCAGTATATTTGGGCCAAGCCTCAGCAACTTTCAATTTATTTTCATTCTTTCCCAGAAGAACTAGCATTTGATCAGAACAAACCAATTTAAGCCTCTGTCCCCATAGACAGCACAGCTGAAGAATACAGGTCCTTGTTGCATCTTTCTTCTGATGGGGTCCTCCCATTCTGTATCCCTTGCTGCGCCTGGAGCATCGGGTTGCAATGGTAGCCAGGAGAGCTTTCCACCAACTCCATCTGGCAAGGTTGCTGCAGCCCTTTCTTTCTAACTCTGATCTGGACACCGTTATCCATGCCTTCATTACCTCAAGGCTAGATTTACTGCAATGTCCTTTCTGGGACGGGTCACCGCGAGCACACTGAAATTGTACTTTACAGTCTGCACTGGTTACCTACAGCTTTGGGGGCACAATTCGACGTGCTGGTTTTGACCTTTAAAGCCCTAAATGGCCTAGGTGCCACATATCTGAAATACCATCTTTTCTACCACACTCCATAGCGACCCCTGCGGTCAGCCGGGAGCACTCATGTGCAGGTACCACCTGCCAATCTTGTTCCTCTGACTAAGGTCTTCAGAGAGGTGTTCTCAGTTCTTAACATAGTACTGTGGAACTCCTTTCCCCCAGAGGTCTGCAAGTACCTGAGCCTATTTCAGAGGCAGCGTAAAGCCTTTATATTTGGCAAAGCATTTGGCAAGTGGAGATAGGGGTAGGGATATATGGGTTTACAGGCAAGGGTGTTTTGGTTTGGTTTTTTTTTGTGGGGTTGGTTTTTTTTTTTTAAAGGGGGGGGTTTAATGTATATTGTGATTTTAATATTGTAAGCTACCCTGAGCCTTGGGGAAGGAGCAGGGTAGAAATTTAATACACACACATTTCTGTCAGTTGTTAAGATTGCCAGGGAATTCTTCACTGGTTCAAGTCACAATCAAATGCCATTAATGGTCACAGTTTAGAGCTTTCCATCCATCCTTCTGAAAACAGCTGGTGTAGCCACCATGTTTTTCTATAATGCTTTGGCAGGTTCCAGCAATCCCTTGTAGTACTGAGTTAATAATGGTCTCTAACACCAAAGTACCTATGGTCCAAAATGTCAGAGCAGCGGTCTATTCCTAGATCAGCAGCTAGTTGGATGTACTCCAAATGTCAGACAGAGGCTACTCGCAGTATCTGGCAACAAGCGAGATGCCAAATCCGAGCAGTCCTGAGCCTCCAAATAAAGCTGACCAGTATATCAAATCCTCCACAAGCATCAGAGGAAATTCTAGAGCCCTTTTAGCGTGAGAAAAGGCACCAGTGTAACATATGGTGCTGATGGAAACAAAAGAGCCAGCATGCCGAGTCAAAAACATGCACATTCTCTGGTCTCTGGACAGCGGCGTCTCACAAACTTTTAGGCTGCATGGCCCCATTCCGAGACTTAAATATAATCACACAACTTCAAACAGCAAAGACAGGTAAAGTAATCAGTCAGAATTACAAGCCCATCCACAGGTGGCATGATCCCACATGAGGTCCCAACACATAGTTCAGCAACCTATGCTCTATATCTGCCTCCCAACCTTGGGAGTAACGGGATACTGATTTGCCAAAATGACAACTAAAGCAAAGCCAAGTGCAGCCAAACACCTGTCCAATAGTTCTGCAATAAAACGTGTTTGGAAGGGACTCCTTCCCTGCCTTGCTTTGAACACACAAGCTTGGCGTGATGAGGAGCAGGAGCACTCTAATAGATAACACTCTCCGGAAGATCACGAACCACAGGCTGCACATCACGCTAACTCCCACAGATGTAAATATGGTCACTCAAAAAAATACAACAGCTTTTATTTTGCTGGTGTATTTAGTTTTAATAGTATTTGAAGCATCATCATTGACTGGGCTTAGCGTGTGTTGCCTCCAGAGGAACTCCAGAAGGGGTCTGAATCGTATTCGTAGGACTCGAGCCAGATGAGAAGCCTCCCCCCTGAGGCCATGTTTTGAGAGAGAAAGACTCAAGTAACTACTTTGATTGAATTCAGACATAGTAACTGCTCCCCTTTGGTAGCGTTCAGATGAACAGTTAAAACTAAAGTAGTACCAGGTCAGTTTCCCCTCCAGTCAAGACGTAATAATCACTGAACCGAGGTCACTAGCCTCACACTGAGGAGTGTTCACGGGAGCAGTTGCTTTGAAATATAAACTAAAAGTATGTATTCCTGATTTTTCAAGAATACATACTTCTTTCTGCTCTTGAATAACTTCAGTTTGGCTGTCTGTGTGAACGCTTCAGGAGTAAAATGGAAACAAGACCTAATCACATCTAATTCACTGTTTCATGGCTTCCAAGGTCGCTCTCTCCCACCTAGAAAACCAGAACAATTAGACTGGTTCAAACCAGTGGTCCACTGAATGCTTCCTTTCATCAACAGCAAGTGATTTATTCTGACTGAAGGAATTTGCCAAAAGCCTTACAATTTACTTCTTCCAAAAAATGTTTTTTAAAAAAACAGCTTAACAAATCTGAGTATTTTTACTCCTATAAAAGTATTTAAGTCTTTTTTGAGTCCTAAGCTCTTGGCTTCAGTGAGAGTCTTTGTAATTCACTTCCACGGGGTAATTCCCGGAAATAACCAATCTATTTCTTTTCTGCCTTTCATAACTATCCACTATTAAGCAGGCTCTGATTTTGCAGTCATGCATTCCCCTACAACCCCACTTCCACCTGGTAAGTCATCCCCTTTGTGGGTGCTGGATGCAACTATCTGGCTTGAGAAGACTTGCAACAGCATGTTATGGAACCAGGAGAGTACCAAAACAATTATAGTGGGTGACTAGCTGTCACGACTCCTGCCAGCAGGCGATACAAGTAAATATCGACCCACCAGTGGCAAATTAGTGCTCTGAGGGGAAGAAACCATTCCACCTACAAAACTATTGTCATGATACTGCAAATACAAGTGGTTTCAACCAAATGTTAGCAGCAGTATGAGCCAGACTTTTCAAGTGGCCTTCGCAACAGCCTAAAGATGGAAAACTCAAAACACAACGTTAATCAGGCTATTATACACAAAAGGCTGTAAAACCCACTCACTAGAGGCAAATCAATTTTGGGAGCTGGCATGTAGGTTTTCAGAATCCCTCCTACATAGCTGACTCTCAACCTCAAGATGCAACTTGGCTCTGCAAGGGAGCAGGGAAGCAAGGATTAGGAAAGCTCCATTTCATCTACAAAACCAAGTCCCAGCTCCACCATGCTTCTTCTCAGTCTTAGCACTGATCATATGCATAGAGTAGACAATCAACTGTTATAGACTTCAACAGGACAATGTGTATAATCATGGCTTGTTGCCATTGATCACACCTTTGATCCATTTGCTAACAACTTTCTCTACTGCCGACTATACATGGATTAACAGATTTCTATTTAACTAAACATCCAGACCCTTTGTAAATAGGTTTTAAGTGGAACTTTCATATGAAATGGGATCTGTTGTTAAGCTTATAATACACCTAATAAAGAAATCTGATTCTTCAGTAAAGACATACAATATCCTTAATGCACATTCCCTCCTAAATTAAACAGGGACCATAAAAAGTAATGCAGTAATATTACTAATTTCATTATTCCACCAATGCCCATGTGTCAGCCAGAAACAGAAAGGCAGTCCCTAAGCTTAAAAACGTGCGTTACCAAGGTGAAGGCTCACCCAGAACTTTGTACTTCGCTTTTTAAAAGGACATTGAAAACTTGTTCATGTGTTTCTCACCTGTCTATTCCGTTCATCCATTATTCTTGTGATCTGTATTTTCTTCCTCCCCATTTTCACTCGTTCCCTTTTTATAATCCAGAGGTACCCTAATCCAAGAAGTCTCACTTTTCAGTATCCTAACACATGGTACACAGTTTCTTTCCGCAGCTTTGTCCTCCCCTCGACAAATGTGTTGGTGCTTCCTGTCACAAAAACCTAAAATGAATGAAATCATAGTCAGCCATTCTGCTTTAAACAATATAAAAGTTAAAAGAATTTCACATCCGTATATTATTTGGACATTCAAAGTGATGACACTGCCAAGATGAACCGTCCTCATCTCTCTTCAATCAGAATTCTGTGCACTGCTGCCATAAGAAATACCAGCATTTTGTCCAAATACAGCCAGTCCTGAAAGTAGGCTCCCACCATGCCAAGGTTCACAGATGATAACTTCCCTCCTCCCACCCACCCCAAAAAAAAAATCACTGGCCACTTCTGAAACGTCTTGACCTATAAATTTTTTCATGTCAAATTATTTTCATGAAAAAACTGTAGAAGAATCATGATGTACGGTTATGATCTACTACCAATATGACCCCTAAAGAAAATTAAGCTACAAGGATTTTGCCAAGAATATGTTATCATAGATCTCAGTGACTTGTTGAAAAATCAGCATCCATTTAATTTCGCTTTCTTTAAGCATGCATGAAGTACGAAGACTCAAATTCATCTTTTTAGTCCCCAAGTATTAAAGTCTACTCTTCTAGTTTCAGTTAACGACAAAATAAAAGATCAGTCCTCTTAGTGAAAGTTGTCTGTCCCTTACAATAGCAGTGTTTTCAGGGCAAGATGGCAGTTTTACTAGTAACACACTAGTATGCTTGTGTGCTTTTTAAAACAAAAAACAAAAATACCCACACCAACACACACACACACACCCCACCCCCAAGATTTTGGTGTGTCTACCTGGCATTGAATTATTTTTCCCAAAGGACTAATTCAAAAGAACCTAAATATTGACAAATGGCTGACAAACTCATGTTTATGTTCACCAGAGTACAAATTTCATGAATCCAACTAGTCAATTACCAACCCTGCACTATTGCAAATCTTGCTAAACTGTGGTTTGTCATCACGTATTGAATACACTGGATTCAAAAGGTGCACACAAGTTGAAAGAGCTACAGACTCTTGCTTATGTTTGACTCTTACATACAGACTCTTAGTAACCAAATATGTTAATGTCTATAAGACTCATTAAAAGTAGAACCTACATTGTGAAACAGTACTTTATTCAATGCTATCAACTAAGATTCTTTCCATTAGATATTAAATGATATTAAATGAAGAAATTAAAAACAAAAGTTGCAAGTGTGGAAAGTGAATTTAATCACATATTTATTTAAGTCCACATTGTATACCAACTTAAATTTAAATAGGATACTTCCTGAAAAGAGTTACTAAAAGAAACATGTCAAAAAGGGCAAAAATAGTCACAACACTAGGAAAGGATTAAGGTTTGCAATCCAACTTCCCAATCCAGAAAGCCTTTTGAAACGGACCCTGAATATTTTAAGCTGTCTGCCCCAAGGGCCCTATCCTTTAAGCTACACGTAGAAAACAGTGCAACCGTGCCACAAGTCGTCTCACACTTAATAAGGAATGACAGCAAGAGACTATTTGTCAGACTTCACTTCATAATCCATTCTCCCTCTACTGAAAATACAACCATGACATTCTGGAGCTTTTTTTTAAAAAAAAAAAACACCACACAGGTAGAAGGAATATCAAAGTAGCTAGGACACACCATTTCTCCATCATCAAAGTCTTCCTGGCTAAAATATCAATGAATGCCCAAGAGACGAGATACACAGAGACAAATTTATAAACACAGCAGGAAGAGGCACTGAGATCATGTTATTCTATTGACAGATAAAACAGGTTTCCTTGCGTACTCAAGTGAAGAACCTTTTGCACAATCAAAATGAATTTATAAAATCAGAGTCGAGTTCTTTGTAAAGAGAACTCTAATCTGCAATCGAATCTAGGTACTTTATAGTCCAACTGTAGAATAAGAAACTTTATAATAGAGGGACACAGTATTAAAACCAAGTGTCTCAAAACACCAGATTTCGCTCCAAGGCAAAGTTTTGCCTTTAGATTTGCATCAGTTGAGTTCCGGGTGCACACATCTAACAGGAGACAAAAAGGCTGGACTTTTAGTAAATAAATGGCTAGACTTTTCAAGGTTTTCAATACTTATATTGGGCTCTAAAAGCCAGAGCTTGAGATTACTATCTTGATATAATCATATACCGTGCAGCTGATTAAAAATACAACCAAATTTTACTTTTCATTGGAAAGGACTAATATGATTTTTTTTAAATACAGCAGATCGGTAACACAGGACCTTTTAAAATCAGGACATTTCATAGCTGATTTTGAGAGATCATTCTTCTTCTAGTTGATGAAAAGTCACAGGGGTGATCAAAAGTGTCTGCTGTATTCAGAGACCAAGATAGCTTCCTTAAAGTACTATGGCTGGTTGGGTTAAGACCATCCAGGGTGGGTGATAAGCTCTACGGCAAGGGGGACCAAATGTGGCCTGCAGCAAGGTTTTGTGTGGCCCCATTCCAGCTCCAGATCTGGCCCCTGGATCCAGTTCCTAGCCCAAGCACTGAAAAATTGAGCTCAGGGTAAGGAAGTAAAGGAGGAGAGATCCACAGCCTAGACCCCCATTTTCTTCTTAAGCACTCCCACTTCTACGTGGCCCTCAGAACTTGTACTAATTTTCAAACCCACCCAAATGAGGGGAAATGTTCCTCTCCCCTACACTATAATATTTTCCTTTGCTTAGATTTGGACAAGTTTGGATTTGAGGAAGGAGAGAGAGAGACAGTCTCACTGTAACTCTCAGTGCGAGTATATTGACCAGGAGCCACACTTCCTTCCGAATCTACAAAGCGGAATCATTTTGAGATCTGTGAGCAGGTGAGGCACCAACAATTACTTCCACAAATGTGAAATGAACTTCCCAAAGGATACATTATTTCTTCAACTTCTAAACCACACACCCCCTTTGGCCACAATGCAATATTGCTTGTAATCAACCGTACTGATGTTCGAGATGGAGGGCGAATGTTGTGTAATGTAAGAAGTGATGAGGTGGCGTGGAGAAAAGGTGCTGGGTTCTCACAGTGAATATGCACTGTTGGATGGCACAAAGTATTAGATTTAAATTCTCTTACCAGAGAACATAAGGGCTCCAATGAATCCCAATTCTGTGCTAGAATACAAGAAACCTTTTCTCACTTCTACGAAGTCTAGAGGGCTGGGAAGAGCAAGGTCTTTTCTCCCCAAGAGCTGGAAACATCTCGTGATAAAGATGCTAGGTAACAGACAGGCATGGACATCCAACTATAGTTACTATTCTCAGACAGCTGTCGACAACATTTACGTAATCTGTGGGATGACGGAACACAAAACAGGAGGAATCTACTGACTGAGGTCTTCTCAAATTAAAAGGCTGGGCTTGCTGCTCAGAACGTAATGAAATTGACACGTTGCCTCCAGAGACAAAGTAGCAGCAACACCCTTCATAAACTAGAGGGCAACTCGTTATTGAAATCAATAGGTCTCATGGCGCTGTACTAAAACTGAATTCCTCATTTTCAAATATACCATAGTTTAAAATTTATCAGTTTTATCTGCAAGTGTTAGTAAGCAGGAAAGGCACAAATGGCGTTTCAATTGTGAGCAGGTCAGCTTATGATCGGCACAGTTTTTCTACTTACATAACTACATCTGCAAATACTCCAACTATGGCCCTTTTCAAACAGGTGCGGGTGTGTGTGGGTGGCAGGTAGTTGGGGTGTATTCCCATGGACCCCCAGCCATCCCCACGGACGGAGCATCTGGCCTTGGTGCCCATTGCTCTGCGCATGGTCAATGGGTGGAGGTGGGAGCAGGCACGCAGCCCCACACACCGGCCACAGCATTCCCACGCACACCCACTCAACTCTGCCACGGCGTTCAAGTGGACGCCCCACACACCCGCAAGCAGGCGGGCGGGCGGGGGTGGTGGTATCCATTTGAAAAGAGCCTATAACAATGCACAACAGAGGTATCATTTTGAGATTTTATTCTTTTACGTGCCATTTTGTTTTGCCTCTGCTCAAACATTACATGGAGTACAAGAGTCTACTGGGTATAAAATCTTCAAATTTGAAGATCAAAAAGTTTAAAAATTAAAGTTAGTCACAATTCTGTGATCGTAAATACACACATGTGCAGATTTGTTCATTCAAAGCTTCGTCCTCCAATGTTGAGAAGAGTGGCCCAACCCAAAAAAGAAACAACATGAGCAGGTACATGTTGGTGGATCAAGTGCACGTTTAACTTCAAGAAGATTATAAATTCAGAGTTGAGGATCCAGTTCCACTCAAGTGTACTCCCCCACTAACATTACGCTTGGGCATATCCACATCAAGTGTACCAGACATATCAACAAATGCGAGGAAAGAAAGCATTGGACAATGTGACACGACTACATGTTTGCAACTTAATGCGGCCAGCGGCTAAGTATAAGCAAAACTATAAACCAACATTATTTTGTTTCTGCCCTTAAACATATTGCATTGTTTTTCTCTTTATACAAAACACCTCAAACTCAAGTTAGCCTAGTCATGATTGCTAGTTTAGAGGGTAGTTGATGAAAATGTCTATTTACTTTTAAAAGAATACTATCAAATATTTCAGAATCCAGTTATGCACAGCACTAACCTCTAACTGACCTGGTTACTTTGTTCTCACTCTACTCGCTTCACTCCCTACAATTACAATCACTTGTTGAGTCTTGCGTTAGACTAGAATACCTTTAAGGTGGAAGAGATTCCATGGCCCTTTTTACATGGGCCACAGCTGCATGGGGAATGAGTGTGCATGCCACTGCAGGGGTGGCATGGGTGTACATTGGCGTACACCCATCCCCCACGCATGCCCCTGCATGGAGCAATCTCTGTTTTCCCTGGTTGCTCCATGCGGGGGTGATTTGTGGAGGTGGGTGGGGGTCCTGGGAGCATGCAGCGGTCACACAGGTGGCACTCGCTCACGCCCACACAGCAGATCTGCATGGGCATGAGTGGGGGCATCTCATGCAAGAAGGTTCACAAAGTTATGGTAAGGGGTTTGTGAAAATGATATATTCCAACCCTAGCCCAGAGTTCTATCCAACCTAAAATGTTACTTCATATTAATATTCAGGGCTTAATTTTGGGGGGAGGGGAGGGGGGGGGAGCCTTAAGCCCCAGCAATTAAATTCAAGAAGGGCTGAACCCAGGGATTTATTTTCAGTGGGAGTATGAAAGGCCAGGAAAAAGCCAATATTCGCCATTTAAGGGTTGGAAATGAAAGCTAGGGGAAGAGAGACCCCGGCTGGTTTATTTGGCTTTTTGTTAATGGCTTTCCTGCCCCATTCTCTATGCTGGTCATCGTGGAATATCCCAAAACAACCCGTTTTTTATTCAGCTGTAGAGAAACAGGGTAGTCTAATGGTTGGGTTGCTAGCTGGAGAATAAGGTTTAATTCCCTTCTCTGATGAGAGCTGGGGTGGAGTGTGTGCCTTTGGGGGCAGACTTGGGCCCTGGCAATTCGTATTCATTAAGCACTGCTAAAATTCTACCTTTTATTGAAAGTCTCACACTATTCCATATGAAAAAGTCACTTAGGAGGTCTTTCCAATATACATTCACAGAGAAAGGCCAACTATTAAGATGTGAATGGCTTTGGTAAGACTACACATAAGGCAAGCTTTCCTTACGGCTCTTTATTATCTGCTTGAGAATTAGTTTTTGCATAAGGAATGGCGCCTGGTACAGAGCAAGAATGAAAGTCAGCAAGTCCTCATCAAGAGTCGCATATACCACAGCCATTGGTAATTTCCTTTCCTTTCTTGTTGGGAATTGATTAATCCTAATCAACCTTGACTCACATTAGTTTTTCATAATATATAAGCATCAAGAAAATCAAAGCAGACTCCCCCTTGGAATCAAATTACATTCATCTGCCCTTTAGACCAACAGATGGCATAAACAGCGATATAAAAAACGTTCTCCCTCTTTCCCAAGAAAACCTCATCTTCGTAACCAAAAAACAGCCCTGCAGATCTGCATTTCCAGTTGCTGAAGAGAACAAAATTTGTAAGATGGAAGTAGGCCACAAAAATGGATTTGTGGTGTTTTGCAAACTAAGCATAGATAGAAAGGCATAAGATCATCCGAACAGTCATACTGGGTCAGACCAGCAGTCATCAAGACCAGCAATTAGTCTGACCGTGGTCCCTTTGGCCAATTATAGGTCCTGATGGAGTACTCTGTTCCCTGATGTCACTTCCAGCTCCCAACAGTCCAAGGTTACATTTCCTGAATACCTTGACAAACAGCTGTTAATGGACCTAACCTCCAAGAACTTATCCAATCCTCTTTTAAACCCAACTAGGCTACCGGCCTTGACCACATCCTCTGGCAATAAGTTTCACAAGTTAGTTGTGTGAAAGCTACTCATTTGTTTTAAATCCAGTGTTAATTTATTTTAAAACCAAGTTGCTCATGCTCCTCAATTTCTCCATTCAAAACAAATTAAAAGCCCAAGAACTCAACAACTAATTGTATCTTTAGATTGTAAGCTCTCAGGCAGGGACCATGTCTATCTTATTTTTTGTAAAGCGCCAGGTACATTGCTGGAGCTATGTAAATGCTAATAAATAATAATAATAATAATAATAATCAAGAGATTTAACTAAACAATGTTGTGAATGTTTTTAATTTGGGAAACTTTTCTACCTACACGTGTTCTTTTTGGAGATATGAAGAATTAAGATAAAGTCTGCAGACAGTCTTAGGTTCAGCGATATTTGAAACCAATTCAAAACCCGATACACTTGTTTCCCATCAAAACCCATTATCTAGGATTCATATTCAATTGATTGTAGTATATAGAACAGTTTCTTGCTGGTAACATATCTTTGAATCATATCCTCTCACAAGTCCCACTATAGGTATTGTGGCACCATCTAGCACCCAAACAAGACCACAGCAAGCACGTTTCCTTTAAATTTCCCACGGGCGGCCGTAGCTTCCCTCAGGGCGTATATGTAGCCCCGTCCTTGCCATCCCCTCCGGTTCATATCCCAGCCACTGGAAGCGGGGAGGGAGCTGGGACTTGGTGAGAGGATACAATTTGAAGACGACACATTACAGGTAAGAAACTTACCTTACTTCTTCGTTCTCTTCTCACCAAGTCCCTCTATAGGTACACTAGAAAGCAAAACCCAGGAGGTGGGTCGCAAATCACAGTCCAGTAGTCCATTTATTAAATGAAACCGAGAAAATAATACTGCACGGCCAAACTTAGGGCCTTACTTTTCTCAACCAAAACTACAACATAATCTTTAATTAATTTTGTATTTAATTAAGACGCTGCCTTGCAAGCGTCTTATAGCAAAACCTGTCCTAAAGCCACTAATTGATATGGCCATGGCCTAGGTAGAAAGGGCCCCGACCACCTTGAGGATTGGAAGTCCAGGTAACTCGTAGCTCTTTGTGATACAGGTCCGGGAACAGGACATCCATCTTCCAGAATTGCTTCGTTCTATGTAGGTAAGAGCATAGCTCTCCTTACATCTAATTTGTGGAGCGCCTCCTCCCCCCCACCTCCCCGAGGATTGTGGTGGAGGAAATAAGGCAGGCAAGGAAATGGCCTACCTTTGGTAAAACTGTCAGACTACCTTTGGGAAGAAAGCTGAATGCGGCCTCAGGACCACCAGGGTGGGCTCAAAGGAATCCCACATCGGAGCTTGCAGGACCAAGTTCAGGTGCTAACCAGGGAAGTGCCCCCAGACCACAGGAAATTCCCAGATCATTCCCTTTAAGAAACAGGGAACCAGCAGAGTAGTAAAGAGTGACCCACCATTTTGGGACCCCCAAATGCATTAACTGCCACTAGGTGGACCTTAACGAAGGAGATTGCTGCCCCTCCCTCCAAAACGTTAGACCATGTAGTCCAATATGTCCAGAACCAACGCTTCTAATGGCAGAGTGGCTCTGGCCCGCGTCGGGCCCACTTGGCCACATAACAATCCCTTGCGGAGACTCACCTACTTGCTAGCAGGACTCTCTGTACAGGCATCAAGCATCCCTGCTCTTCATGTGTCAGCAGAGCAGCCTCCACACCGTCAGGTGCTGGGAGGCTTGATTTGGATGCCACAGTTGCCCAAGAAGCTGGCCAATCAGATCCGAGGCCACCCGGGTGCTCTGGAAAGCTTCCCGAGCTCTGGGTACCAATATTAACTTGGCCAGTTGGGAGTCACCAGGGTCACATTCCCACCCACCCCAATACTTCTAGTGTATCCTCGGGATCAGGAGAATGGGCAGGAAGGCATACAGGAAGCCCACCAGCCAGGATGCCACTAGGACGTAATAAGCCCTCATGTTCTCCTGCCCTGGAAAAGCAGCGAGGCACTTTTGCATTGCTTCCCAAGGCACACAGACCTGTCACTGGCATGCTCCATTTGCACACCAGTGCCTGAAAGACTAAGTGCTTCAGCACCCCCTCAGACAACAGCACACCTGGAACCTGCTGAGGCCATCTACCTCCAAGTTGTCCTGGCCTGCCACATGCATGGTCATGGGAACACTGCCCTGGGAAGACACCAGTCCCACAAGCTGTGCGCCTCCCACATTAGCAGCAAAGAACTCGCTCCACCCTGCCTGTTCAGGTAGAGCATAGCTACGATATTGTCCGTGCAAATCAGCACACAGTGTCCACTAGTAGAGGCTCAAAGGCTCTCCAGGCCAGCCTCATCACCCGCAGTTCCAGAATGCTTAAGTGTAACAAACAGTTCTGGGAAGACCAAGTCCTATTTGTGGAGGTACCCCTGGAATGCACCCTCCAGTCAAGCAGGGAAGCATCAGTAGTGATCAACAGCTGGCATGAATGCTGCTGAAAGGGCACCCCACTGCATAAGTGGGACCTGACCAACCACCACCTCAGACTGTCTAGAACCTTTGGTGCCAGTGTCCTACCAGTCGCAGTCCCAGATTTCTTAGGTTCGTGAAGAGTCAGGGTTTGAACCACCACTGCAGGAGACGGCACTGCAACCAGGCCATGGGGGGTTGTAAAAGTTGTAGATGCCATGAGACCAAGTAGCCTGGAAAATATAATTCAAGGCTGGGACACGTCCCTCAAGATAGGATAGCACTCCTCCAAGATGGCCTGGCTATCGCCTTTACCTCATCGCCTTTACCATCTAAACTAGTCCCAATAAACTTTATAACAGGGGCTAGGGTCAGGGAGAACTTTTCATAATTACCAAGGATCCCCAATTTGGAAAGGAAGATAGCCACCACCCTTATTTGGGCAGCTAGGGTCTCCGCTGACCAAGCCCCTAGACAGTCAGTCATCCAGATACGGATACACAAAGTAACCCCTGTTAGAGGGCTGCTGCCACCAGGACCAGACACTTCATAAAGACCACAGGCGAGGTGGAGAGCACAAAAGGAAGCACCACAAACTGGGAATGCACCCCTTCCAGGGTAAACTGCAGGATTCAGGGTGAATGGCAGTATAAAAAGTAGGCATCTACATTGTGAGCCAGTGTGGTGTAGTGGCTAAGCATGCAGACCATGCAGACCCTGGACTGGGAGGTAGGGGGAGACCTTGGTTCAAGTCTCGCCTTAGCCAGAAACTACATGGACGACCTTGGCCCATTCTCTCTGCCTAACCTTCCTCACAGGATTGTTGGGAGGATTAAATATGTGTGTTAAATTGTTCTACGTGAAGTGCTCCAAGTGCCATGGCAGGGAGATGCTAAATAAAAATCATCATCTTTCACATCAAGTGCTGTGAATACATGTCTCTCCCAGAGAGATGGGAGAATTTGAGACAAGGTCACCACAGAGAACTTGAATAAATATGTTCGCTGTTACAAGACCCACAAATCAAGAATAAGCCAGAAACCCTCCAGCTTCTTTAGCACCAGAAAACAAAGGGAGTAAAAACCGCGGCCGCACACATCCCAGGAGACTGGTTCTATGACCCCCCCCTTGATGAGCAACTGCCAGATGTTTGCCCTCAGGGTTGTCGGAGCCACCATATTCCCTGGATCTTGGTGTGTTTGCCCCCTAGTTGGAAGGCAAACTAGATGGCGTAGCCATCCACAACAGTGGCAAGAACGCATCTGTCAGAGGTGATGGCTCTCCAAGCGGCCCAATCAGGGTACTCTTAAGGTCCCCTCCTTTAGTGACAGACTGCAGCCTCAGACAGAAACCTGCCATTGGCTGGGGCCTCTGATAGCTCACCTACCCCCGGGGAAAGTGCGGGGAAATGTACAGAAACTGGGGCACCTGAAAGGCTGGCTGGCCCAGCTTAGCTCATGCTGGGGCTACCGGACGGGAATTCGCCCAACACCTGGGATGAAGCAAAAGCCACTGCCACCTTCAGTCCCATGGAGTTAGCTGTGCTCCTGTCAGTCTTGAGCAGTCACAGCTCCCGATCTGTGGTGCAAGCAAACAGCCCCCGCTTGACAAAGGGCAGGTTCTCAACCACAGACATACCAGGCCTCAGGGGAGAAAGAGCCCTGAAGAGTGCGGCCAGTCATGGCACCTAACGGCGATAGCAGCCACCATTCCTTGAGCCCCCAAGACAGCAATGTCATATGACACCCCCGCCAGATGTCTAGAGCGCTCAACGTCATCCCCAGCAGCTGTTTCATGGCATACTCCTCTGGCAAGGCTGGCAACAGCTGCTGCCCCATGTCCCAGAGGGTATAAAAATGATGGGCCATGAGGGTCAGATAATCCCCCCCCACACACACGTCCAGTAAAGTCACTGAATACACCCTACACATCTATGAGTTTCTCTTCCTTATCTGGGGGCTGAAATAAGGGCTCCCCCCCTTCTTTAGCCCACTTGATTTGGCAAACAGGGAATTTGGCACTTGTGCCCCACCCCGAAAACCAAGTCCATCCCGAGTCTTAGGATCAACTGCAGGCACTGTGGAAGGCTGACTCCAGAGGTCTTAGACACAGGATCCAAGACGCCCTCTGCCAGAGGAATAACTATATGCTCCCTCTGCCCCACAGCACACATGTCAAACAGGTGGGATGGTTCTTTCGTGTCTGGGTTACCCAAGGGGCACCCCTTCCATAGAGGCCATCCGCATCAGGAGGTGCTTGAAGGAGCAATGCCTGCCAGGAGCAAGAGGAGGAAACTGCCCCAGTTCTTGGGCCCAGGAAGCCTCCCCCCTGAAGGTGCTCTCCCGGTGCCAACCAGTCCTGCTGCAGTAGAGCCTCCAGTGCATCATCAATGGCATCTGGCACCATGGGGCTATCCCCGGGTCCTGTGGAGAATAGCCCAAGTGCAGCGCTGCATAGACTTACGGACCGCAGGTACCCTCAGTTCTCGAGGCCAGCTCAGTATCAAGGGGTCCACAGGAGCCAGACTCATCAGCATTGACAATGGTGTCAAAGAACGTATCAGAAGCAGCCGGTGCCTTGGTGCTGAAGAGGTCAGGCCCAGCAGGTGCGAGCTCAGCACCTGGGCCATAAAGCACTCAATAAGCCGAGTCAAGAGGTACTTCAGCGGACTGAGCACCTCTCAATTGCTGCAACTCAACATTTGGTGCGTAGATACCCCTAAGTCTTTTGACTTGGTGAATCTGAAGCTAATATTTCTCAGTATTTCATTTGTGTTTCTACTAATCATTAGGGTTCAATATATTTAAATTATGAAGCTAAGCTGTTCCAAAAGCGGACAACAGACTGGACAGGCAAGACACGCGCTCATAACAAAAGAATTCTATTTTTAAACCAATGTTCTGCACATTAACTCTTTGGTTACAATAAATTTAAGATGACTTGGCAATAAAAATACAAACTAAATCCTCCTGTGAAGTTTTGGTCAACTCTATTAGGTTTACTTCCATCTTGATGCAGATATCGTTGAGGAGGAAAAATAATGCACATAGCCAAAAAACTGTGGTATAAAATTATGTACTATACATTTTGAAAAGAAGCCTTTACATTACTGGACATTTTAATAAGATTTAAAAAAAAAACCACACCCCCCAAAATCCAAACATTTTGACTTATTTCTATTTTTATGGGGAAAGGATCTCTCTCCTTGTACTATGCATTTTGGTAGGAAGACACCTTTAAAATGTTTGAACAAAGACAACAAAATGAAGGCATTTCATAGTGCAAAGCAAACTAAAAAGCACATTTGGGAGCTCTGAAGTTCCGTCAAATCCCACGTACCTTCTCTTACTGTATGCGGACATTCAGCTATATTTTCCTGATCTTTCAAGTAAGTTTGTGAAAGCCAAGGAGAGGATTTTTAAAAAAAATAATAATAATAATATATATAGCTGCAAATTAATGAAACACAAAGGCATGCTGCTTTTTTTCCTTTAAACACACCACACAGCCAGTCTATCGCAGATCTATCTGTTAAAAGAACTTGAAATGCAATTTTAATACCATATTGCATTCTCTGTAACTGGAATTTACCTAAAAAATAACTAAGATCAAAAAGACAGATTACAACTAGGAACTTGGCTTTTGATGCTTTCATTTTAAAGAAAAGAAACCTGGGAGGTTTTATCCTAATCTGCATTTTTTTAGCCTATAGTTCAGAGCCATGTCAAAAGCCTTGCAGGAAATTGATCTCATGAGTGGGTGGAGACAAAAGCCAAGAGGAAGCAGTACAGATTCTAGAGGTGTGATCCTCATCCATTAAAGACAGTGGGAGCTGAGCCACTGACTTCACCGACAGGAACACACCATGGGATGGAACCATTACGAGCTTAGCAATTCTACCACAACTCTTCTACTTGGTGTCATCTTCTCAAGCTACAATTTCACCCCTGTCCCCTCCCACCAAAGCTTCCCTGGCCTTATTGTTATTGCCAAAGGTTGCCAAAAAGGATGAAGAAAAGAGAAAGGATGTCCGGGCTACTCACCCATAAAGAAAGCAGTACCCGGGGGGGGGGGGGGGGGAGCACAGGAGCTACCTGAACCACTCCAAAGAGCACAGGCCTCTGACACACCAGCTCTCCCTACCTCCTCTCCAAGGGGAGCAGCATGCCCCTCAAGGCAGCCTTATAGGGGGTAAAGAGTAATAAAAAGGGACACGTGCGCACACACATGGATGACTACATAGTTCTGATATTTTAAACTGACAATCTGAAGAGTTCCCTCCTACCTTATGGATAAACCAAATGCACAGAAAAATAATGGACATGGACACATGAAATTAGATCAGGACACCAAACACCATTAATACCTTTGCTGAAGCAGCAAAATTTGCGTAAAGGAGTCAAGACCTTGCAAACCAACTCAACCATCCCACTTTCCAAAGTGAATGTGTGCAACATAAGCTATAGAACACCGATGCGCCCCAAATTTCCTGGTACTCCACCTCTGGACCCATTTAGAAGAGTGAGCAAGTGATTGAGGTTTAATGGCACAGTGAAAAAACAAAGGTAAAACTCACAGCAAGGCTAAAGAGAAGCTAAAAGGTAGATATGTCTCAAGAGGGAAAGTAAAAGGAAAGCTAAAAACTATGGAACCATCCAATAGCCACCAAAAACAAACAAAAAACCCACTAGAATAAAGCGTGACTGATATGGAAAAAAGCACCTCTCCCACTCTCATGCCGACTTCCTTCATTTCAAATTCTCTCTTCTCCCTTCCCTCTGCTATCTCCCTCACTAGACAGCATTACTACGCCTCCCGCATTGAGTCCTGTTCTCGGAACACTAGCCATCTGCTCTCCACCTTTGACTCCCCCCTCAAGCCCCCTCTGTCCTCCTCCTCCCTCTTCCCTTTCTGCTGAGGATCTTGCTTCCTTCTTCACCTCCAAGATAGACAAGATCCGCCTCAACATCGCTTCCCTCTCTTCTCCTCTCACTCGTCTCTCCTGTTCTTCTTCCGTCCCGCCTCCCTTGAGGAAATCTCCTCCCTGCTCTCCTCCTCCAACCCTTCCACTTGCCCCCTTCCCATCCCCTTCTGCCTCCTGACCTCCATTGCTTCCACTGTCGCCCCTTCCCTCCTGCACATCAACCCCTCCCTCTCTACTGGCTTCTTCCCATCCACCTTCAAGCACGCCACTGTCTCTAATCAAAAAGTCCACTCTTGACCCCTCTGACCCTTCTAGGTACCATCCTCACTCCTTCCTTTTGCTTCCAAGCTTCTTGAACTCATTGTCTACTCCTGCTGCCTCGACCTCCTCTCCGCCAACTCCTCCCTTAACCTCCTCCAATCTGGCTGCTGTCCCCTTCACTCTACTGGAACTGCTCTCGCTAAGATCACCAACCAGCTTCTGGTGGCTAAATCTAATCACCTCTACTCCATTCTTGTCCTTTCTGCTGCCTTCGATACTGTTGACCACTCACTCTTGCTGGACTCACTTCACTCCCTTGGCACCGTCCTTGACAGGTTCTCCTCCTACCTCTCTGACCGCTCCTTCAATGTGTCTCTTGCCAACGCCACCTCCTCCTCCCCCCTTCCCCTCTCGGCCGGTGTTCCCCAAGGCTCTGTCCTTGGCCCTCTCCACTTCTCTCTCTACACTCTGTCCCTAGGAAAACTCATTGCCTCCCATGGCTTCCAATATCACCTCTACGTTGATGACATTCAACTCTCTCTCTGTCTGTCTCTACTCCCTCTCTCTCTCCATCTGTTCAAGCTCGCCTCACCAGCTGTCTCCCTGCTAGCTCTACCTGGATGTCTCAACGTCAACTCAAATTCAACATGGCTAAAGGCAAACTCATTGCCTCCCATGGCTTCCAATATCACCTCTATGCTGATGACACTCAACTCTCTCTCTACTCCCTCTCTCTCCATCTGTTCAAGCTCGCCTCACCAGCTGTCTCTCTGACATCTCTACCTGGATGTCTCAACGTCATCTTCCCCCCTCATCCTTCCACACCCTCTTCCCTGTTGATCCTCATCGATGGGGTTACCATCCTTCCCGTCCCCCAAGCCCATAGCTTAGGTTTCATCTTTGACTCACCCCTTTCTTTTAAACCCTACATCGACTCTGTTGCCAAATCCTGTCGCTTCTCCCTCNCAAGCCCATAGCTTAGGCTTCATCTTTGACTCACCCCTTTTTTAAAAACTCTACATCGACTTGGTTGCCAAATCTTGTCACTTCTTCCTTCATAGCATTGCTAAGATTTGTCCTCTCCATCTCCTCTACAAAACCCTTGTTCACGCCCTGGTCAGCTCTTGCCTCGATTACTGTAACCTCGTTCTCACTGGCCTCCCCTGCTCTCACCTTTCTCCCCTCTTCACCCGTTGCTTCGACCACATGCAGCCCCTCCTCTCCTCTCTTCACTGGCTCCCCCTTCCTGAATGAATACTGTACAAGTTCCTAGTCTTCACCTGTAAAGCTCTTCACAACCTTGCTCCCCCCTACCTCACTGCACTAATTTCCCTCCATTCTCGTCCATGAACTCCACTACTCCTCTGTCCCCATTCTCGCCCTCCCACGCCTCCCATATCACCTTTCTCCCTAGCTGCCGCCTCCACCCCCCATGCCTGGAACTCCCTCCATGTCCACAGCCGCATCGCCCCCTCCCTTCACTCCTTCAAATCCCTCAAGACCGATCTCTTCCACTCTGCCTTCCCCGACTCTTCACTCCCCTCTCCTAACTCCTGCCAAACCTTTCATCCAGTACAATCTGTTACCGGAGGGATGAGTACTCCTATCCTCACCACATGAACCAGCCAGCGATCATTCTCAATGTAACCAAGCTAAGCATGTGCACCTGAGACCTTGCATCTTTAATGTTACACCTCTTGTCTCTCCGTCTGTTCCCCTTCCTTCGTCTCCCCCCCTTTCCCGTCTCTCAGATTGTAAGCCCTAGGGCAGGGACCACATCTATTCCATTACTTTGTAAAGCACCAAGTACATTACTGGTGCCATACAAGCGCGTGCTAATAATATTATTAACAACCACCTCCCTCCACCCCATTTAAAAGAAAGTTGACAGTTCTACAAATGAAGTTCATGCTAACCTCTGGATCCAGGATGCCATATGACTCCTCAATTTTGCTTGAGGTTAAGTGCCCAAAATCCATTAAACTGGACCAAGGAAATTCTAAAGCCAAGGAGCCTCCACTCAGTAGCCTATACCAAGAATATACAGGGCTTAGCAAATCCCCTCACTTGACACCTGTCAGGAATTTTTGTTTGTTTGTTTTTTGACAAAGAAAAGTTTTATTGTTGTATTCTTCATAGTACATAGCTTTTGGTTGTTAGAAAAAAGAATGGGTGAATAATTGCAAGAACGGGTTACAAATATTTTGTCACTGTTTTTTCCTTTTTAAATATTAAAACTTAAACATAAAATACTCAAACAATTTGCCAAACAATATCCTCTTGGTGGGTTGTGTGTGTCATTCTATAATTTAATGTCCTATATTGAATAGTCCACTATACAAGTCTTCGCTTCTTCTGCTAGCATATAGCCTTGGATGACTTCTATGCAGGTATACCATCTCGTTGCGAATTTTTTGTACTTGTCCTCCAAGTTTGCTGAGATCTTTTCCATTGAGCACATATACCACATTTGTTTTATCCATTCTGTCTCAGATACATCTCTTGCATTTTTCCAATTTCAGGCTATTATGTTAAGTCCAGCTAAGGCCATTAGTTTACAGGTGTCTTGGTGGTAGTTCATTAGCGGTATGTTTGGATAGATTCCTAGCAGAGCTGTTTCTGCACGGAATGGTATTGTTAGCCCTGTAGCTTTTTTTATGTACCCCCATATCATGCGCCAAAAAGGCTGTATTCTAGGACATTTCCACCAACAGTGGAGATAGGTGCCTTGGTCTCCACAATCTCGCCAACACGGTCCTGGATCGAAAATGGACATTGCCATGAAGTGTTGTGAGGTAAGGTAGTATCTCAAAGTTACCTTTATTTGGGGTTCTTTAATTTCAAGGGAGCTTGCACAATTGTGCATGTGCTGCCAGATCTGTTCTATTTGGTTTTCAACAAATTTTTTCCCTAGGTCTTTTTCCCATTTTGCAATATAAGGGGGTCTGTTTACTTGTCCTGATCCGAACCAGTGCTCCATAGATCCTGGCAATCATTCCCTTATTTGGCGAGTGATTGAATAAAACTCTTCCAATGTCAGTGGTGGGTCTGCAATAGTGTTGGGTTTTTTTCCCTATCAGTATATAGGTTTTTTAGTTGCAAGTACTGTAAGACATCTATTTTTGTTTTAGTTCTACCTTCTAGTTCTTGGAGTGTGATAAATTTATCTCTCTGGAATAGCTGCTCTGCTCGCCTGATGCCACATTTGGTAAGTATTTTGTGAAGTTCTGTGGCTAGTTTATTATCCACTGCTTTTTGGGTATTTAGTGGGGAGAATGGGGAGGCAAACAAAGATATTTTTATTTGTTTTCGGGTCCGGTGCCAGTGCTGTATGGGCGAAGGGATGGGTGGATAGCTTGTTGGCGTCAGACAGTGATCCACTGGTTAGTAACTCCTGAAAGTGTATGGCCAATATCTGTCTATTTCCAGCCAACCTATATTCTCCGAGGAGTGAAACCAGTATTTAAGTGCCCTAAGGGATGCTGCTTTGAAGTACAAATTTATGTCTGGCATATTGATCCCGCCTTTATCTTTTCTTCTAGGTAAGATGGTTTTGCTAATTCTGTGTTTTTTCCCTTTCCAGATTGCTTCAAGAAGGGTGTGCTCACATTGTTTTATAAAGGGTTTTGGTAAGTGGATTGGTAGGGCCATTGCTTTATAAAGTATTTTCGGTAGTGCGATCATTTTGAATAGATTAACATTGCCTAGCCATGAGGTTTTGAGTCGCCTCCAGGTTGCTGCCTCTGTGAGAATCTGGTTTAGTATACTAGGAAAGTTTGCCTTGAAGAGCTTTTCATGGTCCCTGGTAATATTCACTCCTAGATATCTGAATTGGGTTTTTGCTATTGTGAAGGGTACTTGTTTTTTCAATCACCATTCGGTCCGCTTTGTTTTTTGCTATTATAAGCGTCTGGGATTTGTGATAGTTGATTTTATACCCTGATATACTAAATTGCTCTATTAACAGAAGGATCTTTGGTACCGTTTTCTGCGGTTGTGTTAGGTAGATGAGCATATCGTCTGCAAATAGGGAGATTTTGTGTTGCGCAGAGCCTATTTGTATTCCCAGTATTTCTTGTTCTTGGCGTATGGCACATGCCAGTAGTTCTAGGGTTATGTTGAAGAGTAGGGGAGACAGGGAGCATCCCTGTCTTGTGCCTCTGGTTAAGTAGAAGGGTTTAGAGAGGTTACCGTTTATTAGTAGTTGAGAGTTTGGGTTAAAGTTTAGAGACTTAATTGCATGTAAAAAATTCCCTTTTATTCCCATCTTTTCCATAATGAGGTATAAGCACTCCAGCTCAGAGCGATCAAAGGTCTTCTTTGTGTCGGCCGAGAGAATTAACGTTGGGACGTTTGTCTTTCGGGCTGCAAAAAGGAGATTGACAGTTTTCCTGATATTGCAATTCCTAGCCTATTTGGGATGAAGCCCGTCTGATCAGGGTGGATAACCTCTCCAATGACTGTTATCAATCTGTTTGCCAGTGTTTTCGCGAAGATTTTGTAGTCGATGTTCAGTAAGGATATTGGTCGGTAGTTGCTACACACTTCATGATTTTTGCCCTGTTTGGGTATCAAAGTGATTACTGCCTCATAGAATGTGGGGGGCATTTTCTGTGATTCTATAATATTATTGAAAGTGTTTGTTAAATGGGGGGATATAATGTCACTGAAGGTTTGGTAGAATTCTGCTGGTAGACCATCAGGGCCACAAGCTTTGTTTTTAATTAGTTATTTTATTGTTAGCTTTCTCTCTTCAGTAGACAGGGGGGCATTGAGAAAGCTAACCTGGTCTCAGCTGAATTTTGGGATTTTATATTTGTTGAATTTTTTTTATCATTTCAGGATCTGGGTTGGATGTCGCATAGAGACTCTGGCAGAAGTCTACAAAGGCACCCTGTATGTCTTCCTGTTTGGTTGCGGTTATGCCGTTTGGAAGCTTTATTGTTGGGATGAAGGATTTTTTTCTTTTATTTTTTTGTCATTTGCACTAGGTCTTTCCCTGGTTTGTTGCAATTTTGGAAATAACATTTTTTAATCCTTCTCAGTTGTTGAGTGATTTTTTGTGTGTGTCTAATTGCTTCTATTTCGCTTTTTATTTTTTGGATTTCAATTTGTATCTTTTTTGGGGAGAATCTCGTATTTTCAATTTCCAGTTGCTGTAACTGGTTGTATAGTTCTGAGTTTCTTTCCCTTCTGTTTTTTATTTATAGCAGCTTTAAGAGCTATCAATTTGCCCCTCAGTACTGGTTTTGCTGCCTCCCATAAAGTCTGTGGGGATGGGACTGTGCCTACATTTAGGTCAAAGTATTCTTTCAAGTCTATTGCTATTTGTTCCTTTATCCATTCGCATTTGAGTAGGCCTCGGTTGAGTTGCCAAGTTCATCTAACCATCTGTTCAGGGTCCCACCAAGTAAGTTTAGATATTGCATTGTGAACACAACAGGGGTTACCTCGCAATTTAAACATCTGTGTAGGGAATCCCTTTCTATTAGGATGTGATCTATCTTATATGTGTTGTGTACTCTGGAATGGAATGTGTAGCTTCTGGTGAATGGGTTTAGATATCACCAGGCGTCTATCAGGTTGTGTTGGGTTATCAGTTTAGCTATGTTTTTACGGGTGTCTTTCAGGAGGGAGTGTGTGGAGTGGTCTAAATTGCCCTGTGTTATCAGGAGACATTCTGTGTTTTGGGAGATGAGAGGTATGTATTTTTGAAAGAATTGCTAAGTGTCTGTGTTTGGGGCATGAAGATTGACCAGGGTCACTTTCTGGGAGTTCGTTCCCATCAGCATTAGGAACCTTCCTTCTTTGTCTTTTTGCATTTTCGATAATTTAAAATTTATTGTTGTTGAGAATCCTTACAGGACTCCTGCTTTTTTTTTTTCTTCAACAAGAGGCGTAAATGTCTCCCATTTGTTTGTTTCTAAATCTATGGAGGTCTTTTTGTATTAAATGTGTTTCTTGGATGAAGACGACTCCAATTTCCTGATCTATTAAGACGTTTGCCACCTTTTTTCATTTTATAGGGTGGTTGAAGCCTTTAACATTTACGGTTAGGAATTTCAAGGAGGGTTTGTTTCCTATTAGTCTTTTACATGTTGTGGACATCTTTTAACCTTGAGTGACAGGTCAAGTAATGCAGAATTGGAGAACGTTTGGCATAACTCAATAACTTTACAACATATAACAACAACATTAACATCCAGACTGGCATCTCATGTCCAGTGAAACAGTATAATTTTTTCAGTGGTTCTGAAACAATTAGTGGGGGTTATCATTGTTTTTTCTCTTTGTTATCTCCCCCCCCCCTTGAATTGAATTTCAAAAAATCTGACAATGATTGGTCGGGGGGGGGTCGTTTTCTTTTGGTTTGGGTCTCAAGGATCTGTGGGCTCTCTTGATTTCTAAATTGTGGAGGTGCTGTGGTTCAGGGTGAATATTTGGTTGAGCAGCTCTTGCATCCCTCCTGTTTCTGCGCCCTCTTTCACCCCCATTATGCGTAGATTGCTCCGCCTTGACCTATTTTCTAGGTCTTCATATTTAGAGCAAAGAAAATTCACTGATTCTTTTAGCTTTGCTATCTGCGCTTAGGGCTTGATCTTCTACGCCCGAAATGCGTTCCTCAGCAATGTCAATATGTCTGCCCACGTTCTCTAGTTTCTTGTTCCCCTCCTCCACCGTGGATTTTAAACTGTTTATTTTTTCAATCAGCCTGCGCGTTTGTACTGTTGAGCTTCAGCCCTTGCTGCTTTAATTTCAGCCAGGTTTGCTGCCATGCTCGATTGTTCCCCCTCAGGTTCCCATGGGGCAAGGGGCTGGGCCGCGGCTGACATTTTGGTACTCACAGTGTTTTCCTGTGCCACTTCCGCCACCTGTTTTTGCTGGCAGTATTGCATGATTGGTCCTTTTTCTGTCTGCTTTTTCGTGGGTCCCATGCCCTGATGTTTTAGCAAGCTGTTCCTGAGTCTTTTTGTTAGGTTGTCTGGTGTTTTTTAGCGCTTTGTCGGGTTCGCCGGGAGGAGCGGGTTTTTCACGCGGCTAGCTCTCACGCATGTGCATTGCGCCCCCGTCAGGAATTTTAATGGCACCTTCTCCAGCAGGCCATGCTACTGCTGTTGTGGTCTAAGAGGGACTGCCTATAAAACTCACTGAACCAGAGGAGAATGGGCAGAGGTCGCCAACAAGACCCTGTAAACTTGCACCTGGTGCACCTTGGCCAGTGTTTCACAGCATCCAACCCTGAACTACTGTTGTAGCGACAGCATTGTAAACCCAGAAGGAAAGAAATAGGATGCTGTTGCCAGTCCTCTGAATTTCATTCATGTTTTGCTTGAGGAAGAGTGGCTGATATATCTAGAAATTAGGAATGCTTATTACTCCGACAAGAATTCAGAGTTCACACCTTTCTTGAATAAATTCTGTTCCTTCCATCCCGACGCTGTATCTTCCAATATATAGTTGCTCACCGGATAATCAAGAGTTGACCAATCTATTTTCCTCTATCCTAGAAAGCATAGGATGGGTTTAGCCAAGGTCTCGAAGTGCACTATTTTCAGCTACATTTACCAAGTTGTTTGAAAGCATGTTTTTCTCTGGAGAAAGAGAAAGTATGCAGCAAGACTGAAAAGTTTCCAGATTCAATAAGCGTGATGTCATGCAAATCTTATCTGGTCGCAAAAACAAATAAGCACGTGATTCACTCAGAATTCTGCTCTTGGCGATGTGTATATTTGGTTAGTTGCATCAGTCATGTGCTGGGTTTAAGTACCACTACCTTGACATTTAGCACTTTGTCCAACTTCACTTACTAGAATACTCAACTGTTACTCGATTCTTCTTTTATGGGAATATACATGTGTAACTCCACCACCCACAACTCAAGATCTGACTCGCAATGCTTTCTGAAATGACTGGAAGAACTACAGTAAATACCTAGGACCAAATACTTAGCTAGTGCAAGTCGGCATAGCTCCATTCAAATCAATGGAGCTAAGTAAGCTCAGGATCTTAAACCCTTGAAAGCTATACAACTGGTTGCAAGTTTTCAACTTGCTGATATCGCAAAAATCAGCTCTGTTCTACAAGTCCAAGAACAGAGGTAGGGAACTTTTTACCTCCCACAGGACACTGAGAATCTGTACAAGTTTCAAAAGCCACACAGGAGTTGGGGCTGAGTGTTTTAAGAGGTGCACTCGGGAAGAGGAGGGTTCAGATCATGCATCTAGGCCATGGATCCATCTCTTATCCTTGTGTGCACATCCTCATATCTGCTCACTTACCCTGAGTTCAGTCTTTCCATGCTTCGGGGCAGAAACCAGACCCAGGGGGCAGATTCAGGAACTGGAAAGGAACCGAATAAAAGGAAGCCACATTTGGCCCCCATGGCTGAGCTTTTCCATTCCTGTCCGAGAATCACCAAGCATGTAACGTTTTGTTTAAGTTTGTTTTTCATGCGTCTACGGTTAGATGTCCAAGACTAACCAAATCACCTCACAGCAGTGTTGACTAACACACACTGTTTCACGAGAAAACATTATTCCCAGTATGACCTATTTGCAGTGAAGATCGCCGAAGAATTTCTAAGAAACCTGCTAAATATCATCTGTAACCGTCAGTGCAGAGGTAGGATGGATCCTCACAGGAAGTAGGCACCTGCAGACAGTTGTGACCTTGACTGGGGTCATAGAATTATATTTGCATGCAAAAGAGAATAGAAACCACTGCCCCAGCAAAGTCAGTAAGAAAACTGTATAATTACATACCGAGTGTTTTCAGACAGATACAGGGCTGCCCAACCCCAGAGCTTCTCCGGGAGTGCACCCCCACGTTCACCTGTTCCCAGCCCTGCTGGAGTCCAAATGAGACAGACCCAACAGGTTCCCTAGCCCCTGGTCTGCTCACATGGCACCCACCCCACTACCACCACAGAGTCGCGGGCTACAGCATTCACAACGCTATGCGTTGCCCATGGCAACCGTCGACTGAAAGCAGAGCAGTAGCGTGGGGCTACATATTAGACAGGCCGCTGCTTCCGGTTTGGTCAGTTAACCCCACCGGTGGCGTTCCGGGATGTTCAAGTGCCACTAGCAGGGCTGCCCTGGGGCAGATGCAGTCAGCTCTGCCTGCACATCTGGCGGGAGCCTTTTGACTGGCGTGCCATCCGGGGTTGAAGCAGGCTGGTGCAGCCAGCACCAGGGAAGCCTGTCCATCTAAACACACCCACGGAGGTTGTGGAGCTAGACTTCAACATTGTCAAGAAAAGTGTATACATTTGCCATCTGAATCTCAAAGGTTGATTTTTTTTTAAAAAGATTTAGGATTCTTGGAATATTATTATTAGCAGAGCTTTAAGTGTCCTGAATGTTTTTCAATCTAGTACACCCTCAAATGCCTTGTGAGACAGGTCATTGTTATACCCATTTTACTGTTGGGGAAGTGAGGCAGACACACAATGACTTGGCCATGAATTCATTAGATAGCCCTGGGCAAAACCAGGAATTATACACTGGCTCTCAGGAAAAGCTGGATATGCAAGTGCAGAATTAAATCTTGCCGTCGTATAGCAGAGAAACCAAACACTGCCAACTAAAAGCCGTGTCACGAAACCAAAAAACCAAACCACAATGGAATAGAGCTACAACAGTACCACTAAACTAATGATTTAAAGAATCCAGTTTTATTATCATCAGCATAAAAGTACTTGACAAATAGCAACACACTAGACTGCTAGGGCAGTACAAGGTTAGCAGTTGTAACCTACAGATGTTTACTCAGTAATGTTTTTTAAACTATTGTTTTTATAAGCTGCATTTCCACTGTATCACAGTATAACACATACCCAGTTCTCCAATTACCGACAGCACATACCATTTGCCATGCTGAAACTATCGATTGCATATTGCACTGACAAGAATGTAGTGGTTGACATAAAAACCCTTAGCAATCTGTGCTCTAGAAATTCATATTGAACAGATTTGGGCAGGTAATTACCTGCATTATATACGGTTTCTTCTGACTTATTCAGGATGCAAAAGGAGAATGCAGTGATGAAAAAACTAATGCGGGTAAGTTGAATGGGTTATGAAACTTGATTACGGTTTATACGTTATAGTTATAACTATAAGAGTTTGATCAAATTGGTGAAAAGCCAGGCCAGCCCAAGCTAATGCTTCACAATATATCGAAGGCAGATAACCATACGTTTGGCATGGGCACAAAAGTTTCAGGTGCCTGGGAGCCATTGGCGCCCAGAAAACGGAGGCTGGCGACTGGTTCAGGGGGTGTAGCGGGGCAAGAACAGTTTGATATCAGGATAAAGTCTGGTGACTGAATTTTTTTATTTGGCTCCCAGAGTTTGATCTGAAATTTCATGCCCTGGTTTAGCACAATACAACCCAAGAAAAAAAAAAAAAAAAAAGCAAGGATCAACTAAGGGCAGGAATCCAGAAGAATGAAAGCTCAATGTTTAAAGAGGCAATAACGCCTGAAGTTACCAGGCTATTCAGCAAAAATGTATTTATACTTTTAATTTCTATGCTGCCCCCTCCTGCCTCCGGCAGCTTCCGGAGCAGCTAACAAAACAGTAGCAGCATTCTAATAACAAATTACAAAAAATATTGCGATCAATAAAACCAATGCAGGAGAGTCCATACAAGGCAAAAAATACATCCACCACTGCCCATCTCCCCCACCAAAAGCCTTCCAGAATAGCCAGGTCTTACAACGGCACCTGAAGGAGGGAAGATCCGGGGGCAAGTGGGTCTCAGCCAGCAGGGAGTTCCACGGCCACGGTGCTGCCACCGAAAATACCCTCTCAAATGTGGCCCCCCATCGCACCAGGGGAACCTCCAACAGGGTGCCTCAGGCTGACCACAGAGGTCGATCCAGGAAACGGGGAGTGAGGTGGTCCCGCAGATAGTCTGGGCCCAGACTGTTTAGGACTTTATAGATAAGACCAACACCTTGAAACAAGGTGTTATAGCTCACGGCAACCCATCCCTGTAAAGAGGCGGGCCGCTGCATTCTCCACCAGCTGCAGACTCCGGACTATTACCAAGGGTAGCCCCACGAAGAGCTTGTTACAATAGTCCAATCTAGAGTGATGAATGCACAGACAACGGTGGCTAGGTCCGAGTCCAAAATATACAGCCAAAGCCGTACCAGATTTAACTGGCTAAAAGGCAGTCCTTACTACAGCTGCCACCTGAACATCCAGGTGGAGCTGCGAGTCAAGGAGCAACCCCAGACTACGAACCTGAGGACCAAGGAGGGGCAAACCCCATCAATGATGGGGACCTCCACCACCACCCCAGCCCTCCCCACCACCTCCATCTTGTCGGGATTCAGCTTCAGACAGCTCACCCTCATCCAGTCCCCCACAGCTGTCAAACACCAGGTAAGTAACAAGACTGCCAGACGTGGGTCAGCTGGAAAAGAGAGGTAGAGTTTGGTGTCAGCATATTAATGACACTGAACCCCAAACCCTCTCATGACCTCACATAGCCGCTGTATATACACGTTGAACAGGAATGGGGACAGAAAAGAATCTTGCAGGACACCACAGGTGAGATCCCAGGGAGACAAAGAACAGTCCCCCAGAACCACATGCTGAGTTCTCCCAACCAGGAAGGAATGGAACCATTCAAGAACAATTCTGCCCACCCCAGCTGTCCCGCAAACGGGTCACCAGCACCTCATGATCAACGGTATCAAACACAGTCAACAGATTTAACAGGACTGAAAGCTGAACGGCCCTGAATAAATAGTAAACTACAGAATTAGTAAACTACAGAACATTCTTACAGGTAGACATCACTGTAGGTCAACACTTTTGTGAACCACAGGTATACAGGTTCTTTAAAGAGCAGTCAGCTGCCAATTAATAGTTACATTTAGGCATAAGACCAACAAATTTGATCTAACAACAAAGATCACCTTGCCTATTATGCTGCAACTGAGTTGTTGTTTTTTTTAAACAGACATGTTGAAATGTTTGCGCCACAAGGAGTTATTGAGAAAGTCATGAAGATACCTACAGGTTCCTAATAATAAATAGGTACTAATCATTTTCTTCTGTGGCTGAATTAACAGTTGCAAAACTAAGGCCGCATTCACACCTTACAGTGGCACGGCAGCAGTACTCTTGTAAGACGACGCGGTGGGGGAAGGAGGCCGGTGGTCACAACTTCCAGTGTGAACAGGGTTCTACCGCAACAATATTCGCGAATGATAGGGCTGTATTTTGAGCCCAGTCACTCGCAAGTATTGTTGCAGTATAACCCCATTCAAACGGGGGCGCATCTCATGTGAAACGGGCCACTGACTGCTGTGATGGCTCTTTTTGGTGAGAGTTTGTGGCATTGTAGCATTAACACAGAAGAACCAAGTACTAGAATAACCCAATTGCTATAAAAGAACCGCTCTAAAAATGAGCAAGGCAGTGACACCTGGAGAATGTTAGAGCAATAGGTGAGAAAGATCCATTACTTCATATTTAGTATATCTGAAAGGTGACAAAATGAGTTCCTCCAAATAACCAACCAACAGGAAGGAAGTCAGCATTGGCAAAGAAGAGGATGGGGCAGCCACAATCTAGCAATTTGAAGAGTACAGAAAGAAGATGGTATGCCGCAGGATGTTGGTACTGCTAAGCCAGTTGTAGAAGTCAACTTTTATGCACCTGCTGTTTAGAACCAACTCTTAGCACAAGCATAAATCCCATTCACTTCAACAGGACTTCTGCCAAAGCTAAAATAGCTAGAGAACTGCCATTCTAAAAACGTTTTCCCTCTGCCTTAACAATGTGCTAAGCTCTTTTATTTAGCAGGTATTATACAAAGCAATTTTCCAATTTGTTTTTACAAATGCCAGTCTGATAAAGGGCGAAATGACTAGCTAACCTGTATGAACTGCATGCACATAAGCATGGTATCTAAAATCCTGATTGCAGTTGAAATTCTCCCCCTCCCATTGTGCTAGAAATTTAATGCAAATACTGTACAATAGAGTTCCCTTTAGCCAAACACCTTGGGGAAAATGCTTTTGAGGTCTAGTGCAAGAGTAATAAAGCACTTGACCATTTATTTATTTACACTTCTATCCCATCTCCCCCCAAGGATCAAGGGACATGTCAGGCCTCGAAAATCATAGGGGTTTTGAGACAAAAGATTATTCAACTTTTATTAAAGTCCAAAATGGCATGAAAGTCATAATTAATGAGACCGATCTCAAGGTCCTTCCCTGGGAATGACAATAGCCATCGCAGGTTCAAGCTGCTCAGCGAGTCTGGCCTTTCTGGAACTGGGCTCTCACCTCTCCCCCAGTGGGAGCCTTCAGCTTCAAGCTGCTGAAACAGACCTCTGGCAGCAACCACTCAGGAACTGGGAGGAGAACCTCAGTCTGGGACCATACAGTCCTGGAGCCAACATTGCTATGTAGCTCCTGCCCCTCTCCACCTGCTAGGAACCAACAGCAGCTTGCTATAGCCGCAAGCAGGTGGGTAGGAGGGACTTTAGAATTTAGGCCCTGTTTCCTTCCAACTTTCTCCCTTTGTAGACCCCAAGATTTGTCTCTTTGCCCTCTTACTAAGTGCAGGGACCACTAAGCTCTATTGCACCTTCTCAAGTTTAACTTGGAGAACGCACACAATTTTAGGACATTTTAAAAGTACAGTAGAAACACAGAAAGCAACAAGCAATTTCAAAGCTTGTTGAGAATTTTCATCTTCTCTGATCTGGATGGAAAAGGAAAAAAAAAGGGAGAGAATAAACTATTTACATGCAGTAGCTCAGGAAGAGAATAATAGAATAATTAGAGAAGCATCTTGTCCTAATATTGTTTAAAAAACATGCAAGTTAAAACAAATATTTCAGTACAACTAAAGAAGGCTGGTCGAATCATTTTTGTACAACTCCTCAAAATAT
The DNA here is from genome assembly GCA_003113815.1 of Sphenodon punctatus. Taxonomy (NCBI): domain Eukaryota; kingdom Metazoa; phylum Chordata; class Lepidosauria; order Sphenodontia; family Sphenodontidae; genus Sphenodon; species Sphenodon punctatus. The sequence continues at coordinate 3,422,359 of QEPC01012846.1, forward strand.
TAGTACAGCCTGCTATTATCAATGGATTTTAGTTTATGGATTCTCATCTAGTAGATACAAAAAAACCATCAGTAGTCAAAAATGGCTACTTCCTCTCTGACGACATGTCCACACTCAGCCTTGGCGACTTCAATATCCATGTTGATGCACCCTCCCAACCTTACATCGCTCATTTCCTCTCCTTAGCCGCCTCCTTTAATCTCCACCTCAGAACTAGTTCCCCCACCCACACTGATGGTCACTCTCTTGATCTCGTGTTCTCCAGGAACTGCTCTGTCTCCAATCTCTCCTTCGAACCCCATCCCATCTCTGACCATTTTCTTGCCTCCTTCAACCTCTCCCACTGCCCCCCCTCCTCTTCCCCATCTCCCTGTCCCTTCTGCGACTTGCAAGCCATTGTGCCCAGGACTTTGCCTCCTCCCTCTCTCCTCTTCTCCCCTCAGTCCTCTCCTCTTCTTCCTCCCCCGATTCTGCCATCTCCACCTTCAACTCCTCTCTCGCCTCCACCCTCGACTCCCTTGCCCCCCTCTCCTCCCGCCCGGCTCGCTCTCTTAACTCTCGCCCTTGGCTCACCCCCACCATTCGCCATCTCCGCTCCTGCACCCGGGCTGCTGAACGTCTCTGGTGCAAACCCCACTACCGCGCCGACTTCATCCACTTCAAATTCTGCCTCTCATCGCTCAGCTCTGCTATCTCCCTTGTTAGACAGCAGTACTATGCCTCCCACATTGAGGCCTGCTCCCGGAACCCTCGCCACCTCTTTTCCACCTTTGACTCCCTTCTCAACCCCCCTGTCCTCCTCCTCCCTCTTCTCTCTCCACTCAGGATCTTGCTCTCTTTTTCACCTCTAAGATTGACAAGATCCACCTGGATATCGCTTCCAAGTCCTCTCCCCCTCCTTCCCCTCCCCCTCCTGTCCTCCTTCCCTCCTGCCTCCCTTGAGGAAATCTCCTCCCTGCTCTCCTCCTCCAACCCCTCCACTTGCCCCCTGGACCCCATTTCTTCTCGCCTCCTGACCTCCATTGCCTCCACCGTCGTCCCTCCTGTCCTGCATAACATCAACCTCTCCCTCTCTACCAGCTCCTTCCCCTCTGCCTTTAAACATGCCACCGTCTCCCCCATCCTCAAAAATTCCACTCTGGATTCCTCTGAACCCTCTAATTACCATCCTGTCTCGCTCCTCCCTTTTGCTTCCAAGCTCCTTGAATGGGTTGTCTACTCCCGTTGCCTCAACCTCCTCTCCTCCAACTCCTCCCTTGACCCCCTCCAATCTGGCTTTCGCCCCCTTCACTCCACTGAAACCGCTCGTGCTAAGATCACCAACGACCTTCTTGTGGCTAAATCCAACCGTCTTTACTCTATTCTTGTCTTTCTTGATCTCTCTGCTGCCTTCAACACTGTTAACCACTCGCTCCTTCTTGAAATCACTACACTCCCTTGGATTCCGGGACTCTGTCCTCAACTGGTTCTCCTCCTACCTTTCTGACCGCTCCTTCAATGTATCTCTTCCTAACTCCTCCCCCTCCTCCTCCCTACCCCTCTTGGTTGGGGTTCCCCAAGGCTCCGTCCTTGGCCCTCTCCTTTTCTCTATCTAGACCCAATCTCTAGATAAACACATTGCCTCCCATGGTTTCCAATACCACCTATATGCTGATGACACTCAACTCTCTCTCTCCACTCCTTCCCTCTCCCCCTCTGTTCAAGCTCGTCTGACCAACTGTCTCTCCGATATCTCCGCCTAGATGTCTCAACGCCAACTCAAACTGAACATGGCGAAAACTGAACTCCTGATCTTCCCTCCCAACCCTTCCTCTCCCTCTTCCCTCTCAATTACCATCAAAGGGGTCTCCATCCTTCCCGTCCTCCAAGCCTGCAGCTTGGGCTTCATCATTGACTCGCACCTTACCTTCAAATCCTACATTGACTCCGTGGCCAAATCCTGCCGCTTCTCCCTCCACAACACTGCCAAGATTCACCCTTTTCTGTCTGTCTCCTCTGCCAAAACTCTCATCCATGCCCTAGTCATCTCACGCCTCGACTATTGTAACCTCCTCCTCACTGGCCTTCCCCGTTCCCACCTTTCTTCCCTTATCTCTGTTCAAAACTCTGCTGCCCAGATCATCCACCTAGCCCGTCGCTTTTACCTTGTGCAGCCTTTCCTCTCCCCACTGGCTCCCTCTTCCTGAGCGTATTCTGCACAAGCTCCTTGTCTTCACCTACAAAGCCCTTCACAACCTCACTCCCCCCTAACTCTCTGCCCTGATCTCCCTCCGAACCCGTTTGAGCCCTTCGCTCCTTTTTCATCCCCTCCCTCAGCCTCCCACACCTCCCCTGCTCCCCCAACCGCCTTTGTCCTTTCTCCCTCGCTGCCCCACACGCCTGGAACTCCCTCCCTGCCCCGCACGCCTGGAACTCCCTCCCTGCCCTTGTCCGCCTGGCCCCCAACCTCCACACCTTCAAGTCCCTCCTCAAAACCCACCTGTTCCACTCCGCCCTTCCTAACTCCTGCTAATCATCCCCACCCAGGATTATCCCCTACTTGTTATCTGCAAACTCCTAATTTACTGTAACCAAGCCAAAAACGTGTACCTGAGCTCTCGCATCCTCATGAATGTTGTATTCCTTGTCTCTCCCTCTGTTCCCCCTCCCTGTCTCCCCTTCCCCTGTCTTTAGATTGTAAGCTCTCGGGCAGGGACCGTGTCCATCTTACTCTTTGTAAAGTGCCAGGTACATTGCTAGCGCTATATAAATGCTAATAAGTAATATTATAATAACAACAACAATAATAATAAAAAGCTGCACACATGCGGCCATGCACACTTCACATCTAAACATTCCTCCGCATATGCAGGAAAAGCAAGTTTTATAGACTGGACTGCAGATATTGTTTACAAATATATTTGACTTATTCTAGCCATACCTTAGAATGGAAATATTTCCAAAAACATTTGTGTGGCCATATACATGACCCATAGCTAATTTATAAAAGACTGATTACAGCAGTGTCTCCAAGAATCGTCTCAGAATGGTCACTCAAATCTGGTCTGCAGTGCCACCCAACAGTTGTGAATCTGTCATGAAAGAGATTCTGCTAAGAGCCCCTGGCCAGGAGGACACAGAAGAACTATTACAGCTGACGCAACAAATATTGACAGCTGGCTGGCAACAGCAGAGATTCCAGTGCCCCGCGTCTTTGATTTCACCTACATCAGCAAAGCTGTGGCCTAGAAGGGACAGTATGATTAGGGATTTTTATGTTCATCTACTTTCTTATGACTGAAAAATACAGACAATAGAGCATTTCCCCACTGTTCCCACCCCCACCCTACACTGCACATGTTTTGATTAAGTATATTTGTTGAGAAATACTGGTCAAACAAACCTTGGTTATCGACCGATAGCAGCAGTGACTGCATTAAAAGTAGAGAAACACTGTAACAACCTTTAATTCAGGATCAAAATCTGAGTGCTTTCCACCTCTTCACCAGCTCTCTCCTCTGTTTTTACCCTATGACGTGAGACTGGCATGGCAGCTCCCCTGCCTGAGGTGGGAAACAGTGGCTGCCCCTCCCTGGGCTGGCAGGTCACCAAACAATTGTGTCTGTGCCCAGAGAGTCGTTCTGCTACCCGCATGGCCTGGTTAGGGAAAGGAGCTCAACAGACGTGCAGGCAGCTGGCCCCATATCCACCCTGATCCCAGCACTCCGCCTTGACGGAGAGCCATGGTGGCCCCCAACTCACAACAGATCAGGTGTGCTAGCCTGCTGTGGCGGCCCTTAGTCCAGGTTGTCCACTGTCCTTCCCCCAGTCCAGTTACCTGCAATGAGGCCATTTTCATTTATTTGCTTACATTAGCCGCTTCAAGAACAAAGACCGAGGTTCCTGAACAGTGGGGAGAGGAACCCAAGCAGAGTCATGATCGCAACTGATACAATTTAATTTACGTGTCTTTGTTGGTGCTTTGAAGTCCTAGGATTATATTTAAATTTCAAAATGGGGTGTCGCAGGCAAAAAGGTTGGGGACCACTGCAGTAAGAGGCCCAATAACTGGGATTTTTTTTTAAACCAGATTAACAATAATCTCCAATAGATTGAAGGACATTGAGCCAGGGGTACTAGGAATTTAAAGCAGTTTAACACTGTCTCAAGACGGACCTTCAGCCTAGGAGACATGCAGCCAAGATAATTGTCCACACTCAAGCTTTGTACAAATTCAGAGCAGGAAGTCACTGCTTTGAGACCATGGCTCTCTATTAAGAGATAATCTACCACGAGCACTTGCGTAGTACATAAGAGCATGAATGAGTTTTGATGTACATATTACAAAGAGAAGTGCACTCATGGTAAATTCCTAGAGGTTATGCGAATGCTCAGGGCTGGCTCTACCAAGGGTTAGGCCCAGGGTGGGAGCAGGGCCTGGGACAGGCCAGAGCTGCATCCTGCACAGCTGGTAGTTGCAACAGAGCAGCCCCACACTATTCTCCGTCCTCTTCCCCTCACTGTGGAGAGGGCCCTGCTCTACCCTGGAGATGGGCTGCAGCACAGCACAGTGCTCCCATGGTTCCTACCAGGAATTATAGGAAGAGGGAGGGGCACTTGCAGGAGGTGGGACTGCAGGGAGGAAAAGGACATTGCAGAGAAGCTGAAGGAGTTCTTTGCTTCGGTCTTCACTGCAGAGGTTGTTGGGGAGATACCCACGCCTAAACCTTACTTTGTAGGTGATGAATTGGAAGAGCTGTCACAAATCAACATGACTCTGGAGGATGTTCTAGAGCAAACAGACAAACTAAATACTAACAAGTCACCAGGACCAGATGGCATTCTATTCACCCCAGGGTTCTGAAGGAGCTCAAATATGAAATCGCAGACCTACTGTTAGTAATTTGTAACCTATCACTAAAATCCGGATCTGGAGGTGATCCTGGAAACGTCAGACCAGTAAGCTTGACGTCTGTGCCAGGCAAAATGGTGGAAATTATCGTTAAGTACAGAATTTCTGGGCATGTTGATAAACAAGGCTTAATGGGGAACACGGATTTAGCAAAGATAAGTCATGCCTCACTAATCTGTTGGAATTCTTTGAGGGTGTAAATAAGCATGTATACAAGGGAGACCCGGTAGATATAGCGTACCTGGATTTCCAGGAAGCATTTGATAAGGTTCCTCATAAAAGACTCTTGAGAAAATTAAACAGTCATGGGATAGAAGTTAGTGTCTTACTATGGACTGGTAACTGGTTAAAAGGATAGGAAGCAAAGAGGAGGACTAAATGGTCAGTTTTCACAATAGAGAGATGTAAAAAGTGGTGTGCCCCAAGGATCTGTATTGGGACTGGTGCTGTTTAACGTATTCATTAATGGTTTGGAAAAGCACATTAAGAGTGAGGTGGTCACATTTTCAGATGACACCAAGATAGTTAAAACACAAGCAGAATGTGAAGAACTGCAACAGGATCTTACAAGACTTAATGTGGACAAGTACAAAGTGATGCACACAGGGAAAAATAATCCAAACTATGAGTACACAATGCTGGGTACTAAGCTGGGAGTTACCACTCAGGAAAAGATCTGGGAGTGATTGTGGACAATACACTGAAATCCTCAGCCCAGTGTGCAGCAGCAGTCAAAAAAGCAAACAGAATGTTAGGAGTTATTTGCAAAGGGATAGAGAATAAAACTGAGGAGGTCATAATGCCTCTATGTAAATTGATGTTGTGACCACACCTGGAATATTGCATGTACGTCTGGTCACCCCATCTCAAAAAAGATATAGCTGAACTAGAAAAGGTACAGAGAAGGGCAACGAGAATGATAAAGGGTATGGAACGGCTTCTGTACAAAGAGAGGCTTGACAAGCTGGGTCTTTTCAGCTTAGAGAAGAGAAGACCGAGGGGGGACATGATAGAGGTTTATAAAATCTTGAGTGGTGTGGAACAAGTAGATAGGAACGGTTATTTACCCTCTCAAATAGTACTAGAACTAGGGGACACTCCATGAAACTAGCTGCCGGCAGATTTAAAACAAAAGGAGTGCATTTTTCACTCAATGCATAATTAACTTATGGAATTTGTTGCCAGAGGATGTTGTCAAGGCCAGTAGTAGCATAACTGAGTTTTAAAAAAGGACTGGATAAGTTCTGGGAGAGTAGGTCCATTAATGGCTATTAACCAAGTAGCTTACGGGATTAATTTCTTACTGTCGGGAGCTGGGAGTGAACAACGGGCAATGGATTGCCCATTGTGACTGTTGGTTCTTCTCCCATGTGATCGAGATTGGCCACTGTCGAAGAACAGGATGCTGGGCTTCGTGGACCATTGGTCTGACTCAGTACGGCACTACTTATGGTCTTATGCACTTAGCAGTTGCACAGCGGTCCAGCTTAATCCCCCATCCATCCTGGGACCTCCTTTCCCAGAACATTCTGCAGGACTCTTTACCTATTGTGCCCAGGGCAGCAACACAGGTCACCCTGTGGTTAAGGCCAACTCTGCTAATGCTTTGAATAGCTACAATCAATATCAAGTGTCTATTTCCCATTTAGTACCAAGCAATGATCATCTAAGAAGGTTCATCAGACAGTTCTGTGATACTCACAGCATTGAGAACTGCCTGAGTTTGCCTAACTTAGTTGTCCAGCCACGAAAGATAGAACTTCTTTTTAGAAGACTACAACCTCTGTCAGCTTATCCATAAAAAGGAGATGCCAGCCTGCATTAAGAGACTACTACAAAAACGTAGGCAAATGTCATCCATCAACAGCAATCGTATACTATAACTGGAAGCTACATAACAACCACACAATTCTTGAAGTGAATCAGGAGTTGTGCTATTCCCGATGTTGACAACTCTCCCAGTCTCACCGAGTTTCAGGAGTGCTGTAGTTTAAAATGTGTCTTAACTGTAATATTCCAGTCTTATTAATTTTCCATTATTCAAGACGCCTGTCATTTCCCCTTATTTTTAGTGGTCTGAAGTCAAGTTTATCTTCAGCAAAGCAATCTTTAGTAGAGAATTGTTGCCCCATACTACTTTCAGTGCAACTGAAGCCAAGCTGCCTTCAAACATGATTATCTCCCCGTTTCTACCATTAGCGGGTTGAACAAGAAAGTAGGAAACAGGGGGATCTGGGAAGCAACAAGTCCTTAAGTTATGCACAGTTGTGAGCCTGAACAGATTGCATGACCATGCAAAGAGAACCAAGCTGACCAAGGGAAAGCATGAGTAGAACAACGTAAAGGGGAAAGTGTGGGGAAGGGACTGGAGGGAAAGAAGAGAGGAAATGAAAGCGCTAGACACAAAGATGAAGGAGCAAGGATCGTGATAAGCCGATTAATACCGGTATGAATTTAGAGATGTGTACTTTAGGGGTAGTTACTTACTTCAAGTTACTGATTTTAGAACCGGTTTTAAGTACAAAACACTAGTTACTATAGTTTATTTCAAGAATATAGTACACTACACATCAAATCGTAAAAAAAATACATCTCACCTTTACCATACTCAATGGAGGAAGTTCAGATTCCTTAAACTAGATTAGATGAACAAAATATTCAAAAATGCTTCAAGCCCACAGTATATTGCCGAATCAGACTACAGGGTTTGGTTAAACTTTAAACAGGATATTCAATTTTACAACTTCTCTCCATCAAAATGGGCCCTTATGTTTACAACACCAAGCTATTCGATCAAGCAATTTATTAGGAATAATTAATTTGCCTGTAGAAGAGATGTTGGGCTCACAAAGGGACAAGATTTCCAGCACTACAGAGGAGACCGTTTTAAATATCTGTTCTGTAAACAGAAATTGTGCATGCATCCAGTATGGCTTGTCATGTCACAGAATTGACATTGTTGGCCAAGATAAAGTATCTATTACTCACCTAGTAATATAGAAGGGCAGATCTTGCGCTGAATGTTTGAGAAATGGGCATAACTCTAATTTACCAGCAAAGTCTAAAATAGCTTACTGCTGATTTGATAATTTGAGGTAGCCATTGGTTTGAGAATGATTTTGCAGTTAAGATACCAACCTTTATTATTTCAAAGTGTTTAAACATCTGATCAATATGGAACTGGCTTCCTAAAAAAGCTCAAGACACTCCACTGGCTCCAAGTCTCAGAAATTTATTCAGACTGGACATAAATTATGTCCAAAAATAACGTCTGTAAGTTGCATCATCATACGTATGGACCAGACTCACATTTGTGGATGTCTACTGTGCCAGTACACAAACGCTGCTCTCCAAAGGTGATTTTGCTCTAAACTCGATATTGAGATCGTAGTGCTGCAGGCAGATACACAGCAACCAACAGTAATTGGTTCAAACATCTTTAGCAGGAAAATGCATGCAGTCTGGGAAACTAAGAGTTATCACATTATATTCCAACCTCAGTATTTTCATCATTCCAGCTTTATCCAACTTAGCAAATTCCTTAGATATTTATTTATTTAAATCGGTTTATATCCCGCCCCTCCTGAAAACAGCTTGGAGTCTTGAATGTATATTGAAAGCCAATCTGCTACAGGCTGTATTACAGCATTAAAATTCAAAAAGCAATACATCAACAGGCTAACGTGCAAGACGACTCAATCCACACTCCCAAACATACAGCCTTAAAATGATGCAATGCCTATTAGCTCATGAACCATTAAAAGCCAAAATATTTTGCAACTAACCAACCAATATCTTTCTGCAAAGGAAATACTCAGTAGAACCCTTTAGTAAAAAAAAACAAAAAAAAAAACAACCCAACAATACAATGTTTTTTTCAGTAGAAGTAGAGAAAAGAATCAATCCATGGTACTTAAGATTTTGACAAGATAAAACAAATAAATCAGATAACACATGATGGGACTTACAAACCAAACGAAAAGCCAGATCGGAGGATAGCCCGTTCAAAACACTTCAAGACAGCTCGTCTGCACCAGCAAGTTTACCTTATTATTATGGGAGAGCAGTCACCATCATCACTGTCAAACAGTTTCGATTCCCCATTCTTTATACAAGGAAAAGATCTCTGATTATCTGGTAAACAAAGAGGTGCACTGAAAAAGTGACAGAAGAGAAAGTGCTCCTAAGGAGCTTGAATTTTCTAGCTAGTATGAAACTGACGGCCAATTCATGCCTTAAAAAACAGATTGGAATTTTCAATCCAAGTGTCTCATTTTTCCAAGAATTCATTTAACTGTTAATGGTTTAGGTTCACTAAAATTTATTATAAACAACAGTGTCCTTAGAGCAGAGATTCCCAAAACGTTTAGCCAACATGGTCCCTCTCTGAGATTTAAATATAATCCCGTAAACTCAAACTGCAAAGATATGCAAACTATATCAATTGGGACTGCAACACCATCTGCAGAGAGCATGAACCCATTTAAGGTCCAAACTGACAGTACAGGAACATAGGACTTTGAGAAGAATCTCATTTCACTTTAGCTTAATTTGAAAAAGTCTTGTTTATCAGCAGATTTTTATTGTACAATCTAAAGATAGGAAATCAAGGAAACTGCTCCAGAGCAAGTGATCAGAGGATAGTCTTTGAGAACTACCTAAACCCACTGCTTTAAAGCTCAAAGGTGACCCCTACACTGAAAGCAGTTTTAAACATTAAACTGTACCTGGGAGGGGATGAGGGAACACACACAACAAGGGAAAGGTTATATGCCATTTGCCAGCCTTCTCATTTCCTACAAAAAAGGTACTTCTCGAGAGAGATTCTCCCTCTTTCAAGTTACATACACTAAGGAATAGAATTACTGAAGCATTTTTTTCTCCAGTATAACTTCCACACACAGACAATTTTTAAGTCAAGACTGCTAATTCAGTGTGTTGAGTCTTGGGCCGCTTTCACATTCACGTTACCAGAAAGGCAAGGAAGCTGCCGCCAGAGCAATCACAGCTCTGTTCTCGTGGGAATTAGCACACGTGGGGAGCGCTAGTCCGCTTTTATCCTGCAAGAGCACTTGTGCACGACTGGGGGGGTTAACAGACGTTCCTCTGGGACATCTATCCCAGCCAGGAGAGGGGAGAGCGTTCCCCGGCCTCAGAACAAACATTCCCGCCACCTCCCCCAGCTAAGCGGGAAGGCAGGGGGCAATGTGCGCTTGCTCAGCCACATCCTACGTTGCCCTGTCCCCGCACCACGATGGACAGTCATGGCTGCCTATCACAGGCACAAAAAACACCAGCTACTAGAAAAGGCAAAAGATAATGCAATACTCTAGTATAATAAAAAATAAAATGTTCATGAAAGATGCATAAAATAACTGTGCATATCCCCCCAAAAATAATAATCTCTGTACAATATATAACTTCTAACAGAGATAACTAAAAAATCCAACACGTTTTGAGCAGTTGCTCTTGATCAGGGATACACGACAAGAAAGAGGATATCAAGCATGACAGTCATATGCCTAACTTTAATATGAAAAATCAAAAATGGATTTTTATCATAAACTGTGTGTACTGATATACCTGCATGCATATAGTCTCTTTATACAATAAGTGGAAATCCACCATTGAAAAGCTTGAGGGAAGCTTTTCGGATATGTAGATTGAATAAGTCTCCAAAGAGTCTTAATGAGGAATTGAATCTTTTACCCTTTTCTTGATCATTTTGAGTTGATGGAATGGATTGAATGACAAACTGACTGAATGATATTCCCGAGTTCATACCCATTGGGCTAATAGATTGGCAGGTTAGTAATTACTAGATCATTTTAAGTTCCATGGATTCATTGACAAGAGAGGCCCATTGGTTTTATGATGATTTAATTAGCTACTAAATTGACAGGAACCGTGGATTATCTGCCATATCTATATATGCGAGACAAAGTGGAACCATTTAGGTTTGTCATTCTTTAGTGAAGCTTGCAAGCTAGCTCCTGAGTTACACGAAGGTACACATTTTTCTTTTTCTCTTTTACTAACTCCCAGTGTGTCATGAGATTGGGGCTCAGTACCCCACTCTAGGCTGTTGTGACTCAGTTTCCCTGGCTTGCAGCTCTCGCTGGATCAGCTCTCTCTCTAGAACCAATTGAGCCTGCAACGGATGAACCGTCTTGTCACCTTTTCAGCCACAGAGTTTCCCAGCACAGACTCTTTCTCTCTAGGTTCGTCTGTGTTTGTAAACACAGAATTAACCCCAAACTGTGTCTCACCAATGTTAGGATTAGCAATTCCACTGGACCATATGAAGTTCAGTAAAAAGTAGTTTAAATGAATAAATCATGAATAAGTATACAGTACAAGATTATACTCGAGTGCAGAAATCAAAATAACATAACCAATAACGCATTCCTATCTGTACTTGGATTCTCCTGATTTAGGTTTACCCTAATCCAGGTCCAAGGGTATTTCAGTTCATGTCACAGCCAGCGATGGAAAGCTTGGCCGGGTACCAGTCTTTAGAGTTTCCAAAAGGCCTTACTTCATAGTTCCTTTGGTGCAGCCCTTCTCTGGCTGGTAAGATATGATGATGCAGATGAAGCTCAACAAGCTGATCTCAACTGACAGAGATAGCCAGATCGAATCTTTCTTTGTCTTGTCTCCCCCCTTAAGTACCTTTCCAGGATCCTTTGTTCGATTTTCCCACCAGGTGACTCTGTGCTTTCAGTCACGTCCACAGGAAGAAATCAATTTGCAACTCAATGGTCTATGGCTACTGTCTGCAGAGGTGTTTAGGCTTTTTCTGAATACACATTCAGCATGACTTTGCATTTCTCTATTGCATGAAGTGAGTTTCCAGTTCTCAGCTTTCATATTACATACATGTTTAACCTTTACATATGTGTTAGACCTGTAGTCTACATGTAGCCCAGTGTCTCCTTATGACACAGGGGTGTTCAGGCTTGCTAATTGTGGCTCCTATACAGAGTTCATTTTGCCTTCTTCAATATTTTTTAATATTACTGAACATTAAACAAAGATACTCCTTTGGGGAGTTTATTATGCAGTAAGTATATACACACGACCCACTCTCCTTTCTCTGCTTATAGGCTTTTGAATGGTGACATTGCACTTCTTATCAGGAACCCGATAATCCCACCTGGGTTTTTTTGTGTTGTTTTTTTTTTAACTCCATAGGAGTCTGGGAGGCTCAGGGCCCGATTCTGCGGGTCTCTATCCTCCATCCCCCACCTCCCCATGCTGGGCTGGGGGGAGGGAGTGGCTTGACTTCCCCACCACCACCTTCCCAGTCTAGCAAGTCAACTTCCAGCACAGGGGCTCCTTCCCATTGGCCGGGCTGTGTTGGGGTGGGATGTTGCCAGGGTTTTCCTCCCCTCCCACAGTCGCAATCAACTCACCTGGCAGCGGCATCAGCAACTTCTCCCAGTGCTCTCCAGCCGGCTCCTTCTGGCAGCTTCCTGGCCCGTCCCATGTGGCCTCTAAGGGCAATGGAGGGACCAGGAAGTGGCCAGAAGGAGCCGGCTGGAGAGCACTGAGGAGCTGCCGGGTGAGTTGATATATCAGACTGGCCTACAGGCACACCTCTCAAGCGTCCTACATGTTCCAGGACATCCCTGAGTTAACACCTCTTCTCTTATCTGCCTGGCAGTCATGTAAAACTGCTGCAAAGTCTCTAGGAAGGGAGGTGCAGACTACAGCAATTTGCACCAAGCCATCAATGGGGCAAATCAGGGATTTTAAAGCAAGGATGTCCTGGATTCTCGGTATGCTTTTCTCCATGGAATCTCCTGCCCTGCCACTCCCCTGTACAGGCTGGAAATTCAGCACTGGAAGAAGCGGGGCAGGAGATTCCACGAGGGGAGGGGGATGCTACAGGAAATCCACAGATCGCAAACCCACATTTGGTTCCAGGCCCTGATCATTATATACAGAGACTATATGCATCCAGGTATATTAATATACATTGTTTAGGATAAAAATCCATTTTTGATACTTCATATTAAAAAGATATACGACGGTCATGTTTTGTATCCTCTTTCTTGTAGCGTATCCCTGAAGAGAAGCAACTCCTTGAAACGTGTTGGATTTTTTTAGTTATCGCTTTCGGAAGTTGTATATTGTAGAGATTGATTTTGGATATGGGCTTTTATCTCTTATGGATTTTTTATGATCATTATATTTACTTATTAAATTACAGCAATTACATTATCTCTTGCTTTCTGCAGTAGCTGGTGCTTTTTTTTTCTTTCTGTTTTGCTACTGGTTTTATGCCCCTTTTTGTTGCATGATGGGAGGTATCTAGGGAACAGAGAGAGTGTGACTTTCAGCCTCTGGACACTAGGGATTCAGTTCCCCTGGACAACAACGCTTCTCCCCCTCTCTCCCCGCCCTCTCCCACTCCACCCTAACAGCAGCAGTCTTAGACAGACAGATGGACACTCAGGCTGGGCTTAAGGTGGTCACCATACCCTTAAACTATATTGGAAGAACACAGACCATACATGTCACCAAAAAAAAACCAAGCGTGGCAGGGGAGGGGTTTGCACATTCTAGCCCTAGTTCTGGGATCTCTTTCCCCTGAAGGTGTGCTGCCGCCCCACTTCAGTGCTGGCACACAAGCTGTGATCCTGCTAAGAACTGCTACTTGGCACTAGTTCACACCTAGAAAGCTTGTCTAAGAACATAAGTACCGCCATACTGAGTCAGACCAATGGTCCACGAAGCCCAGCATCCTGTCCTCCGACAGTGGCCAATCTCGATCGCATGAGAGAAGAACCAACAGTCACAATGGGCAATCCATTCCCCGTTGTTCGCTCCCAGCTCCCGACAGAAAGAAGTTCATCCCGTAAACTACTTGGTTAATAACCATTAATGGACCTACTCTCCAAGAACTTATCCAGGCCTTTTTTAAAACCCAGGTTATACTACTGGCCTTGACAACGTCTTCTGGCAACAAATTCTGTAAGTTAATTATGAGTTGAGTCAGTGAAAGAGTATTTCCTTTTATTTGTTTTAATTCTGCCGGCAGCTAGCTTCATGGAGTGTCCCCTAGTTCTAGTACTATTTGAGAGGGTAAATAGCCGTTCCTTATCTACTGGTTCCACATCACTCAAGATTTTATAAACCTCCATCATGTCCCCTCTCAGTCTTCTCTTCTCTACACTGAAGAGACCCAGCTTGTCAAGCCTCTCTTGGTATGGAAGCCGTTCCATATTCTTTATCATTCTCGTTGCCCTTCTCCATACCTCTTCTAGTTCAGCTATGTCTTTTTTGAGATGGGGCGACCAGACATACACGGAATATTCCAGATGCGGTCGTACCATCGATTTGTAAAGAGGCATGATGACATCCTGTGTTTTATTCTCTATCCCTTTGCAAATAACTCCTAACGTTGTTTGCTTTTTTGACCGCTGCTGCACACCGGGGCTGAGGATTTCAGTGTTTTGTCCACAATCACTCCCAGATCCTTTTCCTGAGTGGTAACTCCTAGCTTAGTACCCAGCATTGTGTACTCATAGTTTGGATTATTTTTCCCTGTGTGCATCACTTTGCACTTGTCCACATTAAATCTCATCGGCCATGTAGATGTCCAGGCACCCAGTCTCGTAAGATCCTGTTGCAGTTCCTCACAGTCTGCTCATGTTTTAACTACCTTGAATAACTTGGTGTCATCTGCAAATCTGATCACCTCACTCTTAAGGCCCTTTTCCAGATCATTAATGAATACATTAAACAGCACCGGTCCCAATACAGATGCCTGGGGCACACCACTTTTTACATCTTTCCATCGTGAAAACTGACCATTTAGTTATACTGATCCTGGCTTGGTCTTAGAAAACCAAAACAGCCTCCCATAAATCAGCAACGAACAAAAAAAAATCAGTACTCCAGATTGCTTTAACTGCAACGTTCTCCGATGCTACCACTGAAGCCTTGAATATAATATCAGAAAATTATTCTGCTTGGCTTGTAGTCAACACGCCACTTAGAATGGGTCTGTTTGGGCGGGGGGGGAAGAGTTCCAGCAACTGTGCTGAGATGATCTTACCCCACTTTCTTGCATTACTGGTTACACATCCTCTCTGCAACTGGGGTTAGTGGAATGGGGGCAGACAAAATATCTGGAGCTTTGGAGTGGGGGGTAATAGACTGAATGTCTCAATCGAACATCTGGATGTCTCAAAGAAATACCATTACATTTTTTCAGGCCTAGTGCTAGGATGTGTTTGGGGTTTTTATGTGCTCCCTCATCTCGCTTAACTCCCTCATGGGGGCAAGGGGTGGACAATATGTTATATAGATGAATACATTTTTAAATTTCTTCTCATGCGGGTGTGGGCAGGAGTAGAGAAGATGAGTGCAGGCAAGGGGGCAGGGATAGGCAGAAAGTAACCCCTCTCTCTGTCCATATCCAAGACACATGGGAGCACCTGAGTGTGTGGGGGAGGGGAGGGGTCTGGCTGTGCTGTTGCTGTTGCTACTAAACTTGTACAGTGCTTCCATTTTTGGCTCGCTTTATATCAGATGGCAGGTGGCAGAGCTCCCTTCCTTATGGAACAGTGAGTGGCTGAACTTCTGCATATTAAAACAGAAATTCTACTCGGGTATTGTGTATTTGCAAGTTCAGGGCATACCAAATTACTCTGTTCTGTGGAAATAGCCACTACCTGCATATATAGCCTGAATATCATGTTCACCAATCTTTAATTTTCTAGTAAGGCCTGTTGCACATGCCCAGAGTAAGCGTTCAAAAACTTGGGCCAAATCAAACTGGGTTTTGCTTGACAATCAAAACACATCTGTGAACTTGGCCATACCTTATGACCAATTCCCACTCTTCAAAAAGGTGGTGGTGGTGAAGTAAGTCTATTTCTTTAGCCAGAGCAGTTAAATGAGACGGAAATGGCGGCTGAGCCCGTTATCAGCCGCCATTGTTGCCGTTCGTCTAAATCCCCGGCGCGCTCTAACGCCGGATCTCCACCGTGTGAAGCCGGCCCGGCGATCCTGCCCCCTTCAAGGCAGATCGCCGCTGTGCCGGCTTCACGCCGCACTTCCGGGTTCCTTCCCAGATTGCGCACACGCAGAAGGGCGTGCATGCGCACATACACTCTACACCGTGTTTGATGCTCTTCTGAACATCAGACACGGCGTAGAGAGGAAGGCGGGTGCCCGATCCCGGTATTGAACGATCCCGCTTGTTTGGAAGGTTTTTGCTCCCAACCTCTATGCAAGCAAGTGGGGCAAGATCATCTCAGCACACTCACTGGAACTCCTCCTTCCCCCTTCATAGGGCCACTGCAAGACCCATTCTAAGGGGTGGGGTATCAGAATATTATTCTGCTTGGATATTATATTCAGGGCTTCAATGGCAGCATCAGAGAAATGCTGGTTAAAGCAATCTGAAGTACTGATTTATGAGAGACTGCTTTTGTTTTCTAAGAACAGGCCAGGATCAGTATACACTAAGCCAGTTAGTACCGCTTTGGGGAACCTACCCTTCCTAAAGTCACAGTTTTTATCTTGGCACAACTGATGTACAAGTTAACACAGAATCTGACCCAAAATCTTTTTAAATGACTACAGAAGATTTGCTTGTATTCCCTAAGCTTCCCAATGAGCCATATTTTCTTCACCTACCTTGAAGTACCAAGGAAAGCCTACAAATACCCTACATCAGACTGACACTTTACAATATGTGCCACAGGACACCAACCAAAAGTGCTACTCAAATAGGGCCACAACGTGCCCTGGTACATATGCAATTCATGTTAGAATTTCAAGAGCACTCCAAGAACAAAACATGCTTTTACAGACTTTACCCATAAAACCTAATCAAGTGGAAATTAAACCTTTACAAGATTTTATAAAACAGTCTGAACGTAAGGAAAAATTGGAATTGCTTTCACTAACTTGTGTTACAGTTGTATAACATTTTGAATGGATAAAAGCCTCGCTAAGTTACCCACTTTTGAAGGGTTAGCCAATATAATTTTAAAATATTTGACAGTTTGTATAACAGTTTGTATAGACATATGAACAACTTAAAAATAAGATGATGCAGAATGAACTAACAAACGTCATTTCACGTACTGGAATATCTCAAGTCATTTTTCAATTCTCTTCTGATAAAGGTAACAAAAGATGAAACTGGAATTCACAATCTGAAACCACAGAAGACCACGTGGCAAACCAGCCCCACTCCAGAGTGCAGTGCTATGCCAGCAGTAAGCGCACACGGGATTGTAGAATCGTACACGAAATAACCTAGCTTGCAGGCTAGTTTCATTTCTCAAAACTTGTAATAGCAAGACAGGTAGCTTCAACACAACTTTTGCTGAGAGAGACTAGTATAATACGGATAAATAATTTTCAAGCATCTACAATAAAGTAGTTTTTAAAAGGAAATGTTTGAGCACAGATACATCCACTTCGCAGCTAAAATTCAAGTGAGGAAACAAAGCAGATTCACAAATGGTACCAAGAACCTGAACAACATTTATTTTGGTTTTCAGCATGAAATACGATTGATATTTTCTGTATTTTGGTGGGCAATCTGGGAGGGAGGGTGGGAGTGTTGGGACAGCTGTGTCCCCTCTGTAAGGGTGGGATATTATGTTGGATTTAAATGGTAATTTTTTTTAAATGGATTGTAAATTTCAGCTTTTAAACTAAAAAGTATACACAGACATTGATTGGAAGGAATTGTTTGCGGGTCTCGGTTACGTGAGGGGGTTTGGTTGAAAGGAAATTAAGGAGCTGTGGCCTCTAACATGTGAGAGGCAGAGGTCTGGGAAGACGGTCATCTCTGTGAACCACCCTGAGCCACTTTGCAGGGGGAGAGAGCATATAAATAAGAACTACTAATAACAATCTTCATTTGCAATGTGGAGCTTGTGGGAGAAGACCATTACAGATGATGCCTCCCACAGGCAATCAACGTGTAAACAGACGGCAGATATGCAAGCCAACACATTACACGGTGTGTTAAATAACACCACTATGAAATTGGGTTCCAGCCCTGAAAAGAAAAAAGGGAGATGCAGAAGGTACATTAAAAAAAGATGGAAGGTACATTAAAAAAAACTCAGGAAAACATGGACATTGACTGTATAATGAATATTGCATGTTGGCAAAAAGTATGTTTTTTTCTACACTAGTCTTCCTTGCATTTGTCCATTGCTCAAGGCTATAAAAACCTATTTGTTCAATTTCCTCTAGCAAGAACAGGTTTGGAGCTGGGGTGCGGATTGTCACGGCTTTGGGCCCCCTCCGCACTGCAAGCCTCAGCTTGCCAATATTCTTCTATGCCTTGCTAGTTACAACTCTACCATTGCTACCACCAGTTCAGCTCCTTGTTACGCACATTCAATTAATTCACCAATTGCTGGTTTTTCTGCATTCTAAAGCCAACACTGAACTTTCCAAAAGCTAGACGTCTGCAGAATGGAACTGATTTTGTCAAGCCTGGCCAGGCACACACTCTGGATGCAGCTGCAACCGTCACAAGATTTGGGGAGGGGGGGAGATCGAGTGTTTGTGATTAAAGAACTAAGGTAGCATTCTGTTCAGTCATCCTATTTCAGCTTTTTCTCCCCATTGCAAGGCTAACCTACATTTATGTTTGAAAGCATCAAGTTAGCTAAATTCAGCAGCATCTCTGAAATATTTGTCGATCCCATCTGTGTGGCTGTCAATTATTTCAAGCCAGATTTTCTGTGACTGACAGCTGCAACAACTTGTCATCCATTGAGCCTTTCTGGAACCTCCCTGACTTGACTGTTGCTGTGTTCTTTACTGTGCAAAACAAATGCCAGTTCTGATCAGAGATTCCCTTCATAATCTTAACTACCATAGTATGTTAATGTACACATAACCCAAGAGTTACACCAAGTCCAACTAGGAAGCTGGGCATCAAACCATCCTTTTCATCCAGCTAACCATGGGGTTGAGTAGCAGCTGTGTAATTTCTCTTTTTAGATTTCCACAATGCTTATTCCTTTTGCAAATTCTTCCTACTGAGACTTTTCTGAATTAGCGACAGCATCTTTAATCACAGTTCCAGCATTCTGCAGTTTCCTTTGGGAACAAAGAATTAACAGCACTAAGCAAATCACCCTTTTTTTGTATGATTCCGTTATTTTTCAAGGATCCAACAACAAAAAGGGATTTTAGTTTAAGATTCACTGACAGCATCTAGTAATCAATACGCAAATAAGCCTGGCAAAATATATGCACGGCAAAGGGATTCAGTGATTTCCCCCGCTCCCACCCCATAGTTGCAGGATGGACACATACTTGTGTACTAAGGATACTTTGTCAAAATTTAATGTGGCAATTCCGCCATGAAGAGTCATCGAGGGAACTTCTTCCATGGACTTAATATTTTTAGCAATAAAATTGACGGTGGATTACCACACCCTGATTTCTGCAAAATTTTTGCAGTCTTTACAACTTGAAAATCCAAGTATTCTGATGTTCTTCTCTTCCGTTTCATCAGACGTCTAACTGCAACGAATCCAAAAGACAGGTTTCCTGGAAATTTTCAGATAAGCCTTTCCCAGGCTTAAGCTCTATTACTTCAAACCATTCAATTGCTTGGTTCCCCAACACATCCTTCACTTTTAGGCATGCTTAGTCAAAAATTCATATACTGAAGTAATTGCCAAATACTAGTTACACATTTGCAATTTCACTGTTGCTGTTGAGATTTGTTAATTAAAATGAAACCACCACTGTGAATCAAATGAAAAATAAGATTCAATACCCCAGACTCATACTTCTAGAACCACGTTATCCCTTTACTTCTCCAAGCAGGTTTGGTCTCTGAATTGTCAAACCTTGAGCCTTTGATAGGCGATAAGTCCCTCCTCAAAACCCACCTCTTCCACTCTGTCCTTCCCTACTCCTGCTAATCATCTCCACCCAGGATTCCACCTGTTATCTGCAAACTCCCAATTTACTGTAACCAAGCCAAGAACGTTTACCTGAGTTCTCGCATCCTAATGAATCTTGCATCCCTTGTCTCTCCCTCTGTTCCCCCTTCCCTCTCTCCCCCTCCCCGTCTTTAGATTGTAAGCTCTCGGGCAGGGACCGTGTCTATTTTATTCTCTATAAAGCACCAGGTACATCGCTGGCGCTATATAAATGCTTATAATAATAATAATAATAATAATAATGCCACCCAGAGGCTGGTTGAGAGCTTGAGTTCTGGGTGAACCTCAGAGGGGGCAGAAATCCTATCATCAGAGTAGAGCAGATATATGGCACCATGTAAATACAGGGCAGACCTTAGAATTTACGGGGCCCAGGGCGAAGATAAAATGTGGGACCCCCTAAAAGCGCCAGGTACATCGCTGGCGCTACATAAAAGCTTATAACAATAATAATAAGAATTCAAATCTCATGTAATATAGAACTCGTATGTCAGAGCTGGATATCCTTGCCCTGACATCTGTGATTAAAATCATGTTAATTTCCCTGCCAAATGAGTAATGACGCATGCACCAGTTACGAGATATAACATAAGTTACAAAGTAACGTGAAATTGTTTAATGTGGTCAAACAGCCTAAATCTAAAAGGTGCCTGAGAAGTCCAGGAACAGCTGTTTTCTCCATTATACTGGTGCCTAATATTCTATAGTCATTTTCATTATTTCAGAAATCAAGCTCTTGACTTCAGAGCAGCTGCTGGCTGTAGGCAAATTTAGTGTCTATGGCATACAGGCTCTACCAAATTCTATCAGTGTGTCCTGGATATAAAGCTCACATCAGTTCTCTTGTGTACTTTGACTTTCCTCCCAAAGTCGTAAACCTAGACATCAGTTTTCACCGAGTTTAGGTGGTAATTTTATTTATTAAATTTTAATGCCCTGCACACATCCTGCCTTGGGCAGCTCAGGGCGGCTAACAAAGCGAATACAGTTCTCCAACCACAATCCAAGCCCAACACCAACAAATGGTAATCTCCACAGTCTGCATACACACCGCAACAGCAGCACTGGAACCCTTCATAACTTTCCCAAGCAGAAGTTACCACCACTTTGTCCTGTTTTATTACTGATGAATGCCACCGAGACAACAGCAAAACATAGAAAGATTCTCTTGCTTGGAATGGGTAAGAGCAAGAGGTAGGGAGGAGGAGAAAAGGAAGGAGAAGAGGTAAGTAAAGGACAAGACAATGTTAAAAAGTATACTGGTACAGATCACTGGTTCAAAGTAGCTGGGATTTGCTGTAGATGTCTAAGCTTACATAGACCAGCTAGTAGACAAAAATGAAGATGACTTGGACTATACGAGTTAGTACTTTGTGTTCCCATATTCAGCGAGAGAAACCTCAAGATGGCCTATTTTGCAGAACAACAAGAACATCAGTTACTAGATGATTTAGTACAAAAGCATATATTCAGCTATGAAAAAATATCACAGCTTACCAACATTTTAAGAGTTTAGTGCTCTGTGTTTTTGTATTGCATAAAAATATTGCTTCTCTTACTGTAACAGAAAGAACATTTGATAGTTCTCGTCTTTCAGCCTCAAGCCTCATTTCATAAAACAGGACGAAAGTCATCAGAAAGAAAGAGGATGCTGTGTAGAAGAATGATAGCAAAACACCAATATCCTTTATCTTGAAAGAGCCATTTAACACTTCAGAAGTGTTGTCATACAAAAATGTTTACAGTCTAAAGCTTAAATGAAGCTAAAACTCAAATGACATTAGTAACTTTCTTCAAACATTCTAGATTATAAACAGCCAGAGTGTATGAGTTTCAACATCCTCCCCCTCATCTTCCAGCTTCTCCAATATCCCTAGCGCCTCTTTTGGTCTCTTCCAGATACATTGGGGGGTTTTCCTTGCACCAACTTAGCCTTGAAGATCTCCCTCCTCCTGTCTCCTTGTAACTAAGACAAGAATTCACAACTTCAGTAACGGATTCCTCTCTCCCCCTATATTCCCCTCTCCTGTCCATTCAAGAGTGTAAGCACCGTGGGGCAGGCCTGGGCCTGACTTCAGTCAGAACTGTTCAGTGCCAGGCTCATTTCTGGTGTTATAGAAATAAAAATCACCGCTTCTCCCCTACGAACTCTTCCGCTGGGCTGGTTAAAGTGAAAGATGGGGAAGTTCAGACACACAAAACAGCTATTCAGTTACAGTAATAAAAGGGGGCCTCTGTTAAAAATACATCCATATAGTCTTTTCCCCTCACCTAGCATATGTTATCTACAATCTTTGCAGCAGGCAACAATATCTAGGACTATGTTTGTAGAACACCTAGCACTGAGGCTGATCAGAACCTCTGGGAACTACTGTAGTGCAAATGTCAAAATGGACGTCCCATTTTAGTAAACTATTCTAAACAGCTTAAAGTACACATCTACCAAAGTTTCACTACATACAGTCAAAGCAGACCTACTGCCGGAATAAGGTGGTTCTAAGAGTTACAGTTAAGAGTTATGGTGCTGGTGACTAAGGTGGTATCTAAAGTGCAAGTAAACAAAAGAATGCTTCAAAACAAGGAGGGGGGGTTGTATTTTCTTTTGAGGAAGATGGTTGGATTCCCCTTTCTTGGTCTCAAAGCTAATCAATAAGCCTTCTAAGAGTTTTAACCTTTAAATCAGCATGATAAAGGAGGCTCGAGACTCATTTTTAACCAAGCAGAAGGAGCTTAACAAGTCGCAGTGTTGTTCATGACCAGCAGTTTCGATGAAGCAGCTTTCTGCAGTCATGTTCACCTGGTGAGAGTCCAAGACTCCAGTTTAACTTAGAAGAACCCCAACAGAGAAATAACTAGTAGGCATTTACAAACACTGTTGCTGGGGTTTAAGGGAGATTGAAGCAGGAAGCAGAAAGCCTCCAGGCTGCTTTAGAACTTAGAAGCTTCATAAAAATTAATGCGGAGTTGAGAAACCCCACAGGGTTTGAGTCAAACTTAACTGGAAAAAGCATCTGTCAACAGGTAGAGTCCCCCTCAACTAAACTCAGTTACCTTGACTGAGATGGAACCGTTTCCCCCCCGATTTTTCAATTAAAGAATCCCTTACAAAGTAGAATAAGTGTGCAAATCCTTATATATCTACAGATGCCAGGTCCCCCTCCCCCCCACCCCATTATTTAAAGAAACCCAACTGTAGCAGGATGATTAAACTAAAGCTACCACTTTTTAATACATGTGTAGAAGTGGGATGAGACTTCAGCTTCTTATGATGAATACACCTTTCCCAAGTTTAATAATATAGCATGGAAGTTGTCCTTATTGTACCACAGTTTTTACTTGTGACCTTGTGAGAATGGGATTGCCTGATATTATGTCAGAGCAAACTAGCATCTTTATAAACAACTAGCATCTTTATAATTGTTTGGCCACCATTATCCAGCACCTCAGTGAAGTTTTATATTAAGACTATAGTGCAAAAATTCAACTGTGCATAAGTCTTGTCCGTCTTTCATGCCATTCAGAAGAAACCAGATACTCTGAACATGTTTTGAGTACCTTTAAATCTGAATTGACAAAGCATATTGCTCTTCACTATTACAAGCCAATTACCAGGGCATGAAATTTCAGATTGAACTCTGGGAGCCAAAAAAAAAAAGTTGAGTTGCCAAACTTTATCCTGATATTGAACCATTCTTGCCCACTAGACCCCTGAACCAGTCATCAGCCTCAGTTTTCTAGGCACCAATGGCTTCCAAGCACCGGCAGGTTTTGCGCCCTACAATTACTTTTCCTACTTTATCCAAATTTTAGAGGCATTCTCTAAAACGTCCCACAAATATCAACTGTAGACAACTGTGTACCCCTCTGAAGTTGCTTGTCATGGAAGAGACAGACTGATGAAATGTTGATCCCAAATGTAAAAGACAAAATAATATCTTTTATTGAACCAGCTTAGTATGGAAGGGATTCTATCGTCTATTCATCTTACTGAACAGCAACACTGGCTTAGGTCAAAAAGATTCAGCTTGAAAGCTTACCCTCATCTCTCTCCTCAGCCAAAATAAGAAAATTGCAAATAAAGTATTGCCGACACAAAGAGAAAAGTATCTATTATTAGACTACCTAGTGTAAGCATAGAAGACTGCCACGTTACAGAGTTTATTTTGAACTGTTACTATATTTTACTCATTCATTGGATACTGTATCAGATACAGTTTTAGACTATGAACATCCACTTAAAATACACTCCAGTTGCTTTCTCCAAAGTAACACAACATTAAAGAAAGTAGCCAAGCATTGACTATTGACAGGAATACTTCTGTTACAATCAGGCAAGTTCCGGAACACATTAATGCCATATTATGCATGTTTTAACAGAGAGAGAGAAGTTAAATATGGAATAGGTCGGTGTGTCAAATAAGCCACAAAAGTGATTGACAGCTTGAGGTTTCATGCACTTGCATGAATTTTTTGAGCTCAGATACAGTTTAACTAGCAATTCAACAGCATGCAAGTTATTAGCTATTCAAATTAGTTACCCCCGTTTACCATTTTAATGCCACTCAGAGTACATAGTAGGCTAGGTGTAGGGTGAAGCCAAGCCTGAAGACAGCAACTGTGATTTTTTTTTTATCCGATCATCACCTCTAATTTTAAGTTACAATTTAGCTTCTATATAATGAACCAATTTATATATAATTCCTATATAATTTATAATTCCATGTAATACAATTTCTATATAATGAACCAATTTAGCTTCTATATAATGATCAGAGAAAAAGTTTATTCAAGAGGCTCACTACACAATGGTTGGTAATATGCAGTTGATTGTAACAATTCCAATTTCAAGGACAGCTTTTAACAGGTTCATTTTAAGCAAGGTTAAAAGTATACACAGCAAGATAAAGTACACACAGCGTACATACAACACATACACACCGTCCCACAAGTCATGCATAGTAGAGGTGAGGGGTTGTTTCTGCCCAGGAAAACTATTACAAGCTCCGAGGGCCATAGGACGTTGTAGGCAAGGGTGTGCTCCGGAAGAGGTTAATGGATCAGTTCCCTATCTCTGTGCACATGCCCTCATCTCTACTCCCTTACCCCAAATTCAGTTTCAGCAGTTGTGGGTAGGAACTGGACCCATGGACTGGAAAGGGGTCACATCAATACTAGCCCCAGGCTGTATTTGTCCCCTGAGCCCAAGGCTCAACACCCCTGGTCTAGCAGATTACAAATACATTTTGAAGATAATTCCAAAGCAGGGCTTAAGTTGTGCCAGAGTTTGCTAGGACACCCTGGCAATTCTTCTGCAAAGTGTAAGCGTGGCAACAGTCTAACAGGGAATGGCCCAACAAGCTGGACAGGGGCGACACTAGCATAAGAACCCAGGTGGCTCTGGCCGGCTCTCCTCATTCATTTCTCAACTACCCTGTCTCCTTTTCTCACCAAGACTTTGGAACAATCAGCAAAACAGAAACTGCTGTAAAAAAAACAACACTCTCCTGGGCTGCCTTGCCTGAAGGTCTCTCTGGGGCTCAAGCCCCACAGCTCCCCTTCACAGCTCCAAAGTGTCCTGCAAGGTGCTTGAGCACCTCATTCAACTTAACCCAGTTGTAAGTCTGGGCAGTGGCTGGCAAGGCAGCTTCTCCAGACTCCGAATACCTCTCATGCTTTCAAGAGTCACCGGATAGGACTTCTGGGGCAGGCTTAAATCCTGGCACCCCCTTCTTCTACAAATTAAGCCCTGTCATGTCAGTGTATAATCTTGTAGCGCTACACCAGGATATCACAGCCTGCATTACAACCAGACGGAGCAAGTTTCAAGTTTGAATTTTAAAAAACGTTTCTAGACCAAATGGCTGCAGCATCAAAAAAAATTGGAAGTATGAACCAAATGCAACCAAAACAGTAATGCATGCAGTCTGCAGAGAGCCAAAATACTGACTCACGGGTGTGAACTCTTCTATTAATCCGATTGGAGCGTCAACTCAAAAAAATCCAGTGACACTTCAATGTCCTCATGAACTGTGTCGCTGCTGCCCATTTGAACAGATGCAAAGGGCAAGAATTAGGATCATACAAGATTGGATATTGACACAGGAAATGAGAGAGAAAACTCAAACAGAAAAGGCTGTGTAAGAGCAGCAGCAAAAGCAACCGGAAGAACAAGCAAGAGAGAGGGGGCATTTTTAAACAAGATGCAACCATGGATGGCCACCCAGGAGCCACTCATCCAAGCTCCAATCTGAAGGGGCCGTCCCGAGCGGTTTGCAGGAGGGGCAGGGTATAAATATATTAAATAAATAAAATTAAATAAGGTGGTGCGGGGGGAGGGGGAACGTGTGCGCCCATGAACCATTCAGCACTCGCTCATGGCTACTTACGGTGCACTGCCAAGAAAAGTACATGGCAACGGATGCCCATGCAACCCCTGCCCGGATGAACTGGGGCAGCCACCCACACCAGCAGACAGGTACCCCACTCATGGGTGGGGAAAACAGCCTATGCAAGCCACGGGAACTGCCGGGAGTGCTGGGGACTCACGCATAGGACATGTCCATTTCAAAGACCAGCCTGACACGCTACCCTTTCCCCCATGGTCCATGGTAGGGAGAGTGCAAGGCGGCTGCCACAGAGGCACCACTGGGAGCTGCCTGTTTGAATCCTTCCCCACGCACTCCACTTAAGAGGCTGCTCCGTAGCTGTGCGACTCAGCAGCCAAGGACCCTGCCCTCCCCCCTCAACTTTTAACACTCCCATCAGATTGCTACGAGTGTTAATCTTCACACCTTGCCACTTTTGTATTAACCACTATTTTTTGAAGCACACAAAAATCAGAATACAAATTTGCGTTTACTCATGAAATAGGCAGTAAGCGTCGTACCGATGCCCTTTTTAGTGAAGGTTACTGAACGGGCGGTGGCACTGCAGCTCCAGGCTCATCTTGACAGCATCGGTTTCCTTGACCCATTTCAATCGGGGTTCCACCCTGGCCATGGCACAGAGACGGTGTTGGTGGCCTTGCTGGACGATCTCCACCGGGAGATGGACGCAGGATGTTCAGCACTTCTGATCCTGCTAGATCTCTCAGCCACTTTTGATACAGTGGACCATGGGCTGCTGTTGAGACGTTTGCGAGCCCTGGGAGGTCTGGTCGAGACTGTCCTGGGATGGTTCCGATCATTCCTCTCAGGGAGCAGCCAGCGGGTTGTTCTGGGGGCTGAATCTTCCAGCCCCCGGGCCCTGGATTGTGGCGTTCTGCAAGGTTCCATTCTGTCTCTGTTATTGATTAATGTGTATATGCAGCCCTTGGGGGAGATCGTGAGAGGGTTTGACGTTCATTGCCATCAATATGCTGATGACACCCAAATTTACCCCTCTTTTTCAACCGACCCAGGTCCTGCCGTCTCTGTCCCAATGCTTGGAGGCCGTGGCAGATTGGTTACAGCAGAGCAGACTGAAGCTCAATCCTGATAAGACCAAGGTGATGGCAGTGGGTAGGGTGAGGGAGGTGGCGGCTCCCCACATAGAGGGGGTCCGCCCCCCCATAGCCCAGCAGGTTCCGAATCTGGGAGTGTTATTGGATTCAGGCCTCCGCCTAGATCAGCAGGTGGAGATGGTGGCTAAGGCTGCCTTCCGCCAGCTGTATCTGGTGCAGAGGCTGCGTCTATATATTTCTAGACCTGACCTGGCCACCCTCATCCATGCCTTCATCACCTCAAGGCTGGACTACTGCAACGCGCTCTGTGGGGGGCTTCCCTTGATGCTGGTTCGGAGGCTGCAGCTAGTGCAGAACACGGCAGCTCGTCTCCCGACGGGGACGAGCCAACGGGAGCATATAACACCGGTGCTCCGCGCGCTGCACTGGCTGCCTAGAGAGTACCGAGCCAGATTCGAGTTGGTCTTGGCCTATAAAGCCCTACACGGTCTTGGCCCTTCGTACCTCAGGGACCGCCTCATCTTCCACGCCCCATAGCGGCCCCTTCGATCCACCGGGGGCGCCTTCTTGGAGGACCCCCGCGTAAAGCGGGGGGCCACAATCAAGAGGATGTTCTTGGTGGCCGGACCGCGATTAGGGAACTCCCTCCCAGAGGAAGCCCGTCTGGCCCCAAGTCTGCTGGCCTTCCTCCAGGCCTGCAAAACTTGGCTGTTCTCTTAG
>QEPC01012846.1:3450398-3478917 GCA_003113815.1 Sphenodon punctatus
GGGGGAGTGTTTTTAGATGTTTTATTATTATTTTTTAAGGTCATTTTAACTTAGTTATTTTTATGTGTTTTAAGCCACCCCGAGATGTCATGGACATGAGGGGGTAGCTAACAAATGTAAATAAATAAAATAAATAATTTTTTGTTGAATATATTAGACACTCCAAATCAGATTGCTTGTTTTAAAACACCCAAAGATAATAGTTTTTCACCAAGTTAGAGGATCAGTGCCTTGTTGCATGGAAATTAAGAAAAAGCCTTAGCACCAGAGTCCACGACTGTAATAAATGTTATTCACCACTACATAAACCATAATCATGCATTATTTTTGTTCTTCCCTACAAATGAGTGATGCTTTCACATTAATGCCCCAGACAATACAACGTAAGTAGTTTAGAATTGACTGTTACATTTAACTTGTGTCATGGTGGCAAAAGAATAGTTCCAATTAAAGCAAGTTTAGTCTTTTTAAATTAAATAAAATATAATTGTAGCCCATTTTGCCTGTTAGTTTACTATAGAAAATCCTTTCCTGGAAAATCCTTTCCTGGATCCAAAGGTTTTTTATTTCCCTCCCAGCACCCATACCAAGAAATTGTGTTCCTTTCCTCTACCACCACCACCTTAAAACAAAGATATTTTAAAATCAAAATTATATCTGGTTGTTTGACATATTTTAGGCAATTTATAACTATAACCTAACTTTTTACATGCTTAAGAGAGGGCCTTGTGTGGCCCAGACGTTTGCAAATTTTCACCAACATAATTTGGTCCAACAAAATATATCCTCTGAACAATTTTGTCTTCATCTGTCACATTTAGGACCAACACACCAACGACACTCTCTCTAGACTGCAATTGAGAAAGCTGGAACAGTCATTTATTGGAAGTACTGATTATAGCTTCTGCTTCTTTAGAATGATGTAGCATCCAAAGTGTGCTAGATGCTTCATAGCCCTAGAAGACAATATTAGTAGATTTGTAAACAGCTAGTAATACTCAAAAATAATTCTCACCTTACCACTTTTGTCTTAACCACAATGTTTTTAAGCACGCAAACAATCAGACCACCCGATTGTCTTTACTCATGAAATAGGCAATAAGTTTGGTACAAATTCATTTGTGTTGCATATATTTGATGTATTCACAAAGGTGTCAATGCAGATGTGTGTCTAGCATCCAAGGGCAGCAGCTAAACACAATTATGTACACCACATACCTGGCCATTGTGGGCCGATAGGAATTTCCCTCTAAGAGACTCCGTATCACTTACATCCTATTTACAAAAGAATAAAGAGAAAGTGTTTCTCAAATTTGGGGCACAATCCTTCACCCACTTAAATGAATGGCAAGAATCCTTTGAATTTAATGGTAGAGGATTGCCCTGCTAGTTTAGTATCGTCAAGGTGTAGCTTGACGGTTCAGCGACCCAAAGGCAGCTAAACCATTTTGTGTTAAATCGCGAACATGATTGTGAACCTAAATAAGCTAACTGTATTCATGGTTTTTACAGCCATAAACCAGGCCAACTCAATATGTCCCACTCATGCCGTCTATTACAAGGCAAGGTAGAGTGCCATATTCCTGTCATCATCCACGCTACCAGGTACTGTATTACTTCTTTAGAAATTAGCACCTAGCTTATGACATCATCCATACTATGCAGGTTACCTGCAAATATCAACTAACACAGTTCTACAACAAACCAGTTTAGACTCCGATTCAGACTTGGCACTATGTTACAAGACCTGTGTCATCACAAGCCAGATTTGGGCACTTTTAAATATGCTTCCTCGAAATTGATTAGAACTGATAACACGGTCAGAGCATACATAGTAATCCCCCAAAACCAGATACTGTAATTCCAAGATCTTCAACTACACCTTCAATCATTAAAATTTTCATTTATTTTAATTTCCTTTGCAGTTCAGTAATATTTGTGACAGCAAATCTGAACTACTGCCTCCATCTCTTACATTTGGGACCTACAGAGCAAACACACACACACTAAATAAATTTAGAACACTGAACTTCATACTTCTCTGTAAAGCTAGTAGAATTATTACGTTGGTTCAGATACTTGTCTAGGTTATACAGGGAAACAAGCAGAAGTGAGATTACACTAAGGACTGGCATGCTTCAATGGTGATGTTGTAGTTAATGCATACTCATCATATATACAACCGGAGGTCAGACATAGCCTGGATGGTTTCATCTTATTTTCCTGCCAGTACAGAACTGACTCCTATTTTAAGTTTTTCCTTTCATTTTGCTTATTTCCTCCTAACTACCACCAGTCTCTTCAGACTTCTCATTAATCAGTGTTAATACCTGTCAAATATTTATATTTAATTTTACTTAACTTCCACTCACCTAAGACTTCACTTTGCCAAGTGCATTTTTATTTCAATCTTTCCGTAAATTATTTCCTTTTATCCCTAAAATCATATTTTGCTTTCCCCTTAACTTTAGATTCATTGCTCTTTCAAGCGTGGGAGCATTTGGACATGAAAGGAAGGTCTTTTCTCTCTCTCCCCCCAACAGGCTAGAGTTTAGACAACCTCCAGATATCGAACAGTATAAGAACAGAACACTTTCATTTGCCGCATTTCTAATTCAACATTATTTTGTTTAAGTACAGTATTTTTAAAGTTATGCTAGCAGTAAGAGTTGCATTAAAGAACGATTTGCCTCCAATATTTCTACATGAGCATATTCTATAGACAATGTTATTCCGTGCACATTAACAACTAAGAGAGCATCCTATTGACTGTGGAAAACACAGCACATTTTTCTCCCGGACAGAAAGCAAAACAGGAATATAATAAGTATAATAAGTTTTAAAAATTAGCATGAACTATTTTCAAGGTAATTTCTCTCTTGAATGGCCTTCAAGAAAAGTAACTTGACAAGATCTCATTAATGAAAAAGCCTACAAGGGGAACACTTAAGAATCCAGCTGTGCAGGTTTGGCATTTAAAGTACTCTTGCACACCGCACACCTCCTGAAAGTTTGAGGAAGCCCTAGATCACTTGTTTTGGGACAAAAAAAACAACCTGGGGGGGGGGCATGTTAAAAATGGTACGCAATTTCACTCTGTATGCCAAGACCCACCTTTCTTTGCAATAAATGGGAGAGAAATGCTAAGATGTACTAATCTCGGCTACTTTTAGTCACATCCCTTGATAAATGCTTCTGGTGAGACGATGAGTTAGGATAAAACAAGAGTTTCCATGATCGGTCACGACATGATTCTAGGACACAGTAGCCTTTGTGACAAGCGGCCGCTTCTAACGTCTGTGGGAAACGCAGTCACACATGGTCTGCACGTTTGCAAAGCAGAAGTGAGTCACTTGTTAAAACACTTTTCCTGCTGTACGTTTTCTGTACAGCTCCCTTCCTATCACCCATCCTACCAGCAAGCACACCTAAACAGCAAAACTGCTGGAAGTTTAGGGTCATATAGTACAACCCTCAAAAGGAGAAATGTTACTCCTTGTAAGCTTTATTTTTCTACTCCTGAACCAAATGGTGCTTAAAATAAGATGGTCTTTGCCCACTGACAAGTGTATATAATAACCAGGTAGAGCGGAAGGAAAGTCCCCTTTGCTTCCCCCACCAAAACAATATATTCCCAGATACAAAAACAAATAAATGTTTATTCTTTTATGGCATATCTATCTTCTGGTAAAAGATCTCCAAGCTTTATTAGAGAGTTGCTGCTTCCCTGGTTTAGCTGCTACACTTTCAGGCAACACAGAAGCAGTGCAGAAGACACTTTTACGCACTCCACACACATTTCTCCACCCTGCTCAGAAGGGAGATTTATCCCCACCAACACACAAATATAACTGGACCCTAAGCTCACCAGACAGCCTCCCCACATCACCTAGATAAGCTAGTGGGGGTGGGGAGCTAAGTGTCTCGGGAAGGTACAGGAAGTTCCTGAGATAGACCATCAGCGAGAACTTGCCTACGCCTGCCCTCCTTGCCACCTGCTTGTCCTTGGAGCCCTTATTTTTCTCACCACAAGGAAGATGGCAGCAAGCCTCCAGCCTCCCGAAGGCAAGTCTCCTGTCCTCTACACCCCTGCCTGTCACAGCAGCCCCATTGCAGCACCTTCCCTCTCAGACTGGCTGTAAAAGGACCTCCCCTCTGGGGCTTCCCCATGCCCCATTCCCAAATTCTCCCCCTGTACACCCTCCTATACTTGCACACACACCCCACAGGTGGAGTTCAGGAGAACATTCAGATCTACCTCCCCAAGCGCCTCCTGCTGCCACCACCTCACCACAGTCCTATGATTCCTCCCCTCCCCCCCCATGGGGAAGGGGGCACCCTGAGGCACTGCGATCTGCCTCTCACCTCTACGCACACACACACCTATGATTGCACCAACCCATCCCCCACTGCCAGACTGACCGCACCCCACCTCAGAGAGGTAGAAGCCAGAGAGTCTTTTGCCCCCTCTCTATGCCTGCATACCCCTCCCCCCCACAGGATGACTTGAATGGGAACCTCCTCACCCCCACCCACCCGCAAGAGGGACTACTATGAGCCATTGGGATCTGCTTCTCAAGGCTGGCTCTCCTCCCACCACATGCCTATGCTTGCGCTCCCACAGTCTGACTTGGAGAGGCACCTCCAGCCCAACTGGGGGGGGGGGGAACACGAGGAGGCGCCTGAACAATTGGTACCTGCCTCCCCAAAGGGCCTCTTCCCCCAAGCCTGCACAGACACCCTAGAGTCCAACAAGGAGGCACTTCCTATTCCCACTGGACTGAGGTGGGGGGTGAGCCACTGGGTTCTGCTTCCTCAACGTCTCTCTCCCCTCCCACTGCATCGGCTGCCTGAGCCACTGGGATCTGCCCCCCCAGTGCCTCTTTCCCTTCCTCCTCCCACAATCCAACATGGAGCAGCACCCTCACCCTCACCCTCAGCATGGCTGGGAAGGGGCCTCCCCTCTTCCTCCCCACTAGTTTCCCCTTGCCCCATTCCCAAATTCCCCAGTGGGGGTGGGGAGAAAATGAGCCACTGGGATCTGCCTCTTGCCCCTACTCCTCCCACAACCTGACATGGGGCAGCACCCCTATCCCCCACTGCCTCCCCACCCAACTCACACCCCATTCCCTCAGTCTCACATGGGGCAGCACTCCTATCCCCCACACTGCCTCCCCACCCAACTCACACCCCATTCCCTCAGTCTGACATGGGGCAGCACCCCTATCCCCCACACTGCCTCCCCACCCAACTCACACCCCATTCCCTCAGTCTGACATGGGGCAGCACCCCTATCCCCCACACTGCCTCCCCACCCAACTCACACCCCATTCCCTCAGTCTGACATGGGGCAGCACCCCTATCCCCCACACTGCCTCCCCACCCAACTCACACCCCATTCCCTCAGTCTGACATGGGGCAGCACCCCTATCCCCCACACTGCCTCCCCACCCAACTCACACCCCATTCCCTCAGTCTGACATGGGGCAGCACCCCTATCCCCCACACTGCCTCCCCACCCAACTCACACCCCATTCCCTCAGTCTGACATGGGGCAGCACCCCTATCCCCCACACTGCCTCCCCACCCAACTCACACCCCATTCCCTCAGTCTGACATGGGGCAGCACCCCTATCCCCCACACTGCCTCCCCACCCAACTCACACCCCATTCCCTCAGTCTGACATGGGGCAGCACCCCTATCCCCCACACTGCCTCCCCACCCAACTCACACCCCATTCCCTCAGTCTGACATGGGGCAGCACCCCTATCCCCCACACTGCCTCCCCACCCAACTCACACCCCATTCCCTCAGTCTGACATGGGGCAGCACCCCTATCCCCCACACTGCCTCCCCACCCAACTCACACCCCATTCCCTCAGTCTGACATGGGGCAGCACCCCTATCCCCNCTGACATGGGGCAGCACCCTATCCCCACATGGGGGGGGGGTCTAACCCACTGGGATCTGCCTCCCCAGTCTGACATGGGGCAGCACCCCATCCCCACATGGGGGGGGGGTCTAACCCACTAGGATCTGCTTCCCCAGAGTGTCTCTCCCCCCCATCCCCACGGGGAGGAGCTGAGACACGGGGAATCTGTTTAATCAGACACAGTCTTCCTCCCCCTACTTAACCCTCCCCCCCTTTTCCCGCCAAGCTAGCCCCTTTCCCCCGTCCCCTCACTCACCGTCCGCCTCCACCTCCTCCCCGCTAAGGCTCCTCGGGAGACACTGACACCGGCGCACGGATACCCGCTGGGCGCTATTTTTAGGCGACAGGGCCCAGACCCGGCCGGAACTACTTCATCATCTCTCTCACTTCACCAAAAGCAGGCGCTCCGTTTCCCGTATCCTTCCGCCTCTACGGACAGACGAAGGCTTCCAGGGCGGCTCAAAGCAGCACAAGTAGCCGGGGAAGTGAGAGAGGCCGGGTTCAGGCGAGCCTAAAGGGAACCGTCTTCAAGGTTTTACTTCTCTTCCACAGCCGCCGCCGAGGGACTACTTTGTTTGACCACAGGGGAGCGGCCGGGTCTACATTCTTCTCATCCGACCCAATCCGAGCAGAATGCCAAGCTGATTGGACAGAAAAACGGAGTGAAGGAAACGGAAAGCCAATCAAAGAGACGGTAGGGGGTTGGGATAAAATGACGACACCAGCCAACCAGAAAAGAGACAGTGGGCGGGGAGTACTGTCTGAGTGACAGAAAAAAGAATCCAATCAGATTTAGAGGCTTACGAATCCTCAACCAATCCAAACTGAGTCCAGAACGAAGAGTGTAGCGTGTGCACGTTGGCCGCGGGTCAAGCGGCAGGAGGGGAGGGACGCATGCGCACATGCGACTCCCTCCCTCAGGGCTTAGTGTTTGGCATTGTCTGACCCCGGGCCCCTCCTTTTCCTGCCCCTTCGACACCATCACGGTGGAGGAGGGAGAACCGACTCCATCAGAGAGCCCTGCCCTGCCCAATGCCAGCACAGACCCTGGCAACCCTCACACTACTCCCAGCCACTCACAGCCCTAGCGACATCATGGGGACCGCCCTCTCAAAGGCTTTGGCCAGTCACAATGGGGCAACACCCTGACATTGCCTATGAATCACACACAAACTCCTAACCCTCCCCCCCACCACACACACCCCGTCCATAACAAGGGGGTGATGACCTCCAGTCAGTCACACCCATCCTGTTGCAATAGGGGTAACACACCTTAACAATCCCTTGGCCAATCACTTACCACACATGTACACCATTCAATCACACCCCTCCTGTAGCAACAGGGTACAACACTGCCACACAAGTCTCTAGCCAATCACAGATGCTGTCAACTACACACCAACCAATCACACTGCTCCTGTCACAACACCGCCACACAGTCCCTAGCCAATCACAGGTGCTCTCAGCTGCTTGTGGCGGCAAGCAACCAATCACATGGTACCATTTGTGTCACAACAGCATGCAACACCGACACAAGTCCCTAGCCAATCACAGTGACAACCACAAACGCTTTTGGCGACACCAACCAATCACACCATTTCTGCCACAACAGAGCGCATCATTAATACCAGCTTGTCACACTCTTCCCATTAGAAGATGCAACACCATGATCATACAGCCCCTAGATAATCTCTAATACTCTCTACTGCACACCATCCATCACACCCTTCCCTCCACAATCACAGTGACAACCACAAACGCTTTTGGCGACACCAACCAATCACACCATTTCTGCCACAACAGAGCACATCATTAATACCAGCTAGTCACACTCTTCCCATTAGAAGATGCAACACCATGATCATACAGCCCCTAGATAATCTCTGATACTCTCTACTGCACACCATCCATCACACCCTTCCCTCCACAATGAAGTGCAACACCACCACGCAATGCCTAGCTAATCACCAACACTCTCACCTACACACCATCTAATCACATCCCTACTGCCATGCCAGGGTGCAACACAATCACACAGGTCCTAGCGCATCACTAACGCTCTCCTACTCACAATCCAACCAGACCCTTCCTACCACAACAAGGTGCAACACTGCCACAGAATTTCTGGCCAGTCACTAACACGGAGTAAAAACAGCCTCGTGAGCAGCGCACAACAGGACTCCAGCCCAGGGTGAGGTGGGAAACAGCGGCCATCCTTCCCTAGGTCAGAGAGGGGCACCGAACTAACATGCCCGCAGCCAGAAAGCCGTCCCGCTGCCCGCAAGCCCCAGGTAGCGCAGGGAGCTCAACAACCGTGCGGTCGGCCTCGCCTCCTACCTGGACAGACAGCCATAGCACTCGGCCATGGCGAACCCTGCCTCGAGGCATGGATGGCGGGCCGAACAAACATGCTAACCCGCGTTGGCCCACGCAGGCGGCCCATGGCCTGGGCCGCATCCTCAGAGATTTTCCGAGGGGCAGTCCCGCCCTGGGGCAGTCCCAGGCCAACATCTGGCACGACTCTCCAACTGCCCCAATTTTCCCGGGAATGTCATGGGTATGAATAAAAATTCCCAGGTGAGTCAGTGCCCCGGCGAAATCCCATTTTGCTGAGTCCCCAGCAGTGGGTCTGCTGCAGCCTGTAACTAAAAATCAATCCCAGCCCCCACCCTCAGAAGCCGTCTGGCTGGCGGGTTGAGGAGGAGGAACTTCCACCGCCCTCTCTACCCACCTGCCAGGATGCCCCGGACCCTGCTACCGCTTGGATTGCCGCAGCACTGCTCACGTGACCTCCTGGATCCAAAGGTTGCTACCTTGTAAACAAGGTTCTTCGAGATGACACCAACCAGTCTCACAACACCCAGTTGTGAGAACGGTTGGAGCCATCTCGAAGAACCTTGTTTACAAAATAGCAACCTTCTGCTCTTCTTCGAGTGGCTCTGACCATTTTCACAACTGGGTGTTGTGAGACTGGTGGGAGTCACTCGAAGAACCTGCTGCTGCTTCCGCCACTGGGACTTCCAACAGCCAGGACTTCTGGAGGCGGCAGCAGCAGGTGAGTGGGCAGGGGGCCCCCAGCTGAAACGTGTGTGAGTAACCGAGTGAATGTTTGTGGGTGTGTTTTGAGTGGGTGTGACAGTGTGATTGAAAGAGAGAGAGGTGAGAGCTTGAATGGGGGTGTGTCAGAGAGAGAGTGTGAGAGTCTCTGTGTGTGTGTGAGAGAGTGTGTGTGTGAGAATGTGTGTATGTGTAAGAATGCGTGTGAGAGAGAGAGTCTGTGTGTGAGTGTGTCTATGTATGTGTGAGAAAGATCAGAGCAAGTGTGTGTCAGAGCAAGTGTCTATGTATGTGAGTATGCAAGAAGGATTGTGTGTCTGTGAGAGAGATCAGAGAGTGTGTGTGTCTGTATGTGAGTGTCTGTCTATATGTGAGAGAGAGTGTGTCTGTGTGTGAGAGAGATCAGAGAGTGTGTTTAAGACAGTGTGTGTGTGTGTGTGTGTGTGTGTAAAAGTGCCCCCCCCCCCCAACCTCTCCCTTGGAGATGGCTGCTTCTTGCTGAGACCCAGCTTACCAGCACCAGGGTGTAACAAGTAAGTGCTGCTTTTTAAAAAAGAAAACAACTTGGGATTTTTTTCCCTCCTGAAGCAGGTACTACAGGGACGTGCCCTGTGGGGGGACGGATTCTGTATGGGGCTGTGGGGATAGCTACCGGGCTGTTTTGGGGGTCTGTCTCTATGGGGAGCAGGCAGTAGGACTATACCCCAGAATCTACAGGGCTGTACAGATATCTCTCTATCTCTCTCTCTGATAGATCATATACCTTGCTATAATCTACGGTGTACAGGGCTTTACACTGGGGGGATCTGTTTGTATGGGGCAGTGGGGATAATATTTATTTACTTATTTATTTATTCGTATTTATACCCCGCCCCTCCTGAAACAGCTCGGGGCGGCTAACAATATCAAAAATAAAAACACAACTATAAAACAGTTTTAAAACACTCATGTGCTTAATAGGCTGCATTTTGGGATGTATTGTGTGTTTGATTGTGGCTTGGCCATTTGGAATTTAGTGCTCTGCATGCGCTTTATTACTTGCTTTCTGCTTGTGGAATGCTTGTAGTTGGAATTGTGAGAAACACCCAGTTGTAATCCATCACTGAGGGTGCAGTGAGCACAGACAACCTCCATTTTGAGGGAGGGCAAAAGCACCGTTAAAGTTAATTCACATGCATGTGAGCCAGAGCAGCGCCCCTAGGCCCAGCAGGAAACAAAGGCAAATGTCCCTATTTTCATCGGTGAAATATTGGAGGGTATGCTGGCGGTGTGTGAAGTGCTGGTGGATCCCGGAGTCACAGTAGGCCACCATCACATCTGTTTTTACCCACTCTCTGCTGAACACCATCCATCACACCCCTCCTGTCACAACAGGAGGGATCTTGCACGCCTTGTATTCAAGGTTTTCTCTGCAACCATGAGAGCTAAATATCTATAGCCACATAAAATGAAAGCTGAGATTCTCACAATTTTATCACAACGCTCATGATTTTAAAACCTTAAGAAACCCCTAAAAACTGGAAGATTTGCATTACATTTATAAGAGCTGGCAACCCTCTGTAAGATGGCCCTCTGACTGTCTTCAGGTTTAGCTCAGAGAGAACTGGGAATTTAAAACACAACCCCCTTAAAGATCAAGATTAATATATGCTGGTTGATCAAACATTTATCCGATACATAGCCAAGAAATGGGGTACTATATTAAATATCTTTGGCTCCTTTATGCATGGTTTTCATGAAATTTAATCAAAGATGGGTAATACGTAGCTTCTTGTGAAATCCAGTTCAGTGTGTGTCCCATAAATATGAACACAATCCATAAGCTGTTTTTTGGTGTGTTTTTTTAAAAAGATACTGGCTGCATTAAACACTGGAAATGTTCTTGTTCATTTTTCACTATTTATGTATCCATTTATTGCTGAAAATTCCCTTAGAAAAAAAATAGGTCTTCAAATGGTTGCCATATTCTGGAATTTAGAATTTACTGCAAGTACTACTATGTGCTGTAGAATATTTATTTATGTATTTATTTATAAAATGTATATCCCGCTCTCTCCCGCCACAGGCGGCCCAGAGCGGCTAACAACAGTACATATACTATAATATAATAAACATTTCTATTCAAACAATTCAACTATAAAATATAACAACCATAAAACATCCCCAAAAAACCACCCTCCCTAACTCCCCCACCCTACCCTTCTCCCTTGCCAAATA
This sequence comes from Sphenodon punctatus, assembly GCA_003113815.1. Lineage (NCBI taxonomy): Eukaryota > Metazoa > Chordata > Lepidosauria > Sphenodontia > Sphenodontidae > Sphenodon > Sphenodon punctatus. The sequence goes on from QEPC01012846.1 coordinate 3,461,606, forward strand.
CCTGACGGAACAGCCAGGTTTTGCAGTTCCTACAGAAGGCCGGGAGGTCCGGGGCCAATGGTGCCCCCACCGGGAGGGAATTCTAAAGGCACGGCCACCGAGAACGCCCTATTCTGCGTGCCCCCCCCCCCCGGAGAACCCAGGGGACCTCCAACAAGGCACCCCCGGAAGACCGCAGGGGCCGATCTAGAACCCAGGGGCTGAGGTGGTCTTGTAGATAAGTAGGGCCAAGACAGTGTAAGGCTTTATAGGTTAAAACCAACACTTTGAATAGGGCCCGGAAGACTATTGGCAGCCAGTGCAGAGATTGGAGCACTGGTGTAAACGTGTTCCCGGCGACCCAGCCCCACCAGGAGCCGGGCCACCGCATTCAGCACCAGCTGCAGCTTCCGAGCCATCACCATAGGTAGCCCCACGTAGAGCGCATTGCAGTAGTCTAACCTAGAGGTAATAAAAGCATGGATAATCGTGGCCAAGTCTGGAACCGAAACCAGTGGCCGAAGCCGCCGCACCAGATGTAACCGGTGGAAGGCACTCCTCGCCACAGCCTCCACCTGGAGATTCAGGCGGAGCTGCTCATCGAGGAGCACCCCCAGGTTCCGCACCTGGGACGTCAGCAGAGGGCAGACTCCATCAATTGATGGAGCGATAAGGAGCAGATAGGTTTTAACGCAACAAGGCTATTTTTCTGCTTTAATAACTATTAAAACTATTAATGTTAATTGTGAAATACCTCATTTTAGATTGTAATGAGCTATGTAATAAGCAATATTTTGACTGTGATGGGCCATGAAATAAGGCATTTTTTTTACTCGGGGAGGGGAATACAGCCTGCCCAATGTTTGAATGAGCACAGACTAGATGAGGACGTGTATGAAATAACTCACTGTAAATCTAATTGAGGGAATGAAAGCGATAGTGCAGGGATTAAAGAAAATACAGCCAACTTTGTGCAACTGCTGCACAGTGCTGTATTCCAAGGCTGCTAGGTTATTGGTCTGTCACCAACAGGGAGAGATTTGGACACACTTAGCATATCCACCTTAACCAGAATATGAAGTTGTAAAGGTCCTTATTATTTTTTTACCTCAACGTATTCTATTAATCCTGAACATGCCTTTGATGAGTATGATGAAATACTCTCAGGGTATTTTCAGACATGATGGGCCTCAGGGCCTGCCACACTGAATTCCGGACCGGGATCGTTCCTTGATCCTGGTCAGTGGTGAGGCCAGTCGTCCTTCAGACATGCCAGCTGCATCACTATCGGGAATCAGGGCGGGGCAGAGCAGCGCGCTGTGCAGCCGCATGGCCCCGCCCCTGCACTCCCACAGCCGCCTGCCCTCAGGAAGACGGGCGGGCACAGCGGCCAATGAGGCCGCTGTGCCCGACCACTAACGGTGGCCAGGACCACGATCAGGAATGGGCCAGGTAAGAGACGTCACTTTTAGCCCATTCTTGATCGTGGTCAAACTAACCATGATTTTGAGGCCGAAACCGTGGTTAGCTTTGATACCAGCTGGGTATTCACTGTGGCGAGCATCTGGCCGGTATCAAACAGACGTTCCGGTGATCACAGTCACCCCACAGTGTTCACTGTGGTTCAGTGGGGTTTACCCTTATAGGAGATGTTTAGAGACATTGGGACAGATCCTGAATTCCTTACTCAGGCCTTACGTAAGAGCCAGTGAAACCTTGCTCAAGTAACAGATGAGTAAAAATTGAGTAACAGCTTCTGGATTTGCCTATTTATTATTTCTTCTCAGTACCTGGAATACAAGAGAAATTCTAAACACTTAATGATGATGATGGTTGTGGTTGGCCAGTCTTGTGACTTGGAGGGAATTGGGACTCCTTTTATGGGGGGGCAGGGTTCCTATTTTCTTTCTTTCTAAAAAAAAAAAAAAGTATAAGAAAGGTCTTTCTAAAAAGAAATGTCTCTGGAAGATACTCAGGCTTGGGCTTTAATGGACCTTCCGGGGAAGGGAGTTCCACAACCCTAGGGCAGCAACTGAGAATGTCTCTCTGCACGCCTTCATCATATAGACCTGGCTGGGTGTTAGTAGCTGCAGGAGAGCGCTCCTGGCCGAGTGCAGGGATCATGATGTGTGTGGCAGGATGGAAGAGGTAATTTTTTAGAGATGTGTGGCCCAGGCCATTTAAGGTTTGATAGGTCGAAACCTATTGAATTGTGCCTCAAAAGCTATTGGGAGCCAGTGAAGACTCTGAAGCACCGGTGTAATGAGTTCACGGTGACCCCCTCCTCCCCTGGAAAGAAGGCAGGCCACCCCATCCTGCACCAGCTGCAGTTTCCAAACACTCTCCAAGCCCCATGTAGAGTACATTGCAGTAATCTAGCCTCGAAGGTGTAAAAGCATGGATGACAGTGACCATTACTAGTGTACGTTATGTGCTTCAGGATTACCCTGTAAAAGACAACATAAAAAAGGAAGTGAAGAATGAAGAATCCAGTTGAGATGCTGTGTTATTTTCAGAAGTAAAATGAATATTCATCAAAACAAATATTTCTGCCAAATTTGTCCTATTTATTTTGGTTCTCATTAAATGGTTCATGGCCGCTACTCATTGCCATTTCATTGGATATCCCTTTTGTATATTTCATTTAGTTTGGTATTTCGGTCCAGTCATTGCAGTCATTCGATTTACTTCATTTTCATGGCATTATTAGCAATGTTGAATATGTATGTGGCATGGCGCAGCCTGATGGGGCTGTGTCCCCTTTAAAAGAGCCGTGAGTGCCAGCCTAAGGGCCGAGCAGGTTGGGCTGCATCTGACACCGAACTGAGCAGCTGAAGAGACAACAGAATGAGGCTTTGTCAGAACCAGCCTTGTAGAAACTGGTAAAACCCCAAGAGAGTGCGGCAAGGTACTGGCCCTTTAAGGACTGAGAGACTGGAAACCTAGCCACACCCACTCTGGGATATATAAGAGGAGACAAACCCAGATGTGTTCACTCTGTGCCTGGTTGCAGACTGAAGAGGAGCTCTGCTTGAGAACCAGCAGGAGCCTTGACCAGGGTCCTGAACCCGGAGAGAGAGCCCGCCAGAGGACTGTTGCTTGGCTGAGCAGGGGATATAGTTAGGACTGGGATTTCCAGAGAGTCCTAGCGTTAGATAGGAAGCCTATCTATGTGGCAACTGTTATGGTGGACAGTGGCTGTGGACTATGCATGGAGCTGATCTGTATAGTGGAATAACGAACGCTGTAAAGAGTTAAGTCCTGCTAGCAGGATCTACTTCAGGGCTTTTGAGCACACCAGACACCGCTGGCACTGGGACCTGTTGTTTCTCCATTTTTATTAAGTACTACTGGCTTATTAATTCAGTGCCTCGCAGGGCTAGCCAACCATTCCCTTCACCATCCCATAGGGTTCCCTGAGCCTTTACTGGCTCCTCTGTATCACCCCTTACTTCAGAGCCTCACAGGACTCTCAAAGTTAGTCCTTCAATTAGGGCTCCTTAGCCCCAACAATGTCCTTAGCCCCTCACTGGGCTTAAACCTTCAGTCCCACTTCTTCAGGGCACGAAGACCCATTCTTAATGCTGGGCTTTCTAACCCGACAGTGTCTCAGTCCTTGCCCCTATGCAGGCTCCAGGTATGGACACACCTGTGTCCTGACGTCCCCTCCTGAGGCTCACAATGATTCCAGCCCTGTCAGGGAAAGACTCTTTTCTCAGTGGTTCCGCCGCTACTCACAGTCCCAGCCTCAGAAAGACCCTCTCCAGGCAACGTCTCCAGACTCCCCATCTGTGCCCAAGCTTGCCTCTGCTGCACTCCAGTCTCCTTCCAGCCTCCAGACCACCAGGTCGCTTCTGCTGGGAGCATCTCCCGAGCTGTTCAGGCGGCAGGTTTAAATCCCCGCGCTGCCTGTCTCAGTGCCACCTGTGGCACTCTTAAAAGGGGCAGCAGCACCTGGCCACTTGGAGCAGGGGTGTTACACGCCTCCCTTCTACAGCAAATGACTACGTTGAACTAATTCCCTTCACGTTTGTGACTTGGAAGCTGAATTCCCCACAATAAGTAACCCTCAAGGGGTCTGATCCTGCAAGAACTCACCCCGGGATAGTCGCGCCCTGTTACAATGTACAACAACCAAAACAAGGTAAATGAGATACTGAAACTGACAAAAAGAAAACACCAAATAAGGGGATATGTGAATAATCATTTTGGGTGTGAATATTATTTAGATATTTGGAGGACTATCTGAAAATGCAAGTAATATCCGCAAATAATAAATTCACTATTCATTTCAGCCCTTGTTATTTTGTCTCTACACAATGATCCTAAATACATATACTTTTACAGACAGGGCTGTTTGAAAGACATGCTGGGTACTACACGTGGTGTGTAGTACCCAGGGAGAAATGTGGCGTCTTAGATTGTCATGGATTAAAACCTATAATAAGACTTTATAAATCAATACGACTAACACTGTTAAGTTAGGCAGCTTCATTACATATGAGCCTAATTTCCAAATTGACTTAAAAACTCAGTGCATTCAGAGCACTCTGTGGGAATATAACCTGGAAGAGGAAGGGCAAACTGCATATCAGAGAAGATCACAGTCTCCTAGAATAATGCACATGGAAGAAGGCATTTCTGGTCATTGCTTCCACCTGATAATTTAGGATACCAGGATCAGAATACGAACTACCTAAACAAAAGGTGGGCAAATAAAGAACAAAAGAAGATCTCTAGCAGCTTTTCAGACTATTGTCTTCACCTCCATGTGAACTACACTGAGTTTCACATAGATCCTTCTAGTCTTGATCCCAGTCTCAGAAAAGCAGGGTGACTTCTTGTGGAGAAGCGGTAGGGTTTGGCCCTCACCACTCAAGGTTCTTGAGTTAAGTTACTTCAGGTCACTGAGAGAAAGAGAGAGAGTCTTTGACTCACCAGTCAGAGAAACAATATAGTACACAAAGGTTCCTATGGACCAAGTGAGCAGTTATTCAACATTACCCCAGAAGCCTTTGGAGAAATAAGACCAGAAACATTGAGATACAGTTCCATCCACCTCGCTAATTTTTCACAGGCAGGTCATCAAAACCCTTCCTCATTTCTTTCAGAAACAACTAAAATGTCAAGAAGAATTGACATACAAAGACAAACACCATCACCCATTGATCATGAAGTAACCTGGAGCAGGGTCTATGACAGACAAATATGGACAAAGGAATGGAAAGGCTGTACCCCAAAAGTGAAATATACAACATCCATGAACTTTGTTCCTAATTTTAACTAGTTGTGCTCACAGCTTTCGCTTTGATCTCTATTCGCTGGGCCTTTAGCAAATAGATAGTAGTCAGGGCCCCATGTTCAATGGGTTTTCCCCTTTGCTGCCAATGGGGAAAATGTGCTGAACATGGATCTCTGAGAGTAGTAGTCAGTCTTCAACAAGAAAGTTTTCCAGCAATGCTTCCTCCAGTCTACTTTCATTCCATGAAAAGTCTTCAAGAGCTTTGAGTCCCATGAAGCCGTCCTCCGTGGTTAAAATGCCAGCCCAAATGCACCCTCAACTGACAGTCTAGAAATCCACAGCACAAAGTCAACATGCTAAGGAACTGCCATGCAGTGTTTGAGGTCACCTACAGAATATCTCTGGTGTTCTAGACACCATCACTTGATGTAACTGCACTGGTTGATGACCTGCGCCTGAAGATTGGCAAGGGAAATTCTACCCTTTTGACCTTGTTCGACCTTTCGGTGGCCATGAGACCTGGCAGGGGTGCACGGGACTACTCTTAAGTGGTTACACTCCTTCCTCCTATGCTCCTGGTGCGCTAAGCATACTCGTTCATAATCTCTTGCCCCTTGGCTGAGAATTATGGTGTTAGATGAACCATTTGGCTTGGGTGTGCTACCCCATGCTGCCCTAAGCCCAGGCTGGCCAGCAGGCCCTCCCCTGCCTTGCCACCTCTACTGGGGAATGAACAGATGGGCGGCCCCATCCTCAGCACCCCACCCTCAGCTATGGCGACCAATCACGGACAGCCATGACTGTCCATCATGGCAGCCCTCAATTCCTGGCGGGGAACGGGGTCTTTAACAGATACGTTGGCCTACTATGGCCCACGTTGGCCTGTCTGGGCGGCCCTTGGCCTGGGCTGTGGGCCTGGAATTATCTGTAGGACCACATCCAAGCCAGTCACCTACCTGGGTCAAGCCAGCAGCGGGCCCACATCTGGTGGCCTGGAAACAGATGTTCCAGAGAATCTCTGGCCCACGGGTCCCCATTGCATCTGTTTTCACCACCTGTCTGTGTGCCCATCCTGAGAGTCCATCTGTCCTGGCTCGCTTCAACTGCCCATCCCCCCTTTGATCCATGTGCTGATTCCCTGCTTGATCCTACCCAATCCTGCACCAACCCACCTGGAGTCAGACCTGGACCTGATCCTGGGTTGACTCCTGTGGACCCTAGGCGTGCCTGACAGTGGCACAGTCAGCAAATCGATTGTCTACAGAATATTTGCTTTTCCAGGAGCGATGGCCAAGGTGCATAAGATTAATCAGCCATAATTTGAAGCCATAGTATGAAGTTGCAGGTTAATAAAAAAAAAATTTAAAAATTACTTTTCAACTGTATCCATGTGTCTACTGCAGCCATGTTGGTTAGAGCACCTGCTTGTCTTAAGCGTGTTTTGTTTTGTTTTTTGTTTTACTGGTGGCCTCCTAACATCGGATATGAAATGTCAGAAATATTTGTGTTGCCTCCATCATCTACTCCATATACTGACCCACATCCCAGCAAAGCTGGCAATATTTTATACGCTCTCAAAACGACAAAATCCAGGTCTCTCTGGGATTAGCACTCTTCTGCTGAGTTTTTCACACCATTCTGCCTGTTAACATGAACCAACAGCTGGACTTAAGAGAGGCGATATAAATAGTAAAATCATGCTGTAAGCGAGCTTCTTGGAAAGTAAAGAAAATACATTCTTTAATGCACCCTGACGCGGACTTCCTCCTCCCCCTCCAACCTTTATTCCTAAGTGGCATTTTTGTAAACACCCTTAACACTAAAGAAATTGACTTCTTCACACAGATAAGACACAAATGCTGTCTCAGCTTATAAGGAGATATCTAGAGCAGCTTACCTCCCTGCAGCTAGACACCTGGCACACTATGTACAGGAGTTGCAAGAATCCGCGTGGATGCAAATTACAGCTTCTAACTGGATTTCAAATCTACAGCCTTTGAAATTTGATTGTGACATTTGCTCCATGTTGAAATCCCTGCTGTTGCCATCTCTTTCCATTCATTAAACTGCAGCTCCCAATTAAACTCGCTGGTAGAGCATAGCTGAGATCCTTTGGCAGCGACCTTAACCAGAGGTTTTTCACGACTTTCCTTCCGACGGCTTTACATTTTCATAACCTCGCAAATGTGCGCCACCTTCTTTTAGTACCTTGGAAACATAAGCCTCTCTGAGGCGCCTCATTGCTTCCCTGTTTTCTCAGCACCACATTTGCTACTTTTAGAAATGCATGATGCCTGTGTATATTTATAGAGGGGACTGTGTCCATATGCACATTACAGCTTGGCATCTGACACAGAAAAATCCGCAGCTTAAAAGCCGGCCTGAAGAGAAAATGTTATTGCAAGTTTGGCACTTTCTTTATGAAAAGCTGCACTTTCCTCTTTCCATAACATTAGATCGTTGTACCATTTTGGAGCATGTATTTAAAGGTCTTTCAAACTTTGCAGCCTTTTATTTAACAGCAGTTGCCGGTTAAAATGTGTGAAGAGTAGTGAGAATGAGTACAACTTTAAATGCACTTCTTCAGTAGTTTAAAAATAAGTTTAGCAGAAACAGTCCTTCCTCTTTAATATCACCCACTGACATTTGAACCAATTTACTTGAACTTTTGAAATGCACCGATATATTCTGTCATTTGGAAACCTATTTATTATTTATATAGTGACAGCAGTGAACCTGGCACTGTACCATCAATCGTTATAGACAGGTCCCTGCCCCAAGGGGCTTACAATCTAAGAGACACAAGAGAGGGGGAAACAAGGGAAGGGGGAACATCAGGAGAGACACGGATACTTTCATGAGGTTGAGACAATTGCAGGTGCACGTGCTTCACTTAGTTACAGGGAACTAGATTCTGAGTGAGGGGGGGAAGAGGGTGCAATTGTCAATTTCACTCATGGCGAGATGAGCTAGGAAAAGTTTGACTGAAGAGAGAGGTTTTCAGGAGGGAGAGGGCAGAACAAATGTATTCAGGGTGGGAGTTCCGGGCATGGAGGGCAGCAAGAGAGGAGGAGCAAGGGGGTCGCGAGCTGGCGAGTGCGGGGGTAGAGGAGGAGCAGAGCTCCTGGGCAGGAATTTGGTGGGATACAAGAGCAGAGAGAAATGGAGGAGCAAGGCCTTAAAGGCAAAGACCAGGAGCTTGTGTTGAATGCGTTCCCGTAGAGGGAGCCAGTGCAGGGCAGAGAGGAGGGGCTGAATGTGGTCAAAGCGACGGGCAAGGTGGATGACTTTGGCAACAGAGCATTGAACGGAGATGAGGGGCGCGAGATCAGAGCAGGGGAGACCAGTAAGGAGCAAGTTACAGTAGTCAAGGCGAGAGATGACTAGAGCATGGACTTGGGTTTTTGCAGTGGAGACAGTAAGACAGGGCCAGATTTTAGCAATATTATTCAGAGTGAAGCAACAGCCTGGATCTGAGGAGTAAAGGAGAGGGCTATTTAAACAGATTTTTCAGTTCTCTCTCATTTGAATTTTAAAACAGATAAGAGAGAGAGAGAATTCTCCGGTAAGCCTCTTTCAATCTTAAATGGAGAATTAACTCATAATAGCCCCCTCTCTGCAAGCTTACTCCAATGAGAAGAAATGTCTCAATTTCCCCCTCCAGGTTTCTCAGTTTTGACGCTTCACAGCACTCTCTCTCTAGCCAGTTTCCCCAACTGTTTAGGGGAAGAGAAAATATATTTTTTAAATAGGAAAATATGACTGAAAAACTACAAAAAGAGACAGAAGCACCACAGGCAGCAGCAATACCTGATACTTCCTCAAACTTAGTTTTTGTTTTAAAAACCGAGGCTACATTTATACACATAAACCAAAAACGATTTAATAAAGCCAGAGTCATTTTTCAAGCTCTCCTAACTCTATTAGTTCACACCAGACTTGCAAACGGATGCAGTACCACCACGATAAGCCATCAACCCCCACTGGGCATGTCATGAACATTCACACGAGGACACCTATCCCTTCATGTCTTACACACAAAGCATTATGGGATGTTGCAGTACAGGAGGAACCATCGACAGCAGGAGAGGCTCAACAAAACTCATTCAACTAATCATACCCCTGTTCCCCATTCCCCATCTTCCCCTGCCTGGCCGAATAAATGGATCTTACACTGCCTCCGGACTTCGACAAACCTCCAGGGGAGGGGAATTCCAAAGCCATAAAGCAACCAAGAACGCCTCTCTGCCTGCCCAGGATGTATGGACCTGGACCAGTTATGGAACTTGCAAGAGTGTACTCTCAGCTGATCTTAGAGGCTCCTGAGGGACATACAACTTTTATCTTTGGCAAAGCATTTAGCAGACGGGGTTAGGGGTTGGGGTAAGAGTGGGGTTTTCTTTAAATTAAATTTTGAAAGGAAGTTTTATTGTATCTCTATGTTGTGTGTTTTATGCAGACCACCCTGAGCCTGAGGGGAAGTCTGAATATATAAAACTAAATAAGGAGGAAGACAGTCCTTAAAATATGTAGGGCCCAGGTGTAGCTAGGTTCATGGGCGTAGCTAGGTTGGAATTTGCTTTAGTGCAAGACTGCGCTTTTTGAGGGATCTTATTTTGGACCTAATTCTGCCCTTGTTGTTTTCTAGGATGACAGGACTGGGATCATTTAGGAAATCCTAAACTGCATGTTTAGTGCCTGGATTTAATTGAAACAGTTCAAAAGCTTTTTACGACTGTTGTTTGAAGGTAAGTCATAAACTGCAGTTGAGCATGCAAACGGAGGTGCACAGCAAGACCAATCCTACAGCTCAATGCACAGAAACCAACTCTGGCTACATTTGCAGAAGATGCTAACCCCCACCCACACTTTTTCTTCCTAATGTAAATAAACTTACATACATTTGATTTTGGAACAGTGAGTGTTTGTGGAGAGGCTGGCTGATTTTTATCGGATGTAGAATTACTCACTGCTCATTTTTGTCAAACCAACGGTAAAAATATGCTGAGCTTCAGCCATGAAACGAAGTAGCATTTGTAGCACTGATGAAGTGTTGTTCATCTTTCAAACTGTTTAGGAGACAAACTGGCACCCAGACAGCTCACCTGTTTCCTGTGGTCACTAGATGATAAATGGCTTCACAGAACCTGCTGCTGTATCTAGGACAAGTATTTCCAAAGGGCACAGCAACAGACGCCTGTGTGTGATCACAAACTGGAATGCCACTTGGTTTCCAAGTCAGACCAGCTGGCATGGGAGAGAAAAAATCTCTTCTATCCTAACGGTAGCCCAACCTTCCTGCCTTCTCTCTCTGTCACCGAGTCCTGTTGGTGCGGAGGTGGTGTTGGGTGGGTGTCACCAGATTGAGCGGCTGTGTCCAACACGCGCCCAGAGAGCTTGAAATAATGATGACTTGGCTCAGAAACTCCATAGTGAATCAATCTTCCTGAAAATGCATCTCAGTGAGTTTCGACCAAGCTTGTTTGAGCATCTAGAACTGGACCGCTTCAAACTCATGGTTGGCTCACTTCGTAGGCTACATGGAAGGCTAAAACAACCTTTGGTTTTGCAGACCAATGAATCTGCTGCAAACCCCAGGAAGTAAACAGTTTTGTGAGAGAAATATAAAGGTTCCCTTGTTCTTCCGGTAGATTGTGTGTCACCTACTTCTTAAGACCGTAAGCTGTTCGGGCCACTGGCAGCTACACCAGCACCTATTTAGTAACTAAGACTGAGCAAATATTTATTTATATATATATATATTTTGAAATGTTTATCCCATCCTTCCCTCAAAAGGCTCACAAAATAAAATAGTCCCTAACAAACATAATCTGTAGATAGGTTTCTAGTGTCCTTAAATGAGTCCATCAACCATGCCTAATCTTCTTGGATTTCATCTGCCTTTAGGGTCTTTGAAGTCAACTTACTTGGATAATTGGTCCATGAGTTTCCCACAGGGTGTTTTCGAACGAGGCGCTACCCCAAACGGCCATCCAGGAACCACTCATCCCACTGCCCGTCTGAAGGTGGAGCTTGGGATGCGCACTCCCGTGAGCCACGCAACACCCACTTGTGGACACGCACGGCGCGCTGCTGAGAAATCAGAGTGCTCCATGTGGTGCAAGTCAAAAAAGAGTGTTGCCACGGTCAGCCACAGAACCCAGGCCCGTATGGACTGGGGCAGCCAGCCATGCCAGCAGACTGGGCCACCATCCATAGGCACTGTGGGTGTTGGACACGGCCTTTGTAAATCACAAGAACTGGCCCGGAGCACTAAGGAGCCAGGGTTCCCTAGTGCTCACGCTGGGGACGTGTCAGTTACAAAGACCAGCCCGGTGCACTTCCCCCTCCCCAGGGTCCATGGCAGCGGGAGTACGTGGCGGCTTGCTTCCATGGCTGGGGTAGCCTGGCTGGGAGCTGCCTGTCTGAATCCTTCCCTATGGATTCCACCTGAGTGGGTGCTCTGTGGTGGTGCCACTCGGCGGCCCCGGACATGCCCCGCCCCAACAGTCCGTCTCATTGAAAAATACCCGTACTGTCTACTGTCCGACTGAAAAGAGGAGAGCTTGGCTAGGAGCACTCCTGGGAAGTGTAGGAAATGGAATGGATTCTGTGATCCGTTTCCCACTCCACCCTCAACGTTCCCCTCCCTGCTGTAGACTTTCCAACATTTCTAGCGGCCAAAGAGGGACAAGCCCCACCCCCTCAGCCACTAAGCTCCACCCTTCCTGCACTTACATACACCTCCAACATTCCAAGTGCGTGGAGGGACAGACGCTCGCCTGCTCCTCATTCCACTTATTTTCTTCTCCTTCCATCATCTCCCCGTTGTCCTCTCAAGGGCTTTTCTTGGGAGGCAGCCGGGAAAGTATGTCCTGTGGCCTGAATACTGATCTTTTTGTCTTTCTGTCCTGGAAGAGGGACTTTAACCCCTTGAAAGAGGGACAGTGGGATTCAGCACCTAAGGAGGGACTTGTCCTTCCTTAAAAGGGACTGATGGAAGGTATGCTGCTGACCTGCTCAGAACTGGCAGGGGATCTACCTCAGCTTTATCCTACATCTTGTCCTACACAAACGAACAATAGGAGTCTGGTGCCGTGGTATGCCTAAACGTCCCTTGTCCAGGGGGTTGATTTTACCTGCCGTTCTTTTCTCCCTCTCAAGACTGGCTGCCTCCATGCAATGGAGGCCAAGTAACTGGAACACTGTTATTATAGAGCGCTGCCAGGACACACCCAGATTATAAACGCATCAGTGCCATTATCAGAGAAATCTCTGCTAGGATGTGTGTGCGCCATGCATCCCAGACTGGAATCCAGGACACAGCAACATTTGCAGAAGCATTAGCAATTTCTTTAATGACCCTTGAACGTCCTCTGCCTACGCCGTATCTGAACATTTTAATATTGGCAGGAGAAAAACCTCCCAACACAGCTGCGAATGAGGCGCTCCATCTGGATCGAGTGAGTTCTGAAAACAGCAGCAACTGCCAATCATCCCGCCTGCCTCTCTCTGACAACACACAGCTGAAACATTGGAACTTGAAATGATTTATTTTATCACAAGGAACTAAACAAAGAGCTACTGCTCTTGCAAACGCATGTTTAAATGACCCCTTAAGCCCACGTATTTACTCTCCCCAGAGCAAAATCAATGTTATGCATTTCATCTTAGGATTAACCTGAAACCTCTGCTATTATTTATTTTATTTATTTATTTATTTATTTAAATGTATACCCTGTGTAGCAGGGAGCAGTCCTGCAGAGTTATGGCCCCTTCAGGAAGGGGGCTGAGTGGGTCAGCTGGAGGCCTCAGCACATCCAGGGGCATGGCAGAGCCAGCCCCATAAGCAAGGGACCAGCTTGAGCTGGAAACAGTCTGGGAGTAAAAAAAGGAACAGAGTGGGCAGGACTCTGGCTCTTTAAGGGCAGACAGTCAAGGAAGCTGGTCACGCCCATTCTGGGTATATAAGAAACTGGAAGGCAGAGAGGAGGGCAGTAAGGAGGGGCGAACAAAACAGAGTTCGGAAATTCGGTTCGGTTCAGCTCGGTTTGAAATTCGAGTTCGGAAATTCGGTTTGGTTCGGTTTGAAATTCTAGTTCGGTTCGGAAGTTCGGTTCGGTCGACCGAACAGACCAAGTTCAGTCCAATTCTGAACTTCCAAACCAAGTTCGGCCATTCAAAACTAGGTTTTTTGGTGTTTGTTGCCACTAGGGATGGGCGAACAGAACGGAGTTCGGAAATTCGGTTCGGTTTGAAATTCGAGTTCGGTTCGAAAGTTCGATTTGGTCAACCAAACAGACTGAATTCGGTCCGAACTCCGAACCGCGTTCGCCCGTCCCTAGAGGGCGGTCTCTGCCTGGAAGCCAAGGCGGCAACATCTCCTTGAACTATGCTGGAGAAGAAGCTTAGAAGTCTGCTTGCCACTCTACACTCCAGGTTTCTGAAAGCTGGAAGAACCAGAGCCAGCAGGAGGAGGTACTGGAGAAGACTGTGCCCAGGAAGGAACCTGTTTCCTGGGGAAAGCTTCATGGTGAGCCAGGGGCCTGCGGGCCTGTCTAGCATGGACTTTGGGAGAGGTGTGGTTTGCTGTTGCTCCTGTATCTTTTGAAAGAGTGACCTGGGCTTGCAAGGTGAGAGGCGGATGAGCCAGCAGCCCAGAAATATAGAGGAACTGTATGTGAGCAATAAAGACTTGAGCTAATTCCTAAAGAATGTGAGTGCATTGCTGATTCCCTGCTTGAGTGGCAGCCCAGGGGGGTCTGAGCCTGCAGTGACTTATCCCTGCCCCCCACCCCTGCTACACTGTGCCCTTCCCCGAAGGCTATGGGGTGGGAAACCTCAGGACCAGGGACCAAATGCATTCTGCAGCAGGCTTTCATGTGCCCCCCCCCGCCCCCCCCCCCCAAGCCCTAAAAGACTGTACTCTGGGGTAAGGGAGCAGAGATGAGGATATGCACTCAAAGATAGGGCACAGATCCATGATCAGGACCCTCCCTTTCTTGAGTGCATTCCTTACGTCGGGAGCTGGTATAGCTGGTGCAGAATGATGTAGCTGCCTAGGGATGGGCGAACACGGTTCGGACGTTCGGAGTTCGGACCAAACTCGGTCTGTTCGGTCGATCGAAACGAACTTCCGAAACGAACTCGAATTTCAAACCAAACCGAACCGAATTTCCGAACTCCGTTCTGTTCGCCCATCCCTAGTGGCAACACACACCAAAAAACTTAGTTTTGAATGGCCGAACTTGGTTCGGAAGTTCGGAATTNTCCGAAACGAACTCGAATTTCAAACCAAACCGAACCGAATTTCCGAACTCCGTTCTGTTCACCCATCCCTACCGCTCCCCTCCTTGCGGGGAAGAGGTGCCAGGAGCGCATCACACCAGTGCTCCGAAGCCTGCACTGGCTCCCTATAGCTTTCTGGGCACAACTCAAGGTGCTGGTTTTGACCTTTAAAGCCCTAAACGGTCTGGGCCCCACATATCTGAAAGACCGCCTGTCCTTCCATGCCCCACTGCCGCCCCTGCGATCGGCCGGGAGCACCTCCCTATGGGCCCCGTCGGTCAATTTTGTTCGTACGACAAGAACTCACGGGGAGTCGTTCTCAGTTGCTGCCTCGATGTTTTGGAATTCCCTTCCCCTGGAGGATCGGTTAAGCCCTCGTCTGAGCATCTTCTGGAGGCGGTGTAAGACTTTTCTATTTGAAAAGGCATTTGGTGGGTGGGGATAGGGATGGTTTGGGAACAGGGTGGTGGTATTGGGTGGGTTTGTGGGGGTTATGGTAGGGTTGGGGGTTTAGAGTTTCTTGTATTTTAATGTTTTTATTATTTGTAAGTCGCCCCTGAGCCTTTGGGGAAGGGCAGCATAGAAATTTAAATAAAATTATGCTGCCCTGACCCCCAATTTCTATGCAGCCCTCAGAGCGTGTACTAATTTTTAAAGGAGGGGAAAGGTTCCCCACACCTGGTATAGCCTCCAGTACTGAATTGTTCATACAATCGGAGTCCTTTTCAGGAATTTTTGAGGCCAGACCACATTATTTTGTTAATTCAAGATCAAACAATGTATTTTATGCCCCTCAGCATTCGGTTAGTAATAGCATCTCATTTTAAATTCTGGGACCGGGTTCTCCAGTCACCTGCTTAATTAGTCAAGTAATTTCTTTGAAAGGTTACTATTCCAAGCAATAATGGTCCAAATTTAGTAGTGATGTTATGTAAAGAAATCAACTGTGAAGGCTTAAACTCACAAAGACTTACACCCTTGAGGAACAGTGCACACAGGGTGCATTCACACAAGATGTTTAACCGTATAAAAAAAGCACTTCTGCTGCCTTACCAGTTACCAGCACACACATGCAAGGTTTATGTTGGACGGTACCCTGGATGTGATTCAGGAGAAGTGCAAAAAGTTAAGCCGGAAAAGAGGTTTGAAAAATCAGGCTAAACTTATCTCCCACGCTTCTGCTATTGTGAGAATGGATTTAATCCACATATCAATCAGCCTTAATTGCTGTGAATGGGAATCGAGGTGATCCCTCTGCCCCACACTCCAGGAATGAATCCTCAGTGCCTATCTGGTGGGGATAATGTATTGTTGATTTTTTAAAATGCCAAAAAACCACCACCAACCATGTAATGATGGATCACTTATTAACAGGGTTGGTGCAGGGAACTTCTGAAGTTGGCGGGGGGGTGAGGTGGGGAGAGAGACACGGGACCAATTAAAATGTGAAAATGCAAACTCCCATAACAAACCGTACCCCTGGGAGAAGTTTCTCGCGTGAACATGCCCATAATGTGAGTCAATGTATACTGTTCCGCATAAGTCTTTGCAGGATAGGACCCTAGGCACAACGGGGGCCAGAAGAGTGAGCTGTGCTAGGCAAAACAACCAGGCACCAGTAAGAAAAATCATCCACCCTCACCTACTTTAAGTTTCCTTTTTAATTACTTTCTTGATACACGTCTTTTCTATTCCCTCGGGTGCGTCTGTTATTAAAGCACCACACCCCTCTGGGCTGCATTCTGATTCTCACCTACGATGGTGTAAATCTTCAGTGACTCAACTGACTTGTCAAAATGAAAGAAAAATCAGGTCTCCTCAAATGCCAAAGAGGTATAAGTGACCTTGCTTAACCTTAGTGGCTTTATCAGTATGTCAGCCCTGTAATGAATGCCTCATTGTGGCGCTTAGTTTAAACTTCTTGTAGCTCTGTTCTCATTTGTGGTGGCTTTTAACACAACGAGGCTCTCTGCTTCTTAGGATAAAAACAGATACGATGCTGGTGCAGCGGCACCACGGCCTGGGCGGGACAAGAAACCATAGCGGCCGCTTTCCAGGTCGACAGATGGTGCTTAGCTAACATGAGTGTGACCCGGGTGGCCGGTAAACCGTTTCCTCCCCTGGGTGAGGCGGGGGGAGCACAACAAATTTCAGGCGGCCAGCCCCACCCCTGCCCTGCCCCAGTGCCCTGCCCCCTGCCATGATGGGCAGTCACGATGGCCAATGACAGGCAGCCATAGCGGCTGGCCATGGTGGCCCCTGACCTGTGGCAGGACCTCGGCCCGCAATGAGCGCTCAAAACCTTCAGGTGGACTCATTCAGGCCAGCCACCTACCTGTCTTGGGGCACTAGCAGGTCAACATCTGGCGGCCGGGGAAGAGACATGAGGCTGAGTCCTTGGTCCAGGTGGGTCAATACGGAGCCATGTCATGTCTGTTTTTACCTCAGCTTCAGAGGCCATGCTGTAAAGTTGATGGTCCAGATGGTTGCTGCAAGAGAACAAGGCTGCTTTCACATACAATGCCTCATGTCTGGGATCACATGCCTTGCCAATAGTACCTTCCAGTCAAGAGGAAGAGAAATAGGAAAACCTCTCAGCTGCCTTCTGTGTGGAGGGGAAAACCCACCAAGACTGAAGCACTGCAGCTCCTCACAGAGGTCGGACAGAGTAGAGGGAAAGCAGGAGGACAAGAAGGGAAGGGGATGGAGTAGGGGAAAATACCAAGACCCCAGGGAAAGGTCAAAGGAAGAGTGGAATGGGCCAAGAGCACTAGTCAAGCACTTGGAAAGGATCAGGGGACAA
>QEPC01012846.1:3509020-3524878 GCA_003113815.1 Sphenodon punctatus
AAGCGGGGGGCCACAATGGAGAGGGCATTCTCGGTGGCCGCGCCGCACCTTTGGAACTCCCTCTCGGAGGAAGCTCGCCTGGCCCCGAGCCTTTTAACATTCTGGCGAATTTGCAAAACCTGGCTGTTCGCCCAGGCCTTTGGGGAGGGGGGAAGGGGTTTTTATCCCCTCCACCCTTATTTATTGTATTTTTTTTATGCTCCCTAGCCCTGCTTTAATTGTTGATTTTATGAGTGTTTTTAAAAAATGTTTTATAATTGTGTTTTTATTTTTGATATTGTTAGCGGCCCCGAGCTGTTTCAGGAGGAACGGGGTATAAATGTGAATAATTTAAATAAATAAATAAAAACCAACTCACCCAGAACCTGCAGCTCCTTTCTGTGCCCCTGATGCACTGGAGATTAATGCGAACTCAGTGCATCCCCTCCACAGCCTCTGCCAGCTAGTCTCCCGTGGAGTCACAGTGGCCATGTAAAGCTCTTCGACCGAGACCCACCCCACTTCCGTTCTTTTGCCATAACCTCTCCTTGCTGGAGAGCAGCAAGACTGGCTGCTGCAGTGATGTATGAATGCGTTATTCTTCCTTGCAGCAGGACTGAAGAAAAGAAACCCAATCAGTTCCTTGGGCCAAGGGGAGGATTTTTCCTTCTGGTTTTGTACAGCACCAAGCACACTGAAAAAGGGCAGCACTTAAACCCCTGCATTGTAGCTGCAGCTAGGAAAGGCAACACGGTTTCAGATGCCAGCTTCTGTCCAAGTGGAAGAGCATGGGACCAATGTTTTGAAGCCATTTTCTCCTTGACATAACTTTTCTCCCCTGTTAACATCCAGCCCTGTCTGCTGCTCATACATAATGCATTTGGCTTCTTTTTTTTTCTTGATTACACGCTAATGTCAGATTCCACGCTCTGTCGTTCTGAAGGTTGACTTCCTGGCCCTCTCTCTAAAAAAGAGCCCGGCAGCTGCTGGTAATAGCCAGCAATCCTATTAGGCTCCACACCACCGTTCTTGAGTGTACGTTGTGTAAAGAGGTCAGGCTCCTGTGTTTTTATAAGAAATAGACTCGCATGCGTAAGTGCTGCATTGTACAGTACAGAAAATACAGTTTCTTTTAGCTCATCCTTTCCGGATTCCTAAACACAAATCAACGAGCTCAGCCTGGAGTGGGCAAACTGTAGCTTGGGAGTTGAGGCTTTTGTGGTGTTTTCAAAATGTGACGGTGGCCCCGCATTCCTACCCTTTGGTACGGGGACCACCATCACATTAGTTGTCCTGCACCAGAAGTTGGCACAGGATAAATCCTGCCCCCATGGTGGCGTCTAGCATGGGCTGGGACTTAGGAAAGTCTCTGAGTCACGGCCCACACGAGGCCTCCTCCAAGTCCGGGATCTAACTGCCCGACCGGGAGTAAAGCAAGCTTTCACGTTTGAAAGCCCAACTTTTCTGGACCTGGTCCAGAGTCCCTGATGGTTCCAGGCACCATGGTGGCTACCGTGGTGGCCCATGAGGGAGGGGGGTGGTCTGCTGAGCACAGCACGGGGGCAGGGGCAGGTGGACACATGTCTGTGCATTTCCCCACGACCCAACCCCATCATGTTACTACAGGGGCCTGGCGGGATCCCGGCAGTGGGGGCAGCCCCTCTCCAGAGGCCGTACGTTCGTGACGACTCCCAAGTGCTGTCATGTTAGAAAACACCCTTGGGCAGTTCAAGCGCCAGTCTCAGTCAAGGCTGATGATGGGCCCTGAACGGCCTAATGGTCCTGTCCCTTAGTTCGTTACACCCGAGTCCCAGCCACTGAATCACAGCTGCCCCTCAGAATCTTAGCGGACAGGAGCACCGAAATTGGTTCCACTGAGCCACCACAGAGCAGGAGAGGTTTGGGAATCCTTCTCTGTACGCATGCACATGATGGCTGACAGCCATAAGGAGCTTTTGGTACATGGCTCTTGGGTTTGGGAATTTGGCCTACTCCTGAACTAGACAAACACACATCATGAGTTAGCGGGCACATAAAACACCAACATGTAGGTCCTCCGAGCCTTTTAAATTCTTTGATAATTTGTTCGGTCCATAGAAACCAAGAAGTTGTTTGTTTGGTTTTTTTAAAAAGGGGATTGTGGTACTCGACTCAGTTTTATCGAGAAACTGAGGAATCGATATGGTACTTGGCACTTGGCAACTCCTCAGTCGAGCACTGCTTACCAGATTGTGTGCTGTGGGCCACCATCTTTGCTCTGGGAGCATGCTGGGAAATGTAGTCCAGCATGCTCCCAGAGAACCTGCGCAGCAGCTCCACTCCACAGCTGTGCGCTGTCTCCCTCCTGTCTCTTATACACATCTAGATGTGTATAAGGACTCAGTTTTATCGAGAAACTGAGGAATCGATATGGTACTTGGCACTTGGCAACTCCTCAGTCGAGCACTGCTTACCAGATTGTGTGCTGTGGGCCACCATCTTTGCTCTGGGAGCATGCTGGGAAATGTAGTCCAGCATGCTCCCAGAGAACCTGCGCAGCAGCTCCACTCCACAGCTGTGCGCTGTCTCCCTCCACTTGGACTCCACCGACAGATCCACAGTGAATTTGCTGTCCCCTTTCTCCCTTCCTGCCTGCTGCACCCCCTAGAAATTTTCCTGCTGTCCCCCTTCCTGCCCACCACGCCCCCTTATGAGTATTTTACCAAACAACAAGTATTTTACCGAGTACTGAGCATTACCAAATATTTGTCAGTATTACCAAGTAGATGTCAGAAACTCGAGCCCATTCCTCGACTCCTCAGAAATACTCGTGAATACTTTATGCCCTACTCATTTTATCCTTCGTTTCTACGTCGACAAAGTTCAAAACGAAGCACCTAATGCCATTTCCACCCTTGTTATCATGACTCTCTCTGCTTTTCCCCCACAGCCTTCTCTTTGTTTCCACAGCATTCGAGGCCTTGTCTCAGATGCCAGAAGTTATTTCTTTAGCCCTGTTTGGATTGGCATTGGTTGCGTGGACTCCCACCCCTCGAAGCAGAGGTTTACAGAAATCTCTCAGGCTACCCAGCTGTGCTCCTTGCTATCTCTCACACACACATATATGGTCTCCAGCTAGGCCTGTCTGGTTGGCAAGCCGCCTGCTCCCACCCTAGAGCATATGCCAATGCCAGCCTTTGTGCTCACACTGAAGCTTGGGTATTGCATGACTTTGCTCCACAGCCTGCTGTCATGAAGGAGCATATGGATACTGGGAAAGAGAAAGGCAGGGCATTTGTCAGTACTTGTGTCTGCTAGAGCTTGCCAGGGACACCGTAGGTCAGCCGAGGTGTGGATGGCCCGAGGGCAGTGAGGCCTTGCAGGATCGGGGCCCACGGGTGGTAGTGCAAGCTGGGATCCAGAGCCAATGTAGGAGTCAATAGAGAGGAGGTCAGTCCAAGGAGTAGGTATCATACTGCGGAGGTAGCAAGCTGGAGTCTGGAGCCACAGGGGGCCTTTCCTTCGGCTGATAACAAGCAACAATGACCATGATCCACAAATCACTCACTCCAGAGTAGTCCCATTGACATCAGAGTAAGTGGTTTGGTTTGCGGATTGTGGCCTATAAAAGTAAGGGAGTAACAGGTAACTATAAAGGAAAATGAAAACCACAACTACGCCATGGAGCCAAAAGGAAAGGACTTGAGTTAGTCTCAGGATGGGACAGTGGGTGCTTGTTAAGTAGTGATGAAACGGGTACCTGATTTGGTACCTGCAGACAATACCCGCATTTTCAGGTACCGTACCTGAATACCATTTGAGAACCCAGAAAAACTGAAATGGCGGGTTTCGGTTTTCAAGTTACCCTCAAAACAATAAAGAAAGAAAGAAAATTAAACAAATACCTGGAAAAACACCTAAAATCCAGGACCAGAAGTTGAAAATCTGGAACTGGAAGTTGAAAAATTGGGACAAAAACGGTATTTTGGTTGTCAGTATTTCCGGTACCTGATTGGACACCATTTCAGGTGCCAAAAAGTACCTGAAATGTTCAAGTCGAATCAGATACTGCAAATTTGCCAGGTATAGCCATTTTTGCAGGTATCCGTTTCAGCTTTAGTCTTAAGACTTGAGAGATGCCCAGCAAGGAAGAGTTAGGTGAGGACATTTGGCAACTGGAAAGCCAAAAGGAGTCATTCGCTAAAGAGAAAGGACTGTATTGTTGTGCGTGAGAATGAGCAGCAAATCCTGAGCCACCCACCTACATCTGACATGAGGAGAGAAGCAGCGTCAGTAAAAGCAACAATCACTGGAAGCATGAAGTTACAGATGCTAGTGTAGTACTAACTCTGAACAGCCAGGGCTTCATTTGGAAAAGGAGGGCGTATGCGCAGAATGCTCCAGCATCTATTTTGTGCATGCATGTTTTTGGAAGAGGGGGTATATAACAAAAATAGACTCTTTTTCCCTCCGTTTAAGTTACCCTTGTCTATCGTTGTCGTAGTTTGATTACTAAAATGAATGGAGCTTCAAAAAAACAAAAACCAGTTGCACACCCCTTCTAAATGTGAAAGAGCAGGTATAGGCCAATATTGGCTATTGCAGGATTGAAAAGGAAAGTCGGAAAAACCCTGGATGGTTTATTTGGCTTCCATTCATGATTTTCCTGTTTCTCTCTCTCTCTCTCCCACCCACCCACACACCGCACAGGTCATCATATAGATAAGATCACAAGAACTCCAGTTTTCTATCCAGGCAGGGCAATCCAACAGTTGGGATTCTAGCTGGAGACCAGAGTTCAGTTCCCTGCTTTGACAAGCTCTGAGAAAGAGCTGAAACAAGGGCCTGCAAAAACAGTATACTCATCAAATTACTGATACCCAAACTGACTCGGAAGTATTGGTGCCGATTGGTACCCGAATTCGACCTGATTTGGGTACCCGGTATCCCAGAATATGGAGTTCCAGTCCCAGAATATCAACTTCCAGTCCTGATTTTTTTTCAGATTTCTGTCCCTATTTACCAGCCGGTAACCAGAATATTGAAAAATTGGTACCTGAAATTATTACCATATATATTTTTTGAGTACCTGGGTTCTGGATCGATGATCAGGTAGTTCTTCGTGTACTGGAGACAGTAGTTGAAAATGCAGGCATTACCCATGGCTAACAGATGAGATACTCGTTTCTGCTCTAGTAGGGGATGAGAGGCGTGGCTTCTGGGGCACAGGGCGTGGCTTCTGAAGCAGGTGGGGGCCCCAGCAAGTGCAACTTATTTAATTTGAAAAATTAAGCACTGTCGACAGCCCAGATTAGGAGGCTGCGCTAATGTCAGTGACAGGGACATCTAACCGGCAAGCAACAGAGCACATACTTACGCGGTGACTTAGAAGCACGCTGCAGCTCCGCTCCCAAGCTCTTGCTCTCATTGCAACCTTCTCAGTTTTGGTGGAGAAGAGGGGTTTCACCTTGTAACTTGCACAATCAAGGAAGACAATCCTTGTCTCCATAATCATGTTAGCTTGGTGGCAAACCCAAGGCCATAGCTTTAACAGGGACAGCTGCAACTCCCCATATAGATTCGGCTCTCACGCTTAGAGGTAAATCAGGATTGATTCCTTTGACATTAAGCTGAGCTACTTCTAACCCTCACAAGTACAAGCAAAGGAGAGTCGGCTTTCAAATGCCCAGTATTCAAAAGACCAAGGGCTATCCCTAAGTCACGCTACCTACCACAGCAGTAAAATCACTGCCCAGTGATTGATCACAGAGGCAAATCGTGGAGGCCCCTAAACTCTCCCTTCCCCGATTCTAACCATTCACCTTCCCCCAACTCCTCCTATGCATATGCTTTTTGGAGTTTGCATTATCATTTGCTAAACAGATTGCACCGGGTTATTTACTGCAGGCCGCAGCTCCCGGTCCTCTGTGAGGCTTCCGCCCTTGAGGAATGTTGCAAATGAATCACTGCTGCCTCCGTGTTACCATACCAGCTAATTCTGTTTTATTTTAATAGTAAATGCTTCTCATGCTTAGCCGGATGTGAAAACTTAAGACTTGTTTCAAGTTTACAAAGCAACTAGCTTGCCAGGAGCTTGACCTAACCAAGTTCCCAGCTCATGAGGAAGATTGGGAGTGAGGGAAACTGTGCTCTATCCTTGCTTCTGAGGTCTTGAATAAACCTCTTGACCTCTCTGCCTCCTCCTCCTCTTCCTTGGTAATACTTAGCGAGGATACAACATTCTTGTTAGGCTGAAATTCACTGTTTTTAAGCTCTTTGAGAGACCCCCAGAAAGAAAGTACCAAGAATGTACAAGCAGGGCTGCCTTGTTGCCAGAGGCATTGACCTGTAGGGGCAGTGTTTTGGTTATTCACATGATCTTTCCCACTTCTTTCTGATGTCATGTTTCCTAACTCCTTCATGATGTCATGGCATTTCTTTGGAGATAGGACCACATTGGAAAAGAGGCAGGAGATCCTCTTTGTCCCATCCCCTTTCTGTCAGCTTTCTGGATCATCTGGGGGAACAAAGGCTCCATCCCCCTTCCTGAGCGTATTCTGCACAAGCTCCTCGTCTTCATCTACAAAGCCCTTCACAACCCTGCTCCCCCCTACCTCTCTGACCTGATCTCTCTCTGAACCCCTGTTCGAGCCCTCCGCTCCCCTTCCATCCCCACCCTCACCCTCCCACGCCTCCCCTGCTCCCCCAACCGCCTTTATCCCTTCTCCCTCACTGCCCCACACGCCTGAAACTCCCTCCCTGCCCTCGTCCACCTTGCCCCCACCCTCCACGCCTTCAAGTCCCTCCTCAAAACCCACCTCTTCCGCTCCGCCCTTCCTAACTCCTGCTAATCATCCCCACCAAGGATTATCCCCTACTTGTTATCTGCAAACTCCTAATTGACTGTAACCAAGCCAAGAACGTGTACCTGAGTTCTCACATCCTCGTAAATGTTGCATCCCTTGTCTCTCCCTCTGTTCCCTCTTCCCTGTCTCCCCTCCCACTGTCTTTAGATTGTAAGCTCTCAGGCAGGGACTGTGTCTATTTTATTCTCTATAAAGCACCAGGTACATCGCTGGCGCTATATAAATGCTTATAATAATGCCACCCAGAGGCTGGTTGAGAGCTTGAGTTCTGGGTGAACCTCAGAGGGGGCAGAAATTCTATCGTCAGAGTAGAGCAGATATATGGCACCATGTAAATACAGGGCAGACCTTAGAATTTACGGGGCCCAGGGCAAAGATAAAATGTGGGACCCCCTACACAGGGCTCTAGGGTTGATCATATTTAGTCCCCCGTTGGAGGGCAGATTTTCACCTGCCCTGGTGAAAATAGGGGCTACCACAGGGTCCCCAGAAGTAGAACAGGGCCGAGGACAGTAAGGTTGGCCCGGTGTCGATACCATGGTGACAGGCATCCTAGGAACACCAAACCCATCAATACATCCTTGGCCCATTTTACATGGGCGGCACCCACGCACAAAATCCCAAGGTGTTCATGCGTGGGTGTGGCCCCTGTAAATCCTGCGGTGTGTTTGCGTACGCACAGACACCCACCTCCACCCATCCCCCACGCATGGAGCAACCGGCAAAAACGGCGGTTGCTTGGTGCGTGTTGATGGGTGGAGGTGGGTGTAGATGGGTGTGAGGAGGAGGCTCTGTGGGCGGAGGTGGGTGTGCACCCGTGGAAAAGGCCGCACCCCCACCGCCGGCGCACCCCCACCTCCCCCACCCACTGCGTCCATGCAAAAACAGCCTAAGGCGGGGTGGGGAACCTCAGACCTGGGGGGCCAAATGCAGCCCACAGCTCGTTTTTACATGGGCCCTTTCTAGTTCCTGGATCGAAGTCCTACCCCCAAACACTGAAAAACTGAGCTCAGGATAAGGGAGCAAAGATAAGAGCCTGTACATAAGGACAGGGAACCGATTCATTTCTCAGCTGATCCATGACCTGGACCCTTCTTTTCCTGAGCGCACCCCTAAAGCACCCCCTACTCCTAATTTCTATGTGGCCCTAAGAGCTTGTAGTAGCTTTCAAAGTGGCCCCTGGAAGGGAAAAGGTTCCCTGCCGCTGGTCTTAAAGAACCTGTGCAGGAGGAGAGAGAAGAACCAAAGACGATGTAAGCAGAAAGGAAAATGCTGCCAGCTGCCCCATCCAAACCAAATCTCATTGCCTGGTGCAATTAACATTTGCTCAAATGTTGTGGTTGTCGGGGCCAAAGTTCAGCATCCTTCTCCCGTGGGTTTGAAAAGGTGCATCTACTTACTATTTCTCTAGCGCTACTAGACATGCACAAGGCGTCACAGTCACAGATTTACAGAGACAGGACCCCACCCAATAGGTTTCCAATCTAAGATGAATAAGGGGAAACCCAGGGGCAGGCACACACCTAGTCCCATTTTACAGAGCAGGAACGAAGGCTGAGAGGTTGTGACTTGCCTGAGGCCACCTAGTGACTTTACTGGCTACAGTGAGAGTTGAACTCTGGCTTCCCAGATACCACACTGGCTCTCAAAGATCCCCTAAGCCTGCATCATGAGATATATCATCTGTGGCATCAAGGCACTGTACAGCAAGGATAAACACGTCCACCAATCCAACTGCCTTCAGATTCAATTGCTTTTGTCTGGGCTGATTAATGAGACTCTGGCAGGGCTTGGCTGAAGGACGTGAGGTGTGCTTTGTACCATTTCCAACTGGCTTTTTATGTAAAATAAATGTGCATCTTATAAAACCATATTGCTCAGAAAAAAGGGGGAAACTCCAGCTACTACAGACTGCAATTTGATCCTAAGGGGAGCAAACAGAGGAGTCTCCACTCTCCAGAGAAGGGGCCAGATCCAGGGAAACTGGGGGCCCCATACCAAATCATCATGTGGGTTCCCTTTCTAACCTAGAATGTTTGATGGACATACAGTGACTCACCCACTGGATAAAGGAAAGGGATCGCGTAATTCATTTTTGGATGTTCACTGGCTCGCGTGTTATGCAGAGGTGGTTCTTTCGAGTTTGCACAAGGTTCCCACCTTGTGGGGCCCACAACACGAGGGCCTGATGGGGTCGTACGGTCTGAACTTGCCTGGATCAGACCCTGCAAAGTGAAGGTGTGCCCCCACCCCTCCGAGGCCTGTATCACTGGGAGCCCTCAACACACCAGGGCTGCCCATCTTTAATTATTACTTTGATTTATATTAATTATTATTATTATAGACATTTATATAGCACCAGCCATGTGCCTGGCGCTGTACAGAACATAGAAATAGAGCTTACCTTTCCCCGAAGACAGCGAACAACAGATAAAACAAAAAGATAAAAACCATAAAACCTGACAAAATCAGGGCTTAATTTGGGCGGTGGGTGGGGAGGGGAGGATTTGCCTGGGGTTAGCCCCGGCAATTTAATTTAAGGGGGACTGAGCCCTGGGAAGTCAGCTCGCGTGCTGAGTACACATCCGGGAGTGGGAGGGGGGGCACCCTTGGCCAGGTCAGGTCAGGAAAACAGGGCAAACATTCCCGCCGATCAACCTTGTCAGGGAAGAGGGGACCGGAAGAGATGCAAGTCCATGACAAGAAGCCATGGCTGCCAATAACGGGGAGCCATGGCAGTAGTAATACATTTCATTGTCAGCCCATACAACATTGATAACAATAAAACAAGAACCAAAAGGAACAAATATAAATATAAAACAAGTAGACAAATCATCAATGATATACAATTAGACACCTCCAGTTTACCGCAATATATGTGTGGATCTACTCATCGCACTTGTATTCCCAAACTGAGCACATCGCCAATGGAAATTGAACACATATTTCCCACAAAATCTAAGAGGAAATGGTACCGTTCTGCTTCCAGTCGCGTACACGTACGCAGGCGGCTGCCACCGCTCTAGAGCGCGGAGAGTCCCTATCAGTTAATAGCGGTTGCAATATTAGGGTGGCCATTCCTCCCCTTTAAAAGAGGACACTTATGAAAAATGCATGGTGCAGGGCTCCAGTGTAGCCCTGCTCCATCATAAGCGTCCTCTTTTAAAGGGGAGGTCTAGCCAGCCTACCCAGGATTCCTGGGCAGCTGCTACCCACTCAGTGGGGGGATGTAGTGGCCGGGCCCACACCTGGCACCCCGATAACAGACAAATGGCTACAGCTCTGCCCCAGGCGGACCATAGCGGGGAGTATCCCATTTATTAACACCCCAGGAAAAGGCCAATATTGGCCATTTTGGGTTTGGGGGGGGGGAACCCAGAAAATATTTGGCTGGTTTATTTTCCTTTCAGTACTGACTTTCCTGCCCCATCCCCTGAGCTGCTGGCCATCAAATATATTAAATTACAAGCGCGTCTCTTTTATATCCAGCAGGAGAATAGGGTTAATGTCCCTACTCCAACAAACTCTCAGGAGGAGCGGCTTTTGAGGTGAGGGCGTGGCTTCTGGAGCAAGGGGGCGTGGCTTCCGGGTCAGGTTTGGGCCCCAGCAATTCATTTTAAAAATAAATTAAGCACTGCATAAAATACCCATAAAAATGCATCCCCAACACTTAACCCTGCTTGCTAAATGCCTGGCCAAATAAAAAGGTCTTACATCACTCCTGGAAGGTGTTCAGGGTCGGGTTCTGACGAACCTCCAGGGGAAGGGAGCGCCAGAGCTGTGGAGCAGCCATAGAGAAAGCCTCTCTTTGCGCCCTTCCTGTGTGGTCGGCGTTGCAAGGATGGAACCGGCAAGAGGGCACCCCTTGCTGACCATAGAGGCAGGGGCGTAGAATAGGTGCAGCAGAGGCAGCCACCCCAGGGCCCGTAAGCCTGGCCCCCCCCCTGCACACGGGAGTGGAGTTCTCCAGCAGGAGGCCCCTTCGGTCTTCTGTGCCAGGGGCCGTTCGCACTTAGCTCTGCCCCTGCTTAGAGGCCATGGAGGGACGTAAGGGGGAAGGCGGTCCTTTAGATATGTAAGGCCATTTAGGGCCTTATGGGTCAAACCCAGCACCTTGTTTGAGGCTCCTGTGGGTCTGAATTTGGCACCAGCACGTCTCACGTTGTCATTTTAAGTTTGTTCATGGAAAGCAGAGCCCGGGGTGGGGCCTGGGTAGGGTCGTCAGTTTTTAAGGAACACTTAGGTGCCAGTGCAGGCCCTGCAACATGCATATTTCATAAGTATTCCTTACAAATTTGCATAGGTGGTGACCCTAGCCCTGGGACATGTGACCTTGGATGGGAGGAGTAAGTTCCTGAATAGGCAGGCAGCCGCGGCAGCGCTGTATTGCACCACTCTCTCCCCGGTCCCCAAAGTGTTCCGTCCCTTCTCTCAGAAGTGCCCCCTCTTAAGCCCTAGTCGGAGCTATAGAGCGCCACCTCATGGCAGGGGGTGGAAGAGAGCAGCTCTGCCAAACAAGGGTCCCAGTCTCACCCTGGAGGATCTGCCATGGTGCAACACAGAGCTCCTATGGCTCCGACCTGGGCTTCTGTGAAGAGTAGGGTTACCATACCTCCCCTTTAAGAGGAGGACACTTATGAAAAAAATACATGGTGCCGGCCTGCCCTGGAACCAATGCAGCTCTGCACCATGTCTTTTTCATAAGTGTCCTCTTTTAAAGGGGAGGTGTGGTAACCCTAGTGAAGACGGAAGCAGCACTTCTGGGGCAGTTCCTGAAAACTTGACTCCGATTTCTGGCTTCTCATTCAGCTCCAGATTTCTGGGTTCCTGACAAATACAACTGTCAATATCGCATCTGTATTGGCAGGTCGCACGTCCGTCCAATCAACTAGCTATTGGAAACAAACTTCCAATACGTTTCCAAGAGAAAACACTTCAAAACTACTTCAGCTATTTCAGACCCTTATAAGAGAAAAACAATAACATTTTGTTACATTAGAGAAATGTTAATAAATGGGAAACAGAGTCACACAGATGAAAACACTCGCACAAGATGTGAGCTGAAGAGCAGGCTCGTAGCTTACTGATTTCTAGACCAGCATTGTCAACGCACAAGGAAAGTTCTAATCACTGCAAAGTCAGTCAAGCTTTGGCTTGAGAGTGGATCTTGCTGAACCAAGAAGTCATAGGTGACCGGTAACTGTCAATAGTGTGGGGGCGGGGCAGGGGTTCCATAGGGTTCTATCTAGGGGGAGAGCACGAGGTGATGGAGGCCCCGTCCGGTCCAGCTTTGTGGGGAATTTCAGGAAGTGACGCCAGCCGATGCGGCGGATGTCTTGGAGTCTATGAGGGCCACCTGTTGTGAACTCGATCCATGCCCGTCCTGGCTGGTGAAAGCCTCCAGGGAGACGTTGGGGACAGTGCTGGCGAGGGTGGTNTCCTCACAGCCTCAACTTAAGTCCGCAAATGGGCCCTATAAAGAAGTCGATCAGATTCAGAGCGAGTCTGACACCAGCGTTGCTCCAGTCTCCTGCCTACTTGTTTCATACACCGCAGCCCCTCAGTAAACCAAAGGGCCCTGCGGTGACGAGACAGAGGCAGAGGTCGTCTCGGAGCCACCCTGTCAATGGCGTCCCCCAGCAAGGTGTTCAATGCTGGACCAGCTCATCAGCAGAGTGGCCATCAGGGTCTAGGGTTAACTCCCTCAGAGTCTCCTGGAACCACTGCAGTTCCATCAGCCTCTGAGGGCGGACCCCATTCCCCTTCTGGAGGGGGTGCGCTAAGAGGTTGGGCTGTAGGAGATAATGGTCCATCCATGACAAGGGCGTGACTCTCACGTCCCCCACTAATGGGCCACCCGCCTCAAGGCCCGAACAGAAAACCAGGTCGAGGATATGCCCCCCCCCCACATGGGTCAGGCAGTTGACCACCCGGGACAAGTCCATGGTTAAAAAAACACAAAGGCTACAAAAAGCTTCAGTAGTCAGTCACCCCTCGCTGATCACAGCAACACACAAGGGTGGAAAAAACTATGTTCAGTCAGAGGCTTTAGGTGAAATATACAAACTTTACTGCTGGAACTCAAAGAAGTTTTTGGAGCACAGTTTTTTCCACCCACAAGTCCATGGTTGCCATGGTGGCCATGAACTCACGCTCTACTCCTACAAGGCCGGCATCGGCATGGGCGTTGAAGCCCCCCAGGACCAAGGTCCTGGAAGAGTTCAGCACCACCTCTGAGGTCAGCTCTGCTAGAGTGGCAAGGGAAGCTGCCGGACAGGAAAGGGCCCGGTATACCAGCAGCACCCCTAGCTTGCCCCCCGCCAAATCAAATACCACATGGAGGGCCTCAATACCTGGAGTCTCCTGAACCAGATACCTCCTAACTGGCCATTCCTCTCTAAAAACAATAGCTACACCTCCCCCCGCCCGACCCCCCATGCGGGGCTGGTGCTGCACAGCATACCCAGCCGGAACGAGGTCCTCCAAAACAAGTCCTGCCCCCTCGTCCAGCCAGGTTTCTGTAATGCATGCAAGGTCTGCTGCCCCGTCCAGGGTCAAATCCCAAATAACCGGGGCCTTATTCACCACGGACCTTGCATTCAACAGCAGCAGCTCTTTACAGGCGGACCCTAGACCCCAACTCTCTCTCACCCTCAGTGTGGGGGGGTGACCCTCTCAACCTCCACCAGAACCCTTGGTCCCCTGGGAGTATGAGTCACCCATCCCCTCAGACCCTGTCTCTTATATACATCTAGATGTGTATAAGAGACAGCCCCAGAGCAGCTCCTTTGGTCCGCCGGGGGTGCCTTACTGGAGGTCCCCCGTGTTAAGCGGGCAGCCACAATGGAGAGGGCATTCTCGGTGGCCGGGCCGCGCCTTTGGAACTCCCTTCCGGAAGAAGCCCGCCTGGCCCCAAGTCTGTTGACATTTCGGCAAAGTTGTGAAACCTGGCTGTTCACCCAGGCCTTTCAGGAGGGGGGTAGAGGATTTTACCTCCCCTAGCTTTTCGGGAGGGGGGTAGAGGGTTTTACCTGCCCTAGCTTATTTATTGTTTTAAGTGAGTCCCCTGGCCCTGTTTTTAATATGTTGAATTGTATTGTTGATTTGTTTAAATGGTTTTACATATTTTCTATATGTATTTTACTGCTGGAGGCCGCCCCGAGCTGTTTTTAGGAGGGGCAGGGTAAAAATCTATCAAATAAATAAATAAATAAAGATCAGGCTTCTGAAAACGGGGGGCACATACCTCTCATGAGTCACCTGTTGCAAGAGGTTAATATCTCTGATCACCTAGCCTACATTCCAAACGCGTCCACCAGAAATAGCTGGAAACCATCTCACCAGGAATATACTGGAAATAGCGCCTCCTTTTATATTAACATTTTAAAGTGAAATTATTAAAGGGCATAGAATTTCTTTCTTTCTAGTCTGCTAAAGAAAGGGATTTTAGCATAATCATCATCGCTTATTTGGCACGAAAGATTTTTCTGTGGACTTGCCAGAACTTCAGCCTCTCAGGTTGTGCACGTTTGCATGATGAACAGCAATTAATTGCAAACTAATTAATTTGCAAGCTCTCAAAGGTTCAGTCAGCCTCAAAGAGGAGAGTGGTCAGGGCTGATGAATGGGTTTCAGGAGACCCAGATTCTACCATGTTGGGACTGTCCAGAAAGTATGTCAATCCTTTTTCTCTTGCTATTTAAAACTCCCTGTCTCTGTTTGCCACAATCTGCTACTCTAAGACCTGTCTCCCAAAAGTGTGTCACACAAATTGCGTTCCCCTGTCACCCCACATGTTTTTAATGAACCCCATTTATTTTAGATAAGGAAGGTCTTCAATTTTCAAACGTCCAAATGCCGTTGACAAAGGAGAGAAAATGTGGCTGCTGTGATCTGGATCCAAAAGAAACAGATGGAGACAAAATCGTTCAGATGAGATCTTTGATTGGACTGTCACCAACAGAAGCTGGTTCAATCAAAGAGATCATCTGAATTACTTTCTCTTCATCTTTGGAAAAATGAGTAACAAGAATCGATTGTGATGACCAGTCATGACCAATACTTCCTCTGATACTCCCAGTACTCCCTGTTTTGTCCCAAATTGTCACAACTTTGTTATCCTCTCTTCCCTCCCACCCTCACCTACTGTGTAGTGATGTGAGGGTCCACGAGGGGGGGGAAATGAAACTTTTTTTGGGGGAAACTGGGTTGTTTGGGGAGGGGGTTTCCAAGGCCTGGTAAGGGAAATTTTGGGAATAATTGAAAAGAAACTATTCCATGAATGCGATAGATCGATGTGATTATATAGTTGTCTTTTCAAAACTATAACATTCACTGTTCCTTATATTGGCTCATAATATGGCTAGTTTTATTTGCAATTACTACATTTATGCATCTATTAGAAATCAGGTCTGATACTACTCCTACTACTCACATACAGTCACAGATCCCTGCCTAGTGGGGTTACAATCTAAGATGGACAAGCGTGAGGGGAACACGCAGCAAAAGGCAGACACATACTCCCATTTTACAGACGGGGAGCTGAGGCTGAGAAGTTGTGACTTGCCCAAGAACACCCAGTGAGTTCATTGTCTAAAGTGAGATTTGAACCCTGGCTTCCCAGATGCAAGTCCAGCAACTTATCCACTGTACCACACTGGCTCCCCTCACCCATCTCCATCTTGGATTGTAAGCTCCCCGGGGCAGGGACCTGCCTCTGAAAATCTGTGAGTGTCAAGCACCGCGTACGCCAAGTAGTGCTCTAGAAATGAAACGTGACAGTAGTAGCTGCATGAGAATGTCAGGGAAGGTCTATTTTACATATTATTTCTGAGCCCAAAGGATATTTATTTATTTATTTAGTCGCATTTATTAGCCGCCCCCTCATCCCTATAGCATCTCGGGGCGGCTTACGACAAATAAAAACAATAACAATCATAAAAATTATCCAATTTTAAAACATTTTAAAACAACCCCACCCATCACTTTAAAATCTTAAAATCCAACAGCCCCCCCCCCCCCCCCCCCCCCCCCC
>QEPC01012846.1:3527778-3539445 GCA_003113815.1 Sphenodon punctatus
GAACACAGGGAGGGGTAAAAACAAAAAATAACACCTAAATCTATCTAATATAATCTAAATAAATGATAATATGGAGGTAAATGGGTTGGATGGGTGAAATAGGAGGAGTGTGGCAATGGATTAGGAATAGGAAGGATCAAAAACTGCTGGGAGAGAGAGAGCCTTCTGAAACGCCTGCTGCTCAGGAACAGTGACTAGCTCAGAAGATGTTGGGAATGGGGGAGGCAATCAGTTTTGTTTCTTGTTGCGCCCACCTCACTGCAAGCCCCATTGGCTCCGTGCAGCCTAGCCCATGGTCAATCGCAGACTGCAAAGCCAGTGGTCTGAGGCGAAAAGGAATGGTGATTGGGCAGGCTGGCTGCTACTCCAAGCCTCTCCACCCCTAGTACCTGGAAGTCTGCTCCTCAGCTGACTCCCCCTCCCTTTTTGCCACCCAAACTCACCTGAACGCGATCCGAACTGACCGAACTGTTCGGTCGTTTCGACGTTCAGAATCTAGTTTGGTTCAGTCGGTTCGGGTTTGGTCGTCCGAACAGGTCGAGTTCGGGCCGAACTCCGAACTTCCAAATCGCGTTCGCCCATCTCTATGCATTTATTCTAGCTCTGTTTCTGCTCCCTTCTCACTGAGCAAACTCTCTTGGTGCATGAGGGCAGGGGAAAGGGGAGGGAGCAGGAAGAAAAGAGGAGAGAGGCCAGATTGTGAGCATGAGCAGCTAACATGTGGCCCCCAAAGGAAGGGATCTGGTGAACACTCAGGACTAGCTGCCAGGTAGAGGATTTTTTTAATAGTGGCATTTCAGACAGGTGAGAGGCTGGGGAGAAAGAGGCCAAGGTGGGAATGGATGGGTGCTCCATCTTGCAGCGCATTCAAGGTCAAACACTGTGCTGATTAGCCGTGCTGTAGGAGATTAGTACAACGACAATACAAAAGCCCAAACTCCAGAGACAGATTACATCTAAAACTATTGTATTCATTCCCTTGGCTGGCCCAGGAAGCTCCATTTAATTATCATAGTCAGAGGGCAGCAGATTTGATTTGGATCTGGAGCTAGTTATTTTGATAAACGATTTCATATTTCCTGGTTTCATTGCAAGTAGGGCTGAAACCGATTTTGCAATTCTCGTGTTTCTCAATGAGAATCACAGTTCTCGGCTAGTTTTGATAAACGAGAATGAGGCGAGAACCAGCAGCATCTCAACTGCATTCTCGTCGAGAAACTCGAGGGAAAAAAAAAAAAAAGAACTGCTCACGTGCAAAATGGCCACCAGGCATGTTCTGCGCATAATGCGGCTCTTTTCCAAAATGGCGCAGGCAGCGTCACTGCCTTTCTGCACGTGCACAGCAGCCATTTGTACGTTTGCAGACCGGCTGCCCTTTTCCAAAACGGCAGCGATGCTGCTGGCACCATTTTGGGAAAAGGGCCGTTTTACGCATGTACAGTTCTTTTTGGGTGTTTGTTTTATTTTTCTTTACGAGGTATCTCGCTAGATGTCATAGTGGGGCTGAGATCTTAGTGAGATCTTGGCCCTTGGCATGAAATCTCACACGATATCTCACGAGCGATTCTCACTCAGCCCTCATTGCACGCCCGGTGTGAGCAGCAAAGAAGTTCCCGATCTTAGAGACACGGTGGGCTCGGTCCCACGCACAAAGCGTACGGATCCACCTTGTGGGCACATTGCGTCCTGCAGAAAGTCGCAATCGACAGGGCATGGGATCGCGGCCAATGGGTGCCTTTAGACAGATGGGCTGCCATGGTGCTGGCTGCTCCAGCCTGCTTCACCCAGTTGTGGAAGTGAAGCAGGCCAGCCCCTCATCCTGGAGCACCCCCTGCAGAGCAGAATGGCCAAACCCAGGGCACCAGTCCATGGAGGAAATGCAGTCTGTCTGTCTGCTTGGTGGGCCCATGCTGCGGCTCTCCTTTTGGCTGGCCATTGCCCATGGCAACACCATAGAGTTGCGGGTGCCAGCCTAGAGCATTAGGTGATCAACCCGCAACTCTATGGCACGGGGGGGAGGGGCGTGCCACGCAGGCAGACTACAGGGCGCCAGGGCAAACTCTGCGTCTGTCTAAAACGAACCAGGTGGAGGTGCAAGCAGGCAGACGTGGGGGTGCACCCCAGGAGCAGCTCTGGGGGCAGGCAGCCTCCGTGTCTGTCTGTTTAAACACAATGAGATCTTCAGGTCCCTCCCTGAGTGCCAGCGTCTAGGTTTGTTAATGCAAGCTGAGAACTTATGCAAAAAAGAGAAGAGAAGAGAAAATACAAGAGCCTGGTTTGGCATTCTTTTCTGATTCTGCACCGTGCTGCCTCAGGAGTCTCATTCATACAAGGAGAGCACCATGCACACTAGCTCAGGCGAAAGGACCAAATTAACCCCCTACGGCCACTGGTTCTCTCTTTGGCGCGCCCAGAACACTCTGCTGATGATGGAAGACCACAGCACCATCCCAACGGCCTTGCACGGTTCATGGCCAACAAGCAGGTTGCTCTCACGGAATCTTGGATTAACCAAAGCAATGGTAGTGACAAGCGGGGTGGGGGTGGACCCGTCCAAGAGATAGCAAGAACACTAAAGCACTTCCTCTGTGAAAAGCATTTGCCACCAAGTCCTTGATGGGGCGCAAACCCTCAGGATTAGAACTGAAAAGAGTATCTACTACTATTCACTATCCAGCTGGATATCGCAGTATCCATGGTACCCAGTCGGATACCGAATGGTATCCAGTTTGGTATCTGCAGGTTATCCAGTTAACTGGATTACTGAATTTTGGAGGTTGGGAATTTTGACCAGTCTCCAGCCTCACTACGTAAGGTAAAAAATCTGTTCTAGTTCCAATACACCGTCAGGGAAACTATTTACCTTCTCTTCTTAAGAAAACATGGCCGCTCTGGCTAATGGTCATTGTAAGGGCAGCAGCACTGGGAAGGTTGGGGGGTAGTTGCTTGTCCTGTCATTAGTTTGTGGTTGAGGGAGAACTGCCCTTTGCTGCACTGCTTTGTCCTTTGTCGTGTAATTTAGGAGAAAGAAAAAAGCAAGAGACCTTGGGGTATATTAGCTTGTTGTTCCTTAAGTGTGGCAATTACAGGCGGGAAGCCATGCTTATCCTGGATTCATCTAGAGAACATTTTATCCCTGCCCTCAACCACAGTGCTCTCTAAGGCTTTAGGCTGAAATCAAAGCCACACAGTCAGCTACAAGCGTCACACATTGTATTTCAGTGCCTCTCATAAACTGTATGATTCCGAAGGCATTGGCTGAATACAGAGTTTTCTTTCTGGGGTGCAGAAAAGTCACCCTGAAAGTCAACAAGAGAAAGGGGGGAAGGAATCTGTGAGACTTGGATGCTTTTGCTCACCTGTCAACCTGACTTTTTCAGCCCTTTCTGGATGCAGCACTGGATGATGAATTGTGCGTCTTGCCTACAGTTCCAAGCAGACAAGAAGCCTCCACACTATGCGTCTCTTGGGGAAATGGCTTTTCCCACAGGGACCAATTTCTTTTTCCATCACCTGTGGCTTCTCTCTCAACACAACATTAATTGCTGCTGCTGTTGGCATCCAACAAGGAGCAAGCATGAAGTTCTTGGCCCATGTTAATTTTAGCACCTTATGATGCCAAATTCGTCTAGCCTGCCTCTAAGAGCCCTTGCTGGATCCAAGAGGAGGACAGTTTGGTCTTTAGGATTCAGCTTTGCTCCTGACATTATTTCACGATCATCGTTTTTTCCCCTCCCAGCCACATCCCTGTGTTTATACCACTGGGTTGGAACTGGGAAGCAGCAGCAGCAGAATTTCTTTCCTTACAGGATGCATTCCTACTGTGGCCTCATCTACACAAAGTAGACCAGCAAAGTGATATCACTGCTGCTCGGCAGAGTACAGCTGGGAAATGGGAGCACAGAGATAGTTTGGACAGTAAACCCCTGCTGAAAAAACCATCATTAGATGTGGATGCACTTGCCAGCTACCGACCTGTCTCTAATCTTCCCTTTTTAGGGAAGGTTATTGAGCGGGCGGTGACGATCTAGCTCCAGGTGCATCTGGATAGCATCGGTTTCCTAGACCCTTTTCAATCTGGGTTCCGTCCCGGCTATGGCACCGAGACGGCGTTGGTGGCCTTGGTCGACGATCTCCGCCAGGAGATGGATGCAGAATGTTCTACATTTCTTATCCTGCTAGATCTCTCAGCCACTTTTGATACCATGGACCATGGGCTGCTGTTGAGACGGCTGCGAGACCTGGGAGGTCTGGACAGGACTGTTCTTGAATGGTTCCGCTCATTCCTCTCAGGGAGAAGCCAACGGGTGGTGTTGGAAGCTGAAACATCTTGCCCCCGCGCCTTGTCCTGTGGCATTCCGCAGGGTTCCATCCTGTCTCCTTTATTATTTAATGTATATATGCAGTCCTTGGAGGAGGTCGTGAGAGGGTTCGGGGTGCGATGTCACCAATATGCTGATGATACTCAGCTGTACTTTCTTTTTCAGCTGATCCATACCCTGCTGTCTTGTTGCTATCATGTCTGGAGGCCGTGGCAGAGTGAATGCGGCAGAGCAGACTGAAGCTCAACCCCGATAAGATGGAGGTGATGGTGGTGGGGAGAGCGAGGGAGGTGTCGGCCCCCCTGATTGGGGGGGTTCGCCCTCCTATAGCTCAGCAGGTCCGGAGTCTGGGGGTGGTTTTGGACTCAGATCTCCACCTGGATCGACAGGTGGAGGTGGTGACAAAGGCCGCCTTCCGCCAGTTATATCTAGTGCGGAGGCTGCGTCCATACATCTCCAGGCCGGACCTGGCCTCCCTCATCCATGCCTTCGATACCTCGAGGCTGGACTACTGCAACGCACTCTACGTGGGGCTGCCCTGGTTCCTGGTCCAGAGGCTGCAGCTAGTGCAGAATGCAGCGGCCCGGCTCCTGACGGGGACGGGTCATCGGGAGCATATAACACCTGTGCTCCGGACTCTGCACTGGCTGCCGATAGCGAGCCGAGCCAGGTTCAAGGTATTGGTATTGATCTATAAGGCCCTTCATGGTCTAAGCCCCTCGTACCTCAGGGACCGCCTCACCCTCCGCGCCCCAGTGCAGCTCCTTCGGTCTGCCGGGGGTGCCTTCTTGGAGGTCCCCCGTGTTAAGCGGGGGGCCACAATGGAGAGGGCATTCTTTGTGGCCGGGCTTTTTCTTTGGAATTCCCTCCCGGAGGAAGCTCGCCTGGCCTCGAGCCTTTTGACATTCCGGCAATGTTGTAAAAGCTGGCTGTTTGCCCAGGCCTTTGGGGGGGGGAGGGGGGTTAGTGGGTTAGAGTTTTAACGCTTCCCTATCTTTTATTTCTATTTTACTTTTCCAAACCCTGTGTTGGTTTAAATTGTTGTGTTTTTAAGGGTTTTTTTTTAAAAAAAAATAATTTTATGAATGTTTTAGTGAATTGTACGTCGCCCTGGGATGCCATAAAAATAAATAAAAATAAATAAACAAACACTTAAGCAAGATCCTCCTAGGTGTTAAGTGGCAGGACAAAGTCATTAACAAGGGCTTTTGACAGTAAACAGAGCAGTCACCAGAAAAACCTGGGCTTGGAGACCGAAAAGAATTTAATTCTTTTGCTTTTTAACCCAGCCTTCCCCATGGGCCCAGGGCGGTTTACAATAGACTATAACTTATACTGTACAAAATATTTTTAAAACCCTATAAAAATATAAACTATATCAAATTCCCCCAATTAAAACCAATCCCCAATCCTTATCCCAAATAAATAGGTTCAGGCTTGGACCTTGGCGAATTTCCAGGGAAAGAGAGTTCCGTGGTTTTGGAGAAGCCACTAAGAACATTGCTCTGTGTGCCCTTGCCGTACGGACGTGGTGAAGCGATGGCATTTGCAAGAGGGTGCCGCCGGCCTACCTTAGGGATCATGGTAAAACATGAAGAGGCAGTCTTAAGATATGTAGGGCTGTCCAGAATGGAGCCATCTAGACTTAGCAGTTGAGGCTGTGATATGGAAATCATCAAGGAAAAGGAAACCAGGATGCCCATGTCTCAGATGGTGGATAAGGAGGAGACCTTGCCCAATCGGGTATTATAGGGAGAGCGGCTCAGACAGTGGCCTTGGGTTGGATGTGGAGGAACCTGGTCATTGCCTCATGTTCTGTTCTGGAATAACCAATACTGGCTGACATCCACACCCTGCAAAATTCCCTCCCGTTACCCTGGTGTTTCATCCATTTCAAATTTCTTACTCAAAGGACTGCCCAATCTTTAAATCAGCACAGAACCAGAACAGGTGTCATTTCTCATGGAAGGTGTGCGACCCTGCCAATCTTACACAGTTATAGTGGATCAGAACAGGTTGAGCTCAGATCTCTCTCTCTTTGCAAGCCTCCTGATTAACCCGGTCTGTTTTATGTCTGTAACACAACAGGAAGCCAAGTGAGCCTGAAGTCTGAATTGTAAATATTTCTCACTCTTCTGTTATCAGGACACAGTGTTGTGATTTGACTAGGGCACAACGAACGCCTGGAAGGAATTAAAAAATCCTCAAGCATGTGCGAGAGGAATTGGGCCTTGAACTGGGGCTCTTGGGGTGTCAAGGCAGTGGCTGGCTCTGCAGCGCCACCTATTGGCCTAGATCCAGATGTCCACTTGGGAAGCTCCCCACTCTAGTGCTTTTTGTCCCCGCTCCTCTCTGCTTCCATATCAGGCTACCATGGGAAGCTGAGCAGAGCAATGCTGCACTTCCTGGTCTTATCATCCGCCTTGGAACCTGCAGAATTACATCCAAGAGGGTGCAGTGGCTGGAAGAGTCCCTTTATCCTGCGCCTTTCCAGCACGAACACACCAGAAAGGGGCGGAGACTCCCGTTGTACAATCCTTTCTGATGTAACCTATGGCCACAACCCATCGCTGAGCATCATGATGTCACCATGCTCTGAAAGGGGCTGAGCCCATGTTAGAAAGGTTGGGGTGGGAACCCCTTCACCCCTGTCCATTTCCAATGTGGCCCTGCCCAAAGGGTTCAGAAGGAGCACGGCCAGGCGGGATGCACCCCCTCGGACACCCTTGCCTACTAGCCCTGGGCTTTGAACTCAATCACCTTCTGCCTTGGACCCTGTGGTTTGCCATTCACTGGGGACTATGTGCCTGACCCAGACTGACCCTGTGTGCTCTAACAGACCCTAGGGGCCTGATGGCGTCAAGGGTTCTGTACTGCTAGGAGGTGAATGGATCTCCCCTATGGCTAGGGTGGCCATACCTTCCCTCTAAAAGAGGATGCTTATGAAAAATACATGTTGCAGGGCTGCATTGGTTCCAGTGTCCTCTTCTAAAGGGGAGGTTCGGCCACCCCACGGCTCAAACAGTCTGTGCTCTTGGGGACATGAATTCTATCCACGGTGCCACCCACATAGTTCTCCATGGCTGTGAGGTCCAGCAGAGTCCTACACGGCCAGAGATTGATCACAATACGCATTCGCTCGCAAGCACGATGCTCGTCTCTGGAAGACCTCCACATGCCTCATGTCCTGTCGCGGCCTCTGAGGCCAGCCAAGAGCACCCCTCTTGCAGGGACCATCCGCCCGTCAGTTCACACAGCGAGGGTGCGCAGAGGAGGCATTCTCGGTCTCGGTGGCTGCCCCACAGTTATGGAACAGGCTCCACCTGGAGGTTTGTCTGAGCCCGAGCCTGCCCAACCAAAGCAGGAGATGCAAGATCTTTTTACTTGGCCAGGCATTTGGCAGGTGGGGATAAGATTTGGGGGAAGAAGGAGGGTAAGGGGTTGGGAGGTTGACAGGCTGGGTCTCTTCAGCTTGGAGAAGAGAAAACTGACCGGGGACATGATAGAGGTTTATAAAACCTTGAGTGGAGTGGAACGAGTAGATAGGGAACGGTTATTTACCCTCTCGAGTAGTACTAGAACTAGGGGACGCTCCATGAAACTAACTGGTGGCAGTTTTAAAACAAATAGAAGGAAGCATATTTTCACTCAACGCGCAGCTAAATTGTGGAATTTGTTGCCAGAGGAGGTTGTCAGGCCCAGTAGCATAGCTGGGTTTTAAAAAGGCCTGGCTAAGTCCTTGGAGAACAGGTCCATTAACAACTATTTGCCAAGTAGATTATGAGATGTGAACTTCTTACTGTCGGGAGCAGGGAGTGATTAGCAGGGAATGAATTGCCCGTTGTGATGGCTGATACTTCTCCCATGCGACTGAAATTGGCCACTGTCAGAGACAGGATGCTGGGCTTGATTGGTCTGACCCAGCATGGCACTTCTTATTAGTGGCGGCTGGTGGTTTTGGAGGCTGGTGGGGCAGTGGGCGGGTTGAACCTGCTGCCGGCAACAAAGCTGCCAGCGAGCCTAGGGGTGGAGTCAGGGCAACAGTAGATGGAGCCAGGGCAACGGTAGGTTAGTGGCGTGGCATAACCCAGCAGCAAGGAGATCCCAGGTTTAACACTGGACGAACATTACATTACTTAATGCTGGGAACGCTGCTGTGTGAAGCACAGCCACTGGGGGATAGAGAGCCCTCTTACTGGGGTCCTGTCTGTTCTCTTTCCCACCGGGTCCAAATTAACCATAGCAGGTTTTAAAAATNGAATCCTCGATTTTCATGGCATGCTCGGCCACCTGTAGTCTTCAGAAGGTGTAGGCTTTGGGACAAGCCTTCCTTCTGGCTTGGAGAACTGGGAGAACTGACTTAGCTCCCTGTCCTGCGAGAAGTCGAATCAGAAGAGAATGAAAGGGAAGAGAAGGACAGGACAGAGGAGAAGTAGGAGGGAAAGAGTTTGGTTTTGGAGCACGAGAAGAGGAAGGGGAAGCGATGGGTTCAGTGGGGGACAGGGGGAAAGGGTTTCCTTGTTGTTTGCAGCCTTCTCTTCTGCCGTGCTCCTACCTACTTTCTCCTCTGTTCACAAGGAGAGCGAGACGAGGTGTGGAATCATGCCAGATCTCAGACAAACCGGATAGAAAAAAGAAGCAAATTACTTTAGATGTTTGCATTTTGAATGACATTTTTAATTTTGCTTCTTTGTGGTCCTCTCTGCCAAAGAAGAGGTCCAAGACCCTCCCAATCCCCGTGCCATCACTTACCATTATC
Source organism: Sphenodon punctatus (assembly GCA_003113815.1). Lineage (NCBI taxonomy): Eukaryota > Metazoa > Chordata > Lepidosauria > Sphenodontia > Sphenodontidae > Sphenodon > Sphenodon punctatus. The sequence continues at coordinate 3,536,860 of QEPC01012846.1, forward strand.
TGGAACCCTCTTCATTTTCATGCTCTCCTTGGCTGCCTGTAGTTTTCTAGGGTAGGCTCCCAGTCCCCAGACAAAATAGGACTTAAGTCTCCATTGGGCATCAAAAACTGCCCAATGGAGACTTAAGTCCTAATGTGTCTTGAAGGCAGTAGGCATCCACAGAACCCGACTGTAGACTGAGGTTGCAACGCGTCTGGAGACGCAGCGGTGGGTGGAAAATTGCATTATGTTGCTGTGGAGCTCTGTCACTGTGGATGTCTCACTGCTGGTGTTTTGGAGGCCTCAGATAGAGGGGAACCTTTGCACTTGTTGGCCTAAAGAAACCCACTGGAGTGCGAGGTCCCACTGTATCTAGAGACACAGGGGTTGGGGGGAAATCACTGCTGAGACCATTCACTGTTCATGTCCCACAGCTGGTCTTCTGGAGACCTCCAGACACAGTGTGAGTCCAGACATCATTGGACCTATAGAAACCCAGTAATTCCTAAAGTCAAACACTGCATTCAGAGGCACAGTGATGGGGGTGGGGTAGTTGGTGTAGAGGTCCCTACGACTGGGGTTCTGGAGCCCACATGAATTGTTGGTGGTGCCCTAAGACTTTAGGGTGGCCCACGGCTGTGGGCCTGCCCCCAAGAAGAGGTTCCACCCTCCCAATGAATGCCCTCTGTACCTCTTCTTGGGGGCAGGGGCAGGTTTAAAATATTTTTTTAAAACCCTACTCTTAATAACTAACTATCTCTAAACTACAGTAGCACCAACAATTTTTTAAAACTCTAACAAGTGTTTAACTTAAGACATCTTAACTTTTATCTTTTTTTATGCATTCTATTGCTCGGTGTCCCATGGCTATGGGCCTGCCCCTGCCCCCAAGAAGAGGTCCCACCCTCCCAATAAATGCCCTCTATACCTTTTCTTGGGGGCAGGGGTGGGTTTAAAATATAAAAACCGCCTACTCTTAACCTAACTTATAACTGTTTAACTTAAGACATAACTTTTTAACTTAACTTTTTTTTTTAATGTAACTTTTTAACTTAAGACAGGAAAGGAACCACAGTTATCTTAAAATTTTTACAAACCTGCAACTTACAACTGTTTAACTTAGACAACTTTTTTAATCAACTTTTTAAACGTAACTTTTTAATTAAGGAACCACACTTATCTTAAATGTGGGATGTCCTCTGCTGGCTCTCATCCTCACATCTGCCAGAAACGCCTCCCTCCACCTTGTGTGCCGTCACCCTCACGTGGTGCCCTTTGGGTGCTGGGTTTATTTGTGGTGGTGGTTTCTGCAGCGCCATTGGTCTTCCTCTCTGCGCTCTGTCCTCGAAGCCTGGGGAGCAGACTGTCCTCCTCGTCGCACTCGCCGAAGCAAGCAGCAGCAACTGTCGTCTCCTCTGCCTTGTGTGTTGTCAGTTCTGTTGGTGGCAGTGCCTTCTTTTCCTGGTTGCATGGTCCAGCCTCCGTGTTGGCATCAGTCTCCCTGTAACGTAACTGAGACCATGCAGGCCAGGCTGGAACTGAAGGGCTCCTAAACAGGTTGTCTTATTTTGTGGTCTCCCCTCCTTCTAGTCTTCATGCAATGGAGCATCCACATCATCGTCACCTGTTTACTTGGGTGCAGCATCCATGTTTGCATGGATCTCCCTTTAAGGGCAAAGACCATGCAGGCTGGAGTTGGATGGATGCAAATCAGGTCTTCTCATTGTGCGGGTCTTTGTCCAGAAGAGATCATCTTCAGGTCTGTTCAGCGCCTGTACTGGAAATTTGCTCAGCGTTCCTTGCATTGTACAAACAGATCTATTGTTTTGTTGTTGAAGTCTGGAATTTCCCTGACCATTGTTTGGCTCAATAGACAAAATTGCTAGAGCATTCAGACAGTCCTCTGTTATGGTACTTTTCAGAAAGGTTTTAATTCTTTTTAGAGCTGAGAAGCTTCTTTCTGCTTCAACAGTTGTGAGAGGCTTTGTCATCACAATCTTCAGCAGTTTAACCACCTCTGAAAAGGATTTGTCCAAGTTGTCCTCGGTCAACACAGCAAGTAGCACAGAAGCATCTTTGGCGGAGCGGAATTCTAACCTGTCATGCAAAGTCCCAAGCTCACTCCTCAGTTGGTCTCTCTCCAGCATTAGGTAGGCTTCCATTGCCGCATTAAATGCTTGGATGGGAAAGCGTTCACTGTGCCTTTGAAACAAAGTCCTCTGCACCAAAGTTGCGCTCTTTAGATGTTTTGTGAATTGAAATCTGTCACGTGCATGAGAGATTAAAATATCACACACTTCCACAGGGATCTGCTCTAGCATGTCCATGCTAGGCGCACTTCTGTCCATCCGAGCATTCTCCGGCAGCTCTGAGCGCAGGGTTCCAATGGAGTCCCTCGCTTTATCGATGGCTCTTACAAAGTCAATAGTAGATCTTTGAATACCTACAGAGTCAATGTGGGTTTTTTTAAGCTCCTTGTAAAGTATGTCCACGTGCAGCATGATTCTGTGGAACATGGACAAGAAGTAGAGGAACTCCCCGTCAGATTCCAACATGTTCATGTATGACCTGGCCTCAATACCAGTCTTGGCATCACGACTAACTAGT
>QEPC01012846.1:3547815-3566812 GCA_003113815.1 Sphenodon punctatus
GTCACTAACCACCCCAGTCAGCAATGGCCGTAGCGTCTCCTGGCTGGCTTTCACCAGCCAGGACAGGCATGGATCTTGCTCACAAGTAGTGGCACAAACAGATCCCAACAAGGACTCCACATCGGCAGGCGACACCATCTGAAAACTGATCCCACAAAACAGGACAGGACGGGACATCCATAGCCCCAAGATGATCCTCTGCAGTAACTGTGGTGCCAAAATCATGACGGATGCGAGCGATCTTATCTACAAGTAGACTGGATTGCTCCAGATCCAGGCGGAGACAGGCAAAACTGACCAAGCCTTTCACTACCTGGAAAAGCTCCGCTGGACGTGATTTTGCAGATGCAATAAGAGCAGCAAAGAACTGCTTCTTTGCTGCCTGCACCGCCACAGCATAGGCCTTTAAACTGCTCTTATGCAGCGATCGATCATACTGGTCGCGGGTCCGGCGCCACCGTCGCTCTAACCGCCTGCTCTCCCGCTTCAAACACCGCAGGCTTCAAACTAGGGCTGAATGGGAGGGAATGGATCACTCCATTATGACCTATTGAGTACTTCTTTGAAGTGACTGAGAATGGCCACTGTTGGAGACAGGATACTGGGATTAATGGACCATTGGTCTGAGTCAGTCTAGCACTTCTTAGATTCTTAATAAAGGTCATTTGCCATTTTTCTTTTCATCCATGGAGCAAGTTTGGACTGAAGTGTTTTAACTGCGACTCAGCTGTATTCCACTGACATAGTTTGCATTCCTTGTTCTTCTCAAACAACACTTGGCACTCCTTGCCAGAAAGTGCAGTTTAATATGCGCCCTGAACGGTGCACACGTTTGGATATGGGGGAGGACTTTGGCTAATATTTTTCCATTACAAATCAAAATGTTCCTGTCTACATTTCAATCTAGGATAAAGACAGCAGTCTCCGAAGGCTGGAGTATTGTCACGCAGCCAGACCATGTACCATGACAAGAAAGACTTCTCCGATGGGGTGAGAGAGAAGAAGGGCATATTCTGGCTCGCCGGGCCGGATAGTGGTTACCCTGGACCTGTAGACCTGCACTCTGGAATGGGTCAGCAATTCCTCTCTTCACCATGTCCTCCAACAGTTCTTCTGGCCTACACAGAGGTTTCCCCACTTTCTGACCCCGCTACCTCACATCATGACAATCCGGGGGCGCTTCGGGGTTCCACTCGTCACTTCGCGGGAAGGAACCAGTAAGACGGGGCATGGCTACAGTCCACCTGGTTCATGCCTCGATGCATGTCCCCTCTGGCCTGGACACCAGCCCCCTTACTGCTTCCTCCTCTGGTCCCGCAAGCTTGGGTTCACCCATTCATCCCTGGCCCTTGCCCAAGCATGGCACTCGCGATGATGTCAGCACCTCCGCTACGACAGGATGGGAATCGGCTCAGAAGAGAATAAGAATTGGCTCTGGGGGCCAGACGTTCCCCATGGCTATTTCTAGAAATGGACTGACCATAAACAAGCGTCGTAGCCTTTGGAATGTTTGGCTCTCTCCATTTTCCCACGTCTTTGCTTTTCCAGAACAGCTGAAATACTACGAGATCGTCTATTCCCAGCCTGGGATTGGAAATGGTGGACATGTCACAAGAAGGTCCGCTCTCAAGTGTCCCTTCGTTAGAAAGCAGGGCAGATCTTCTGCAGAAATAGTTTAGCCTACACTCTTCTTTGCAGTAGAGCTACAGCTGTGTTTTCTGCCGTCACCACAGAATACCGAGTAGCATCTCTTTGTCAAGGATTTACATCTTGAAGATGCTAACGTTCAGGGCATGAAATGGAATTTTTAAACTACTGGAACAGGAAGTCAGGTTTAAGGAATTTCCCACTGTTTTGCCAATTTCCCCCTACCCTCCAATTCTTTTTACTGTTAGCATTATTATAACCTTACCATGGAACAATACATTTCAAGTAACCAATACAGTTTTACGAAAAATATTTACAGATTATTTTTACGAGTTTCTATGTAAGAGGTAAGGCTGGAAACCTGGGGTCTGAGATTGTGAGGTCAACAATGCATTAAAAAAGCTACACACACACACCGCCCCCAAAGTATTGTGTGGCCAAGAAATCCTCATATTGGTCTTCCAATGAGGTGGGCAGCTTTTTGTGGACATGGTATCTCCTTGACGTGCAGCTCCTTGAACCCTCTTTTTGTCAATTTCAGTCCATTTTGAACATTGACTGTAGGTCCAACTGTTAACATGTGTTTACATGATGCCAGATGTTAGCTCGCGACTGTCCCGGGGCGGGTAGGCAGCTAGCCCAGGCTGTGTCCTTGGAAAATCTCTGAGGACACAACCTGGGCTAAGGGGCATCAATGCAGTCCAACATGGACTAGCACGTGTGTTTGACCCCCGCCATCCCCACCTTGGGGTAGGGACCGCCATGACCAAGTGCCATGGCTGTTCGTCATGGCGGGAGGCGAAGTGCCAGGAGCAAAGCTGGGACCACTCATTTGTTCCGGCAGGCAGCGGGACAGCTCTTGGGCTGCAGGCATGTTAGTTTGGTGCACCTACCTGAACCAGGCCATGTCGGCTGCAGTTTCCTGCCCCGTGCCAGGCCACCAAGCCTCCACACCACCCACACATTTGTTTTTACCCTGAGATGAAACTTTCAACTTTCCCCCACCTTTCTCATGCCAGTCGCCACATAGGGGACAAGAGCAATATCCAAGACAGAACACGTTAGACCTTTTCCACGTTTCTCTGCATAATCAAGCAACTGCAGAAGGAAATGTGAGAAAGGCTGAAGAGAAGAACTTAATGGAAAACCAGCCCTATGATGCAGGATCGTGTTTTCAATTAAGATGCCAGCAGCTTGGATTACTCTAGAACAAGATAATCTCTCTATAGCTCTCCTTACAAAATTCCCTGTGTCTGCCCTTCAACTAAACGCTGCACATAAAACATGAGAATGAATCACTGATGATCTTGGCAAATGCAAAGCTCTTCTCCCTCCCTCCCTTTTGCTCCAGCTTGGATGAATCCCAATTTTCCAAAGGGCTTCAAGTGAATCCAGGATTTAAGTTCAGCTATTTTAAAAAAAGCATAGGGAAAATCCATAAACTGCAGGATTTAGATCAGCAGGCGCTTGGAGGCCTTTAAAACCATTACAGAACAATAGGATCTTGCTAAAAATAACTTTCAAAAGTGACGCCTGCCAGGTCAAGGCTACCAGGAGAATGCAAGATGTGGCAACGCTATTCCGTCATCTCCAGGCAGATGCGAAGGGCTACGTTCTGTTGTCATTTATGTGGTCGTCGCTGCACCGGAATCCCAACATTTAGGGTGTTTATGAAGGACAAATAGTCTGCTGGAGTTGGTGTTCGTTCCGTGCAGCCCCCACTCGTGTTTTAGCATGTAGAGCTAATAAACGGGCAACCCCCCTTCCTGCATTTCATGTGCTGGTGGCAGCCATCACAGGCTGAGCCACTCAGCACTTTCCCTCTCCCCAACCCTGGCTCTGATGGAAAGGGGGGGGGCTTCTTCCCTGGCCGTGACCCCCCTTTTCCATCGTGTTCTCCTCTTGCAGCATTCCTTGGGTGGCTCATTGGCAGCAAGAGAAGATCCTTCCTGTACCCCCAGCCCACTCTCGACTCTCTCTTCTTGCAGTTGCTTCACAGCTGATCTTTCTCTTGCAGCCGCCCAAGCATGTGAGCACAGCTGTGAAGCGGCCGAAAGAGGAGAGGGCGTGCTCGAGCGGCTGCAAGAGAGTAATCAGCTGTGATGCAGCTGCAAGAAGAGAGAGTAGAGAGTGGGGGTGCAGGAAGGACCTTCTCCTCTCGCAGCCGCTTCACAGCTGATTGCCCCTAGGAGCTGCACTAGGCATGGCTCTATGGTGACGGTGGACCTGGATGCAGGTGAGACTGCAGGCAAAGCTAATAGATGGGAGGATTCACATACACTAGCATGCACTGGCCCGCATGGTGGGCCCGTGATGTCTTGCACAATGTCCTGATTGGGGAGTGAGTGGGGGCTGTGTGTGTGGGTGTGTGTGGGTGTCTGGGCAAACATTTGGCAAACACCCAATAGATGGGCAGATGAATACTCACCTGGTTGGGGCTAATGCGGACTATCGTCTTGTTTATTTTCCCCCTCATTCCCAGTTTGCACTGGAGTAAAAAAGGAAATACTTGCCTCTGTTGTCTGGTCATTAACATACTAGTTTAAAACTGAACAAGAGGGGGATGAACGCCAGGGGGAGGATAAAATAGGAGACGATTTGGACTAAAAATCATCAGGACAATGCTGTTCCCATCATGGGGCACACTCAGATTACCCCACGTATTCTGATGTCTGTCAGAATAAAAACAGCTAGGGGTTGGATCCGGTCTTTCGTGTGCATCCAAACCCTTCTGCTGCAGTGAAACTTGGTCAAAAGGAGCTTTGGTGCAGAGGAAGACATGGAGCCCCCAACCCCCTTTCCCAGTGGCAGGGAATGCAGGGTGACTAGGGAGATGATGGCAAGGGTTCTGGGTAAAGACACTTAGGGATGAAACCCAATGCTGAGAGTGAGGTTCAGAGTAGAGACCTGAACATACAGTCCTGCTCCCATGAGCACCTGCAGCAGAAACTCCCACCCCCGCCTGCTGCTCCCACATTTAAAAAACAAACAAACTATCCTGCCTCTGCTCCCAAAGCTTCCCACATTCAATAGGGATGGGCGAACAGATCGCGGTTCGGGTTCGTCCGTTCGGTTCGGCTGCGTTCGGTTCGTCCGTTCGGTTAGTTTGCCAAGTTCGGGTTCGGCTGTTCGGTTCGGCCGTTCGGGGAATGTTTTGTTATGGGTGGGTTTTTTTGTTTTTTATATGGTTTTGGGGTGGGTTTTTTTGGTTTTATATGTTTTTTTTGTTTTTTTATTTTGTTTTTTGTTTTTATAAGGGTTTTTTTATTTAATTTTTTAATCGAATATATATCTATCTACACTAAATCTAACTGCTATTAACTATTCTAAATGCTATGAACTAAATGGATTATCTAATAAGTACACAGGCCTACTCCTACAAACACTAAAACAAAATCACTAACGCTATCTCTATCACTAAGCTAACTCCTACAACTCTCTACATCTAATCTATCTATCCACCCCATCCCATATCCATATATATATATATATATATACATATATATATATGAATATATATACAGCCCATATATATAGGATGTGGGGGGGGAAAATCACAAACAGAAGAGGAGTCTGTAGTGAAATACATACATACTCAATGAGTCTGTACAGTGAAATGCATAACACAAGGTTTCAGTTCAAGGTTTAAGTTTCATTTCATTACAAAACTGAAATGAAACTTAAAGCAATCTAATAATCCTACTCAACGCCTGCTGTTCAGGAACAGCGACTAGCTCAGAAGGTGTTGGGAAGGGGGGAGGCAGATAGTTTCATTTCTTGCAAGCCTCTCCACCCCTGGTGCCTGGAAGTCTGCTCCTCAGTGACTAGTACTACCCCTCCCTGTCACATTTGACCTTCCAGTGAACCTTTTTTTGCCACCCGAACGCGATCCGAACTGACCGAACTGTTCGGTCATTTCGACGTTCGGAATTAAGTTCGGTTTGACCAGTTCGTGTTCGGATTCGTGTTCGGATTCGGTCGTCCGAACAGGCCGAGTTCGGGCCAAACTCCGAACCACGTTTGCCCATCCCTAACATTCAAACTCAGATGAGAAGAGGCTGAGCTTGTTCCTAGCCCAGAGTAAAAGCCACAGTCCCAGGTCTCCCCCAGCTAGGAATGGAGCTTGTGCTGTGGGAAGGAAGGGCATTCCTGAGGGCAGGAGCACCTCTTTGCCCAAACACTATAACCCCCAACCCCAGCCAGGAAGAGGTTGGGGTTTAAACTGCAAACTGGGAGCAAATCTGCTCCCACAAATTACCTCAGGAAGCACCTAGTCCTGTCCCCAGCATAATTTCCCCACACACACACTTCCACAAGCACATCCCTGAACCCTGGGTCTCACAGGCTTCCGCTCCCATTGGCTCCATTTTGAAAATCAAACTTGCCAGCCCTTCTGTTCCTCCTTCCCAGCCTTGCATTCCAACAACATCTAAGAGCATGCATGTCTTAAAGGGTATGTTGTACTGTAATGGTTTGCCCCTTGCAGGCTCGTGGGTGCGGTCAAGGCGTGACCTGCAGGGGAAGCAGTCAGCACTGCATGAGGCCACACTAAGATGTCTTGATTTAAGGACATAAGCTGTTTTTAAACGAGATACTCCCACTCATTGTTCACCAAGTGGACATGAGTGGGAATGCCCTGTTTGAATGTGGAACCGCGTGGGTGCACGCTCCCACGACCCAAGCACCTCCACCCGTCTCCACCCAACTCCCATGCATGAAGCGACCAGCAAAAAGGCAGGTTGCTCCATGCGTGGAGGTAGGTGTACACCCATTTTCTCCCTCCCCCCATACATGGCCCCCGCAGCGGCACTCCAGCCGCTGCACACAGACCGGCCCACTCCCACCCCACCGGCGGCCTGTTTAAAAACAGCTGTAGACTCAACCCAAAAGGAAATGCCGAAGGCTCTTCGTTGGCCTGGCGTATCGAAGGGACACGAATGAACCACTGGTTTGTAGCACGACCCCTCACTTCGTTTTGGAGTCAGCTTGACCCTGTGTGTTAAGGACATAGAATGACAGGCACAAAAAGTCCACAAGTAAATTTTGAAATGAAAATCACTTAAAAACAGCAATCTTCTGTCTTACTTAAAGTTCCGCACAAGAACAGATGAAAGCTTCTCTCTTTTTTTTATTCCATTGGGCCAAACCCAGCTGAGACTTTGATCCTCAAAGATCTCTTAATCACCATCTTCAGCTCTACTTCTTTTCATTCTTTCTTGGCGTGGGCTCAATTTTTAACCTTTATGAACCTTGACACATTCTGGCTACTTTTCCATCTGTCACATCATTATTATAGATGAAGCTGTCTATGATAGATGGGGCCGGTTTTCTCATTAACACTTAGCAGAGATATTTTTCATACTTCCACTAGCAAAGAATGGGAAAGTAATAATTCTTTGATACCCCAAGCACCAGTTCAGAGTCCACCTACAGTTTCTACCTCCGATACCCTCCCCACAAGGTAACAAAGCACATAGTATCAGCCTCTTTTGGGATGCAATCCTGACTCCCATCAACTTCAATGGAGTCAATTTTGGACTCTTTGACCTACTGATTAAGAGTCTCATGGCTGCTTTACAGGTTTTATCTTTTCAACATACAAACGAACGTAAGTGCCACACTGGGTAAAACTAATGCTCCATCCCATTGGGCCCAGCATCCTGTCTCCAATAGTGGCCACTCTTGGTCACCTAGAGGTCACCCTTGGTCACTCTTGGTCACCCAACAGGTCATAATGGGTCCATTCCAAGCTCCCGATAGTCAGAGGCTTATGTCCCACAAACTACTTGACTAATAGCTATTTATGGACCTATCCTTCAAGAACGTATCCTGCCCTTGTTTGAAACCAGCAACACCACAGGCCTTTACGCCATCCTCTGACAACAAGTTCCACAAGTTAATTGTTTGTTGAGTGATTAAGTACTTCCTTTTGTTTAAAATCTGCTGCCAGTTAGTTTCATGGCGTGTCCCTGAGTTCTGATATTATTTGAGAGGGTAGATAACCACTCCCTATTTATTTATTCCACTCACCATTTTATCAATTTCTATCCTATCCCCTCTCAGTCATCTCTACTCCAAGCTGAAGAGCCCTAACCTATCAAGCCTCTCCTCGCACGGAAGCCGTTCCAGACCCCCTTGATCATTTTTTGTTGCCCTTCTCTGTAAACAGCCTAAACCGTCGCTCTGATACACCTCCAGCTGAGGGAGAATTTGTATCCGAAGCTGGCCCACCACCTGCAGAAAGGATCAGAAACTTTGAAACAAAGTTGCCACAAGAAAGACAGACTTACAAACCGGCACCCTTGGGTCCACGGGCTCAGCGGCTGACTCCGCAGCACCACCGGTTCCCACTGGCTAAGGCCCAGTGTTGACCATAAGACTTTCTCCGGTGCCGGTCAGGTCACACCCCCTCCTCAGCTTCACTCCATGCCTCCATCTTCCTGATTGGCTGCTGGCCTGTATATAAGACCAGCCAGGAGCCACAGCAAGCTGTGTGGATCATCAGTCACTTCCTGATTCCCTGTCTTGCCTCCACCTTATCACCTCCTCATGTCTCCATGCACCTTGGACTGGCTCTGCTCTCCCTGAACCTCGGGATTCCTTTGGGACAGCTGGAGGCTGGCCCTTCCGACCCTCACTCCGAGAACCTGGTCCTTACAATCCTGCTGGTAAGACTGGCTGCTGGGATACTGGGGCTTGGCATCTGATTCAATGGAAGCCCGGCCTCTGTGGGATGTGTTCCCTATGTGACTGTCTGGTGAGTCCACTCTGTGCGGCGCCAACTCTGACTCATCTCATCCAGTCCAGTCTGGCACACGCCCACCCCCTTGGTGCATGTGCCAGTCCCTGCCTTGACCCTTGAAACCTGAACCCCAATCCCGCACAAATGCTCCCAACATGTTTCCCTGGACCTCATCCTGCACCCACTCTTCGTGCCCCAGCTGCACTCCCTGACAGTGTCTAGCTCGATCTCAGAAACGTGAACCTCCTGAGATCTGGAGACAGAAACCTTCCATTTCTTTTTTCATTTCTTTTGGTTTCTATTTAGTGTCTATTCCTTGCTCTGGGCACTCTTATAGCACATTGATTGAAGAGGGGCCCTACGTGACCTGGAAGCTTGCACATCCGTGACGCTGCTACATTGAGGGCACTCAGGGTGGGGGCATTCTCGTTTGCTGCCCCACAATTATGGGACTCCCTCCCCTTGGCGGTCTGCCTAAGCCTGAATCTCTTCATCTTCCAGAGGAGATTAAGACCTTTTTGTTCAGCCAGGCATTTTGCAGGCTGGGATAGGGTTCGGCAGGCTTGGGTAGAGGGGTTTGGGGGGGTTGGTGGGTAGCAGGTGGTGGGGTGGGATGATGAGGTTTTAAGGGATTTTAATGTATTATTGTATTTTATATTTTGATTTTTAATTTCGATGTTGTGAGCTGCCTGAGTCTTGGAGAAGGGTCGGGTAAAAATGTAAAAATAAATAAATAAATATTCTCACCCTCAGAATTAGGGCTAATAAAAGAGCTCATTCGAACTACATTGTTTGCATCTCAAAATGAAAATGGACATTGTAAATCAGGGGCAGTCGAGAGGTAGATCACGATCTACCGGTCGATCGCAAGCTCCTCTCCCGTAGATCCCAGTGCGGGGAGTGGGACCAGCCTCTCCCAGATTGCCTGGGAGGAGGTGAGTGGGACCGGCACCCCAGGCACTTTCTCCAGCTGGGAAAACTCCTCCAGTGAAACCGGGAAGGCGCCCTCTAAGGGTGGGAATATACAGCATGATAGTCACCCAAGAGTGGGCGTCTCCAGAGTCATTTATTAGGTGGACACGGACCAGCCCCTGTACAGCGTCCTTCCCAGGAATGAGGAACACACCGTGGCGGCTAAAGGATGCCCAGATGCTGGCTTGCATGCAGTGTTTTAGGGGGTAGCAGCCGGGGACGGAGCTTCCCCCTGCTCATCTCTTTCCCTGACAGCCTTCTTCCCAGCACCTGGCTGGTCTGGGAAACAACTGGGTGGTGGTAAGGAGGCTCGGTGCACTGGCCCCCGTCCCGCGGAGCTCCTTCCTCCACAGGAAGGGGAGCTGGCAGGGATAGCCCCATGTGGGGGCTGAGAGTGTCACGTTGACACTCACTTGCATGGAGGAGGGTGGAGGCAGGTGTCACATGACACAGTCCAAAGACGGGGCTAGTGTCCTGTTTATTTCCACTTTAAAGGGAAGTGCTCCGCTCCACTCCCGACAACAGTTGCTGAGGTGGCCGAGAGCTGGGAGCCAGCGGGAAGGGGCCCAGCCTGGAGAGCTAGAGCAAGCAGAAGGGGTTCTGGATGATTGCTTGAGGCTGGTGTCTGGATGTGCACCATGAGTCCGGCCGCCCCTGCTGCAAATGGTTAATTTGCAAATTATAGAATGAACTGCGCTGAGCACTATTTGCGGACACTTATCTATCCACCCCAGTTCTCCTCCACCCACCTACAACTCAACTGCTGGAGAAAGAGAGATGAGCATTGCAGCGTAGGTTAATTCCACCGGGAACTGGCAGACCGATGCAAAAGGCAGTAAAAACTCCACCACCAAGACTCCTTTGCAGAGCACCATCTTGCTAACCATGCTCTCTAGCGGTGGCTCCTTGGGAGGGTGGAGCGGTGCTGATCCCGAGGCCGCCATGTTCCAAACCATTTAGGGTTGGAGAAGATAAAAATCAACATCTTAAACTCCACTTTGGAAATGCCATGCAGCCGGCGCAGACCACAAAGCACCAGGATAGTGCATTCCTTGCCTGAGGCTTCACTTAGTGAGTGGGCGACTGCATTCCACGTCAGCTGCTGAAGGATTCCCCGCTGCATCCAGTGTAATGTGCTTTGGAGAACGTTGGTCAAAAGTAATGAAGACTCTGAGATGCCCAGCAAGGTCCTCTATCACATGAACATGGGTCGCTCTCTCAGCCAAGGGAAGGTGGATCAAATCCCACTTACTCACACCTGCTCCCTGAAGCTGCACAAAGACTTACACCAACATCTAAACCTGCCTGCCTTCCTAGTCAGGCCACCCGAGATAAACGCTCACCAATTCTTCTGGCTGCTTCCTCAACCTCCCAACGTTACCTCAGGTCATTCTGTGCTAAACCCCATCCGTGTCTCAGACTCATTTGAGGGAGAAAGGGAAGTCTTGTGGCTAAAGCACTGAAAAAGGAGTAAAAAAAAAAATCTGGTTTCAGTTCTTAATTCTGCCCAGGTATAGGGGTGAAGGTCCATTTCCAACTGGATTCTGTTTTTTAACACATCCACAAACGAAAATGGTAACAAACAGTTGAAATGTCTTTGTCCGTTTTGCACGTGCGCACGCTCAGAACAGCAGCAGCCCTTACGCAAAATGATAGCGCCATTATGGCTACTGCCGTTTTGCACATGCGGAGAACGGCCCAGCGCCATTTCACGCATACAGGAAAACAAACAATAGAAGTGCCAGTCAAAAATTCCAGTTGATCAGAATTCCAGTCAGAATTTCGCCAGCCATTCTGTTTCTGCAGAACTGTTCCGAGAAAGTGAAAGGGCTGTTTCGACCCCGCCCTACCCAGGTGTGACTGCGGGCAAGCTATTCCCAAGGGTGTAGCAGCATCAGAGCCCACGTGCTGGGGGCAGGGGGAAGAAGGGACATGCTCCCTGGTGGAGCTGCATCCCATACCACTGAAAGGGGCCAAGGAGGACCCCATTCCCTTTTCTGCACTAGGGCCCATTCCAACCAAACTACACCCTTGACTGTTCCATCTCTCATTTTTATTTCTCAGAAATGTAAAAATAAATTTTAAAACGGATAACAATGCAGGCAGCTTCCTAGTTCCAGAGACTCCACAATCCTGTTGTGAGTCCCAAAGAAGCTCTCTCAGAGCTACACAACTGCTGGTTTCAGCAGCTCCGCTTAACTCAGACCTTGGGCATTACCAGATGTAATGTTAGCCACTTGCCATCAATGTTAAAAACACGCTGGGTGTTATCTCAGGTTGTGAAAAACAACTTGCATTGCCCTGGGTTGTGTTTCCAGAAATCGCCTGTAACCAGCACTTAATTAATTAATTAATTCATTCATATTTCTATGCCGCCCTTACCGCAGAGGCTCAGGACAACTTACAGTCATAACGTAACGTTATGATTGCACGTAGCCATTGTTATGTGCAGTTAAGTGCACTGTCTCACTTACAGCTTGGGGTAATCCGAGGGTCCACAGAAACGTGATATCATTTGGACACCAGTCCCGATGTTGCTGGGCTCTCCCTTACCCAGGCTTGATTGGGCCAAGGTTGGCCCCGCCCACACAGAATGACATGACATCACAGCGTTCCATGGGGATGGGGGGGACAGCGCAACCTTTACCTAATATGGTCCTACCCCAAGTGCAGTGATGTCACAGCACTTGGTTGGGATGGGGCCTCTGACTCAGGATGGAAACTGGTCCAAGGAGCTCGGAGCTGGAAGGCTCACAACTGGAGCCAAACCCAAGTCAACCCCTTGTGTTCCAATTGGGTTTGGCCTGGTCTTCAGGGCTCTTGTAGTGTGATCAGGGCAAGCCATGTGGCTGGAGGCATGCGGGGGTGGATGGGCCAGGTCTCCCTCTCCCACTTCATAGAGGTCTTCTTCAGTGAACAACAGGTGGTCTTGGTTCTACTTCTTCTTGAGCCCGTCTCTTGAGCTCCAGCAGAGCTGCTGATGTACCCACTGAATTCAGCCGGCCTAGACCATCAACACCGCTCAGCACAGCACTACCACCCCTGGCCATGAATTGATACGTTCATACTCCTGGTCTTGAATTCAAGCTTAGGTTTCCTATATTTCACTTGGGTTTCTATCCTATCGGTGTCTTTATTGCCGGCTAAGTACCGGCCTTGCCCTTCGCAGCATGCGGTGTAACCTTAAACCTTGTTTTCTTTGGCTGGCCGAGCCGGCATTTCAAGCAGCTGCAGAAAAACAAAAAACAAAGGACCCCTTGGCCAATGCAAACAAACAGGGTTTTATTTTTAATTTGGGAAATTAAACTCCCCAATTTTCCAGGTTGAAAAGTGCAAGTCAGTCCAGAGAAGTTAGTTTCAGACCTCCCTGCTTGGTTGGATCGAGATGGGTTTTTCTCTGAATATTGCCATAATGATTAAGACAATAGAACCTCTCTGTCAGTTCAGCTATGGTGGCCCTTGGAACAGAGGGAGCACTCTGGGCACTTTCGTGGGCAGCCGGCCGTTAATGACCAGTTGCTTGTCTGTTATGGGGAGGGAGCAGTGACGAGCAGCAGGTCATTGCATGGAGCCACTGTTAGGTCTGCTAACAGTGGCTACCGCAGATCGCAACCCAAACGAATTGCACCTTACTCACCTTGCCCTCAATTTTATAGTTGAATTGTTTTATTATATTTATATGTATCATTGTTAGCCGCTCTGGGCCGAGAGTGGGATATAAGTCCTGTAAATAAATAAATAAATAAACAAACTCAGTGTGGCGTGCCCTGTCTCCACTACACTCCTACCATTCGCGGTCACGGCTGTGTGCTCTGGGGTGCCGGCTGCTGCTGCTGCTGCCTCTACAGCCACTGGTTTAAGCCAGCATGGGGCATGGAGCTGGGCAGTGGCTTGGAAGCCACCACCTTGCTGCGGGACCTTTTTTTCCAATGTCCGGGCACTAGCCACCCCCACTCCCTGTCTGTGCTCCTTTCCCACCCTCTCTCAGATTCCCACAGCTAAGGAACAGGTTAGCAACCCCCACCCCCCAAGCTACGGGTGGCGGGGGGGGGAGGCAGCAAGGATTGGGAACATCTGGTGGGAGGGGGCTATTAATTATTATTATTATTAGCATTTATATAGTGCCAGCAATGTACCTGGTGCTTTACAAAGAATACGATAGACACTGTCCCTGCCCGAGAGCTTACAATCGAAAGAGGGGGGGGGATGGGGAAAGGGGAACAGAGGGAGAGACAAGGGATGCAACATTCATGAGGATGCGGGAGCTCAGGTGCACGTTCTTGGCTTGGTGGCAGTAAGTTGGGAGTTTGCAGATCGCAGGTGCGGGATAATCCTGGGTGGGGATGGTTAGCAGGAGTTAGGAAGGGCGGAGCAGAGCGGAAGAAGTGGGTTTTGAGGAGGGACTTGAAGGTGTGGAGGGTGGGAGCCAGGCGGATGAGGGCAGGGAGGGAGTTCCAGGCATGCTGGGCAGTGAGGGAGAAGGGATGAAGGCGGTTGGGGGAGCAGGGGAGGCGTGGGAGGGGATGGAAGAGGAGCAGAGTGCTCGAGCAGGGGTTCGGAGGGAGATCAGGGCAGAGAGGTAGGGGGGAGTGAGGTTGTGAAGGGCTTTGTAGGTGAACACACACAGCGATCTAAACGTCTCGTTGTGCAGCTGTGAGTCTGCGATGACATCAGCATTTTCAAGCCATGTTGGTCTCACATTCTGTTTGATCACACCCAATGGTGCATTGTGGGATTGAAGGAGTGAAAGAAACCCTGATGTGTTTGTGCAGGACAAACGCAGGTGGCATTGTACTCCTTGGTGGGTAATCACCACCCTTTGTTGGCAATACTCTAGTAATAATAGGTAATGGGATGTAGGAACTGCTGCTGGAGACCACAGCAACAAGATCCACAGAAACAGTGTAGGGAGAGGAGTCAGTTTGTATCAGAACATCTATCTCGCCCAGTATCCCATCTTCAATGATTACAACTGACGGACACTTCAGAGAAAGCTTTAAAACTCTCAGAAAGTGCAGCTCTGCAATAGGATGGCCATGGGGAAAGTCCCTTTGCAACCCCAACTGACTGAATTATGTACTGACACGCAAGGTTGGGTGTCCAATGTAAATCCTTGTCCTCACTAATATAATTGTGGGCGATAGCCTTATTGCTGATATAAATCTTTATCTGCTAAGCCCAAAGCCATAGGACCAACATGCAGGTTTCTCATTACCTCACTCTGCTGCGGGTTCCTGGAAAATATACAAGCTGTGTCAGATGGGCTGACAGAATGCCAGCTTCTCCTGGCGTCAAGTAGAGACTTCACTGCAAAAAACAGCCACGATCACAGGAGACCCGGCAGCAACAGCATCAGGGCAGGCAAGACGTGGGATAGCCAAAAGCATCAGCCTTGCTCTGGACATGCACAGACCCAGCAATGGGCATAAGCAGAGATCCTAGAGATACGTTCCATGCTGAGAACAAGGGGAAACCAGAGACACAAGCTGTGGGGACCAGCAGTTCCAGAACTCCTGGCGTTGCTGGTTTTGCAGGATAGTTTAGCCTTCTTGTTTCCCTGAGTAACAAAGCTTAAATCCAATATCTGACCCAGAAGGGGTTGCCAGAGGCAGTCTCCTGCCACGCCTAGTCAGCAGTGGCCCTCCGCCATGTTGTAAATCTCCAAAGGCAGCAGAGCCAGTTGCACAGTCACACACACGTAGACAGGCCAACAGACTTATGGATCTGAATTAGCAGGTGGGTGAGTAGGGCCTATAAAAGGGGGGGGGGGGGGCTCATGAAAGGAGAGGGGTGGTTGTGCGGTTTTTCATTGGAAGTTTTGGGTTCAATTTCTGACTCTGCTACAGGAAATCTTTGTGCTCCTGGGCTAAGTTATTTCCATCCCTTTGAGCCTTTTGCTACAGGCCTGGACGGCCATCCGAAAACCACTTACTCCAGAGAAGTTCCTAGTCCCAAAGGCTGTGAACCCAAATTCCCATATGACTGAGAGCCACAAGGCACCCATGCATACACACACACACAATCGTTCCTGCTAGTGCTTTGTGATTGGCTGGCTGGGCCAGTGTTCTAAGATCCTGGTTGCTGAGATTCTGAGGAGCAGCTGGAATTCAGCTGCTGAGACTTGGAGGCAATGAAATAAGACACGGGGCCGCTGAGGTAACGCAGGGCCTATAAGAACCTAAGTAGTGCCATACTGGGTCAGACCAAGGATCCGTTGAGCCCAGCATCCTGTCTCCGACAGTGGCCAAAACCTCGGTCACTTGGAAGAAGTACCCAACAGGTCACAATGGGGCAATCCATTCCCTGTTGTTCACTCCCAGCTCCCGACAGTACGAGGTGACGTTCCCCAAAACCTACCTGGTTAATAGCTGCTAATGGACCTGTCCTCCAGTAACTTGTCCAATTCTTTATGAAATCCATCTATACTGCTGGCCTTGACCCCATCTTCTGGCAACAAATTCTACAATTTAGGACCAGCTCTGGACAGGAGCTGTGTTTGAACTGCCTGGGAGCCAGATACAGCTCCCGAGCCACAGGTTTCTTACCCCTGTCCTACACCCTAGATAGACCCTGTCCTGCAGAATTTACTGCCTAAATAGTCAAGGCCGATGAAGGAAGTGAGGCAGTAGCATCTCTCTCTTATTGTCCATAGCAGGCCTGGAGCTAAGGAAGAGAGTGAGGATGATGATTGCTGCCTCTCCCATTAATTATTTTTGTTCCCCCTTGTAGAAATAAAATGTTCCATGTTCCACCCCCCCACCCCCTCCGTTTCTTAGTCTGAAAAAAATCATTTCCCTTGTCTGCCCACCCTTGACAATCTTCTAGCTGCAGATCTGGACTGCCATCCTCAAAGCCAAAGGAAACTGTCTCCAGAGTTTCCTCCAGAGGAAACATCAAATACCAAGTGCCACCAAAGAGCTGAAACAGACAGCAAAAAATAAATAAATAAATAAATAAATATCCAGGGTAAATATCTGGAATTCTGGATTGGTTGTTGGTTATTCGGTAAGTATCTGGTAATCGCGGAGGTTAACTGCCAAACTGGAATATCGTGTATTGCCACTTAACTGCATTGCTGTTTGTTGCGTTACCAAATCAGGCCAGATGGACAGAAGGAGGGTTTTTGTGTGTGTGGTTTTTTTTAAGTCAAATGGTAATTAAACGGTAATGTGGTAAATGGTAGTCAGTAATTGGTAATTCAATAAAATAGTAGGGGTGTGCAGCGGGCACATTATTTATTTTCTGTTTTGATTTACAAAAACCCTTTTGTTTTCAGGAGTTTTTGTAAACAAAAACGTTAGTTTTAAATATTTTTTTTCCCATTTATTATTTAAAATAATTTTAAAATTAAAATAAATAAATAAATCACTGCTCATGCAGACACTGGCTGCCGAACCATTCAGCACACGTGAACAAGCCCTTTTCCAAAATGGTGCCAACGGTGCTGGCACCATTTTGGGAAAGGGCCTGCATGCACAGAACGGGCCAGTGGCCATTTTGCGCATAGACAGTGATTTTGAAAAATATTTTCAAACTTAAGAATACAAAATATTTACAAATATTTTCGCATGTGCGAAATGGCCACCAGCGCGGTTCTTGAACACCGGCCCCATTTTGGAAAAAGGCACGTGCACAGAATGATACCAGTGGGCATTTTGTGCACGTGCAGTTTTTAAATTTAATATTTTTTTTCATAATGAAAATAGATGCTTTCCCCCCTTCATTTTCATTACCCTTGCCTATCGTTTTCATATTACAATTACTAAAATGAACGGGGCTTCTTTAGTTTTAGTAATTCAAAAAACAAAAACAAATTGCACACTCCTAGTAGCTAATAATTGGTAAACGCCGGTAATCCGGTTAACTGGATAGCTGGTAGATACTAACCGGGATACCATTTGCTATCTGACTGGATACCACATATACCTTGATAGCCAACCTGATAGTACTGGATACTCATTTCAGCATGAGGCATGAAGCAAACGAGAATGGATGGGTAAGACTGGTCCTGGTAGCGTACACACTCTCATCAAACCACATCGAATAACCATGATTTTTAGGAAGAAAGACGCCGCTCCGGCCCATTTGCAACAAGCCCAGGGATCCGTTTGTATTTTGAAGGCATCGGAACTTCCTGCTCAACCCACTGGAAAAATTCATTTCAAATGATGGGTTGGACGTCGTTAACTCCTGCGCCTTGTGAAAGTTCCACCACATCTGGAGATCATCTCTAATAGCTTTTGCACTCACCCCAGCTCAGTCAAGACAGTCCAGAGTGCTGATTCGCGGGGAGGATGCGCCCAGGACGGCTTCAAGTTACCGACGGACAGAACACGGCCAGAAAAACACATTCACAACCACCCTTTCCAATGTCTGTTCAGTCAAAGCCTGGCTTTTGCATTGGGTCTCACGGTTTCAAGTAAATGAAAACTCCGTAATATGGGGGTGTAGCAAGACTGTGGCAAGCCCAAGCTCACGTCCTAATTATGGGCCCCCATAAGGAAAAAGACCTCCAGGGTGAGGTGGTTGGGACGAGGTTTCTGGGGAGGGGACGGGGCTTACCCAGGAAGGCAGAATTGCCTCAGATTCCAGAAAGCCCCCACCCACCCCAGAGCAACAGCAACCCTGCCAGGAAGGAAGTATTAACAGTAGGTGGGGGCGGGTGTGTGGAACAACAGCAATCTACCTGCACCCACTCTTTTTTGGTGGGGCCTTTTACAAGCAGACCGAGTGTGGCTAGGAAATTTTGGAGGCGGGTGGTAAAGTGCTGGATCCACTCCCTCTCCTGCTCAGTCTGCTCCTAGGACTAAATGGATCAGTCCATCAGCAACCACAGCAGCCGGACAAAACCTGAAGTGTGGATAAGAGTATAGAAAAGCCATTGATCCCATCGTTCACTTCTGGGGATGAAGAAGGGGAAAATGAAGACCGGGAAAATGTGAGCTTGCGTCAGCAGAGGAAGATACAACACAGCTACCATGCAAAGCACCTGAGAGCCAACGTCCCCCTCTTTGCCTGCATTACTAACGCTTCCAGAAAGTGATTATGATGCTCAGGACACAGTTCTCCTCCCACCTAAGACCATGGGCCAAACTTCCAATGACTTTAATAGCGGAAGGTTGTCCTGCCAAAGGCTAGTGCCTCAAGACGAACTTCTTTGGGGCAGGGAACATTGTTTCATAAGCGTGTAGAGCGCCTTGCACAATGGGCTTCTAGATAGCGATTCAAGTAACTGACAATTGCCTGGACCTCCTAACATTTTGAGTGGCCGAAAAAGGTCAAGCAAGCCTGCTTCCTTGGCCAATAAGCTCCACCCCTTGGTGAATGAGCTCCACCCCCTCCTGCACTTACACATGTTAACACGCCTGCTCATTCCAAGGGTATAAAGAGGAACAGAAGCTCTCTTGCTTCTCATTTTACTTACTTTCTTGGCATTCCATCTTCTCCCTATTCTCTTTTCAAGGGCTTTTCCTGGGAGGCAACCAGGAAAGAGACGTGCAAGGCTTGAATACCGGCCTTTTCGTCTCTCTCTCTCTCTCTGCTGAAAGGGTGACTTGTTCTTCCTAAATAGGCACTGTTGGAAGTACGCCTCAAGGTCACTTGTGAACCATTTACACAAGGCTCTGCAGAAACATA
>QEPC01012846.1:3569401-3588674 GCA_003113815.1 Sphenodon punctatus
GAGGGAGTGAGTGAGTCAAAGGGTGAGCGAGGGAGTGAGTGAGTCAAAGGGTGAGCGAGGGAGTGAGTGAGTCAAAGGGTGAGCGAGTGAGTGAGTGAGTCAAAGGGTGAGCGAGTGAGTGAGTCAAAGGGTGAGTGAGTGAGTGAGTCAAAGTGTGAGTGAGTGAGGAGGGGGAAGAGTGCTATTTCCCCCCCTCCCTCTCACTGTTAAAACCTCCTTCCTGGAGCGGTTGCAGCAGACTGGGGGTGGGGGAAGGAGGCGGGGCAGCACCTCCTTTGTCAGTGAGCCCTACCGCAGAGACGCCATTCCTGCTCCCCCATCCTGCAAACCCCGCTCCTTCCCTGCAAACCTGGAGGGGAGGCCCAGTCCCTTTGCTCTTCGGGGAGGGCCATCACTTGAGCCTAAGCCCGCCGCAACTTGGCTACACCGCCACTTACCATCCTTGGCAGGAGTTTGTCCGCCATCTTCTTAAAAACCTGTAACAGAGATGGTCCCACACCCTCCCGAGGCAACTTGTTTCCTTGCCATGGGGAGGACGCTTTCCCGCTACTGTTGTTGAGCCTAAATCCCTCATCCCACAACTTTAAACCTATCACATCTTCTCCTTTTACCCGCAGCGGCAATGGAGACTAATTGCCATCCATTTGCTTTTCTTTCTTCTACCAGGAAGCCTTTTAAATATTTTAAAACGTACGCTGAAAACTATGATTGTGTTTCCATTGGATAAAAATGCCTTCCTCACAAAACATCCAGGGCAACGATTCACAAATGGCTGGCTCTGGAGGAATGAGTTTGCATCCGTTCCAACAGTTCCAGTGGCCCGAAGGGACAAGCTCCACCCTCTCACAGTTCTGCCCCTCAGGGAATAAGCTCCACCCTCTCACAGACGTCGGGTGCTTTGTCATGTTACATGGAGGGGGGGCTCGCTTGACCGCGATCGCAATTGTGGCTGTGTTATCGTGGGAATTAGTGCACGTGAGAATGCCGTGAGAACGCTCGCGCATGACTGGGTCCCCAAACGTAGCTCCTCACAAGGATGGGTGTTCTCACGGCATAAAAGCGGAATACCGCATTCTCACGTTTGCTAGTTCCCGCATTAACAGAGTCGCGATTGTGATCGCGCACGTTTCCTTTCCTCCCGTGTAATGTGAGAAAGCGCCGCCACCCTCACACACACGCACCCCTGACATTTCAAGGGCATTAAAAAAGGACAGACGCTCTCCTGCTTCTCAATTCCACTTAGTTTCTTGTCATTCCATCAACTCCCCCTTTTCCTGCCAAGTGCTTTTCCTGGGAGGACACCAGGAATGAGGTTGAATACCCGTTTTTGTTTTAATCTCTAGTCTGTTTCCTGAAAGCGAGACGTTGACCCCATGAAGAGGGACGGTAGGATTCAGCATGAATCGGATACTTAGAGGGACTGTCCCTTCTAAACAGGAACTGCTGATGGGGATGTGTTTGTGGCTCATGTCCTGAATGTTCAACATGTTCCAAACTAAAAACATAAAACCCAAACTTTAAAAAAAAATAAAGAAAACCCTAGACTCTTATTAGTAAGACAGGATTTGAACTTACTAACATTCCACATCTTGAAGCCACAAGGAGGGTTGCTCTCCCAAGTAAGTGAATCAGCAGCTGGTTGCTAAGAGTACTCTCTTCACAAGAGTCACTGTCGGACGGTTACCATGAAGCTAGCTGATGCTGATGCTCACGCGGAGCTCTGGCTTCATTCTCATTGGCAAGGTCTGTCCTTGGTTTCGGTGCCTGACAATCTCCTCCGAGTTAAATTTGTGCACTCATTTAAAGTCAGTTTTTCCCCTGCTGTTTCGCACCTCGCCCATGGACAAAAATAGCTAACGTGAGAAAACAGACCTCAGATGCCAACTCTACAGAGCAACTATCTCAGTGTTATTACAGTGCTGGGCTTTGATAACTTTTCAGGCCGCTTTGAAGAAAAATCAATCACAGAATAATAGCCCAGGAAAGCTTAAGCCAGCTGGGTCACAGACCACAACGCTTCTCTGAAGAGGAAAGGGGAGGATACTTTGGCTGCAGCCAGTTCGAAGTCTCTGTCACTGCGGAGGAGGAAAGGAAAATTCTGTAATAATTGGTCATGATTCAGCAGTACGAGATGCAGAGCAAGTTTCCAGAGTGTCGCACCTACGTGCCTGTTTACCTTGGAGGGCAATTCTATATATATATGAAGTTTATTTGTTTAGCCATAGGCCATAGCAATAAAATAAATAAAACATGACAATACGTCACAATAAAACATATTTAAAACAATAAATAAATGAACTATTTTGTACAAATGGATGTATTCGATTTCACTATGTGTCTGATACCTTTGTCTCCACTGCACAGATATTCTAAGTCGGTAGAAACATAGAACGCGGTCAAACAAAGTCAACGTCAAAGTAACCTCAAATGAGTGGTTACACTTGCAGCGCACAGCCTCATACAACAGGCTCTCAGCACCCTTGTCCCGCTTCAACTTAGGGACCCCAAGACTCCACGTGACAACTCCAGCAGCTCCATCTGTTTTTTCCTGTGAATCTCTAATTGAAATACCCCAACCGCAGCTCTCCGCATTACTGCTGTATTTGGGTTGGCTAGAATATATAAGATACATCTGTTATAATCCCGTTTATCCCTATCCCCTAACCATGGGACAAAATTTGTTTTCCGAATTTCACTAGACTTGGGACAGAGGAATAAGTAATGTAAGAGATCCTCTGTCTTTGCTTGACCACAGTAACAGAACCTAAGCTCTGCTGTTATACCTTTAAGCCTCCCTTCATTCACGGAGGTTGCCATCATATTTACCCTTACTAAGGTCAGGGCCCTTCTAACTTTAAAGTTGTTGATAACAGACAGGTACTTCTCACGCCCCCATTTAACCTAGCATACCAAGGAGCGATACGTTGCTCACCTATTTTCACTCTCTCACATTAGAGGCTGACCTCTCTAATCCGATTCCGGATTTGGGTTTTGGCCCGGGCTAAGGTGGAATATAAGAAATTAAATCGCGAAAATCCTAGAGTGGCCAGGTTCTGCTCTATAGAAGTATGCCATCTGTAAGAAACAAAACAATTCTCTTGCTCCTTTAAACAAAGGCTGGGGAGACGACCAGCTGGCATATCGCAAACCTTAAGCCAGTAACCCAAAAGGGCCTTCCTGATCTTATCTTCCAATGGAGTTACCCCACACTCTGCTCTCAACAAAACTATAGGAGTACCTCTTGGTACCCCAAGACCTACCCTCAAAATCTTATTTTGGATGGGTTCCAAATGCGGCCAACCTGCCACCCCCCAGATCTCTGCTCCAAATACCATCTGAGGGATCAACTTCCCCTCCAAAAGCTTGATGAATGGTTCCAGTTTCCTCCCTCCCTTTGAACACCAGAATTGAAGCAGACCCATGGATGTCTGAGCACCTCTTATCTTAGTTGCTTCCAAATGACTCTTCCATCTACCATTGCTCTGAAACACAATGCCCAAGTACCTATAGTTAGATACCTGGTCTATGGGGTAAGTTCCCATAGTCCAGGAGTATTCTCTAGGCCTCCTGGAGAAGACCAAAATGTTGGTCTTCTCTCTATTGATAGTTAGATGATTGTATTCGCAGTATTCTTTCACTCTATCTAGCTGGTGTATCATGCCCACCCTAGATGTTGTTAGGATAGTCATATCATCCGCGTAAAGTAAAATATGGACCGGGCGACCACTAATGGCTGGTGGGTGTCCCTCCTGTCCCGCCATTTCCTCTACTATGTCATTTATAAATAAGGAGAAAAGCAGGGGGGCTAACACGTATCCCTGCTTAACGCCATTTGTTGCACTTATATGGCCCGTGACATCTCCCCGCTGGTTCACCCGGACCCTAAGTGTAGTGTCGGTATACAGTAGGCGGATCAGGTAGAGTAGCTGGGCATCTATACCCTTATCCACCAATTTCTGCCACAGGAGTGCCCGATCTATACTGTCGAAGGCCGCTTTGAGATCTACAAAAAGGACATATATCTTGCCTTTCCTCAATGTGACGTATTTGGCAATTATGTGATCTAGAACGAAGCAGTGGTCCAAAACTGATCTAGATGCTCTAAAGCCCGCCTGCGCCTCAGCAAGGAGCTTATTCTCCTCTACCCAGTGCTCAAGCCTGACCAAAAGAAGTCGAGCAAATACTTTGGCCACAGTATCTATCTATAAGGCTTATAGGCCTATAATTTGCTGGTTCCCGCCTATCCCCCTTCTTATGTATGGGTACCACCACACTTGTGTTCCACCCCTGGGGAATGCCTCCAATCTCGATTATATTGTTGAATAAGCGAGTTAACATTGGGGGTCCACCACGGCCTATAATTCCGCAATAAATCAGATGGAATGCCATCCTCCCCTGATGCCTTTTTTTGGGCAAGTTTTTGCAAAAGGTCCTCCACTTCTGTCTCTGTTACCACCATCCTTACTGAGGGGGAGGCACACAACTTGAGGGGGGTTACCCCCTCTGTATACTTATTAAAAATACCCTGGAAATGGGCCTGCCATGCAGCACCACTTACCGGAGGGGCCATCAGGGGAGGGCACCCCTTGGAGGGCAATTTGGCTTCTACCAAAGCAGCTGTTTTGGGGGTGGGGGCATGTGAACTCACTGCCCCGGAGCAAATTGCCACTGGCCACGATTTTATAGACACCAACAATGGCTTTACACCACTTGCAGAGGAAGTAACCATTTCCTGCTGATTAGGACATCCACATGGTCATCAAAACCTAGTGGCTAAGGACAGTAGCTGAGTTAGCTCAATGTGAATGGCTTGCAAGTTGCAGTCTGCTTCTGCTAATAAGGGAGGGAAATAAAAACCTTGAAACTGGGGATGTTGTATTTGACACCACACAAAAAAAATAAGCCAGTGTAGCCTAGTGAATAAGTTATTGGACTTTGAGCCTGAAGATCAGGGTTCAAATCCCATCTTAGCTGCGAACTTCCTGGGTGGCCTTGGATAAGTCTCTGTGTATCAACCTCAGTTCCTCATCTGTCAAATGGGAATAATAATAACCCATTTCAGACAGTTGTTGTGAGGGTAGACTACACTTACATTGTGACGTTCTCTGACCACTGAAAGTAGATGGTTAATAATCAAACACCCATTGAGTGCAAATGCTTCCTCTATAAACCTGAAGCCACTTAGTTCTGCTTTCCAGCAGAAGCCAAATCAGGTCAAGAGAGCATGATTTGAGAAAGCCAAGATAAAACTTATGATGTGACCGGCAGGATGCACGAAGGGTTTCTAGCCCC
Source organism: Sphenodon punctatus (assembly GCA_003113815.1). NCBI lineage: Eukaryota > Metazoa > Chordata > Lepidosauria > Sphenodontia > Sphenodontidae > Sphenodon > Sphenodon punctatus. Next base: position 3,574,694 of record QEPC01012846.1, read on the forward strand.
AGATAATGGGAGCCCATTTATCAACTGCAGGCGTTGATGTAACCCATTCAGAACTTAACATCAATGGGTGTTTTCAACCAGGATGATTAGCCCGCTGGAGTCAGATCCTTGGGTCTTTGCTAAACCAGTCTTGTTGATGCTAAAGGGAGCTTTACTGGCAACGTATTCCATGCTAGCCCATCGAGTCTCCCGCTGCCCTTGCTTAGCAGACCAAGTCTCAAAGCTGCCCTAGACTAATCAGGCTGTTGCCACCCTCCAAACTGAGTCTTACAGACTCCAGTATCCACAAGTACAAAGCCAGCCGCTTGGATTCCAAGAAGAAGTTAAGATTTCTGTCCCACACAGCTTTGCACAGAGAGGGAAAAAATGTCCAACAAATGCCAAAAGGTGACTGGCCGAAACCCCAGCATTCCTCCAAACCCAGCCACAGTTGAACAGAGACGCAAAGGAATGGAAGGAAAGCAGGGCAGCGGCAGCAACAAACATAGAGCACAAGAGTCTAGGGTCTCTCTGTGGAGTAAGAATCCCCAGGTCAATCAAAATCCCCACATCTCTGCAGTGACCAATGAAGAGGCAAGAGAGGTATGGGTCATGAAAGCCAGACAGCCTTCAGATTCTGCTAGAAAAATCAAGCTTGCTGGGAGGGGAGTTAGAAGGAGGGCCCACATCCCCAGTGTAGGAGAGAGGCAAGGCCTGTCTCCCCCTCACATGGCCACCAGATTTGGCGGCAGCATCTCCAGAGACCTAAAAACAGGGCCTGCTACAATGCCCCAAAGAGCCAACGTAAGGCCAATGTCAAATTGACAGCATGCCAAATGCTAGCAGATAAACGGTTGGACTTATATCTCGTTAAGTCTTATCGTCACACAGAGGCGTCTCAAGTTACAACCGTATCCATTACAGTCTGGCAGCTGACTCTTTAAACAATGGCAAACTTCAGACCAAGCGTTCCATGAGCAGAGCTGGGGCCAGCTTTCAGCCAATGGGGGAAGATTTGGGAAGGAGGGATTAAATAGATAAAGGTCAGGAGGCTAACCTGTCTGTCTGGGAACAGAACAGGTGGCTTGCTGGGGTCCGCTCTGCAGCAGACCTTTAAACTGTCTGAAGGGCAAACCCAGCCATGGATCATTTTAACCTCCTAAGCCATTTATGCCTTCCTTTACACCGATTTGAACGTCAAGACGGCATTAACCTATAAAGAGCTTAGTAATACACTTTCAGGGAGCCATCCTGTGTGCTCTGGCTGTATGCAAGTGTGTCGAGCGTTCACTCATCATTAACCTGTGAACCGGATTGCAGAATCCCAGAGGCAGCAGCATCAATTAAGCCATTCTGCAAAAGGACGACACTTTATGAGCCGTACCCATCGAAACAGGTGAGGACAGGCCTGACAAAGAGGGTGGAATGGGGGTACAATTGTACAGAGCGCCCACGTGCAGAGGGCCCCCCCTAAAAATGACAAGATTTTTTTCTTCACATACACCAAAATTTGATGAGCAAAAGAACAAGAAGAAGTAACGTTTAAATAAAGTACTAATCTGCTCTCCTGTAACTGATTTAAACTCATGGGTATAAACAAGAAGAGGACAAAATTTGGTTGGCCTGCCACTAATTTTATTTATTATTTGCATTTTAATCACACTCTTCCTATTAAGGCTCACAGAAAGTTGGAACACATAAAAACATAATCAAAAGCCCACAAAATAAAACAAAATATTAACATACCCAAATAAAGCCAAACAAATAAAATCCCCTAATGCAGAACACCCCTACTTCTTCCTGCCAAATGTCTGGCCAAACAAAAAGGCCTAACATTGCCTCTGAAAGAGGAGGAGGTTCAGAGTTAGGCAAATCACTGCCTGCGCGGTGTAGTGGGATAAGGTGCTGCTGGACTTGGACATTGGAGACCAGGGATCAAATCTCATTCTAGCCAATGAACTCACTGGGTTTAACATGGACAAGTTGCAGTCTCTCAGCCTGAGTTCCCATCTGTAAAATGGGAATGTGTTTCCCCTTGTCCATCTTAGATTGTAAGCCCATTGGGCAGGAAACTGGTTTTGAAAAATAGTGTGACTGCAAAGCGCTGGCTAGAAGTGCTATACAAATGATTAGTAGTAAAGTCTCCAAGGGAAGGAAGTTCCGTAATTGCAGGAGAAAGGGGATAGGGAGCCTCCAGCTACCAGGATGGACCAGATCCCCAAATTTCTCTCAAGGGGCCTGGAGTGGAGATGTAGACTGTGGCACGAGGTGTGTGTGTTGGGGGGGGGGGGGCACATAGCTCGGTCACTGACCCTATGGGACTCTCCATACCCAGCTGCCAGCCAGGCTAACCAACCACCCTTCCCCGAACAGCTCCTGAGCTGGAGATCTTGCCCTTCAGCTTTGATTCCCCCCCACCCGACCCCTTACTGCTGCTGTCCCTGGCTCCACAACCTGAGAAGAGGGAAGTGGATTTGGCAGAGTCCTAACAACCCAAAATTTGATTGGGGGGGGGGATGCAGGAAGAGAATCATTGACCTATGCCTGTTATGTATCTTCAGAAGTTAGGCTTGAGAGGCAGAGCTAAGCAGACCTGAGGCTAAGCATAGCCTATCTCCCAGCCTGCCACCCTCACCTGGGGGCACAGCAACTTCGGAGACTGGGCAGGACTGGATCCTGAGCCACAGGAGGGCAATGCCATGGAAGGCCCCTCACTCGCAGCGCGGCCACATGGCATGAATGCAAAGAGAACGAGCCTCCCCTCCCCCCCATTCCCTCACAGCCCTCCGCGTGTTTCAACACGGACAGCACCCACGGTCTCTGCCCTGCTTCACCCCTGGCCGCCCGTTCGATGTACAGGCAGAGCAGATATGGGGCAGGCCCTCCAGCAGCGATGCTCTAGAACATCCAGGAGCACCGCCAGGAGAGTGGGCAGCCAGAAACCCGAGGCAGCGGCTGGACCAGGGGTTTCCTAGGCAACACCATGGAGTTGCATCGGGCAATCCGCCTGCAATTCCTTGGTGTGGAGGATGGGGACAACACGTGGGCATGCAGATACGGGAGCCAACCCCTGGAGCAGGTCTGTGTGCAGGTATCACCATGTCTGTGTGAAAACACCCACCCACATCCCACACTCTGCATGGAGATACCATCTTGTTACTTTTTCTGGGACAAAGTAGAGAATGATGAAGACACTGGTACCTTGGTTGCCTGTCCTGGGCATGGTGTGTCTGTCAACCATGAGGGTCCAACTTTTCTAGTACTTTGGCCAGGCCTAAGCAGGGTCAGTCCAGGCCTTGACCCGGGCCCTGGGGGGGCAAATCCTGGCAGTGACCAGAACCGGTGCTCCTGAGGCCCCCAGGACAGACTATTGCTGCAGGGCCCACTTGCAGGGCCCACTTGCATCACCTCCAGAGAGGATGGGGAGGGAAACACCAGACTGCCAACTGGTAAAAGGGTGGGGTTGTGAAGGGTAGGACTAGGACAGCCCTACATTTTATTTTTAACACCAGCCCCAACTTCCCATTAGCCCTTTCCTTTCCCTCTTTGTAAACCTCAGAGATTCCGGCGACCCTGCACCACAGGAAATACGAGGAAGTGAAAAAGACTTCCTGCCATTTTCTACTGTGATAAACCAGTCAGTAGCTGGAAGGGGAAAGAAGTCACCCAAAGGCATGTGCATATTTCAAAGTCCCCAGGAAGCAGCCACATAGTTTCAAGCTATAGAACCAGTCTAACCAAGTAGACAAGGTTCTGGGAGATTAAGGTTCAGTTCCATCTTAAACATGAACTCATTGGGTGACCTTGGGCAAGTCACACTCCATTAGCCTCATTTTCCAATCTCTAAAATGGAAACCACCACCACCACCACCACCACGACAGGGTTGTTGCAGGGTTGAACTAGACAGAGCTTGTGAAGTACTTTGAACACAAAGCACTATATAAATGATTCATGATAATACTCTCTGCACAGACCATTTAATGGCATTCATTGTCACTTTTTAATGTTTTCCTCTGTGTGTGTGTGTATGTGAAAACAGCTAGTGTTGTGAACAGAACTGACAAGGGTACAGCAAAGCACTCTTCTGTAAGCATATGCTACAAGCGGTTATACTGGCATCCATGCACGTTATACTGGCATATCAGGCCAGCTGAACAAATGGTCAGTAATAAATACTCAAACATTAGTTTATGGGCAAGGAATGTTGCTCACTCAGAACAGAACGCGCCACCCTGCTGGCACCAGAGCCGCTGCCTAACCCTGAGGAAGTTGCATTTTCTCTGCCCCTCAGTCATCCCATCTTGTAAAGGGGATAATATTGCAGATGCGCTATGCACAATCATGCTGCAGGAAGGGGGCACCCATTAGAGAGACAGAAGTGCCGTCCCTCAACTATACTTCTTCAATGGTCTAAACAATGAAGTATTTACAGAGTGCCAGTAATGGATCTGGCACTTAACTAATGTGGAAAATAGCATCCCTGCCCTGAGGGGCCTACAATCTAAAAGACAAGGGAGAGGAGATAGGGGAAAGAAGAGCTACGAAGATACATTCATCAAGGCATAAGATTGCAAGTACACGTGCTTAGCTGTTACGTAGGGAAAGGCAGGGGAATAAGAGGATGAGCAAGGGAAGAGGTAGGTTTTCAGGGGGGATTTGAAAGTTGAGAGGGAGAGGAGTGAACGTATTCGGGGAGTTCCAGGCATGGAAGGCAGCAAGGGAGAACGGGCAAATCTGCTTTGAGAAGCAGTGGAACTGTGAGCAAGCAAGAGTGGAGGCATAGGAGAAGCTGAGCTTTCAGACAGGAGGGTAGTGGGAGACTAGGTCAGTGAGAAGGTTGTAATAGTCAAATAGATAACCAGAGCACAGACTAAGGTTTTAACAGTGGCAACGGTGAGGAAAGGATGGGTCTTAGCCATGTTGCACAAGAGGCGGCGACAGGATTTAGCAACAGATTCAATCTGCGGTTTAAAGGAGAGGGAGAAGTCGAAGATGATGCCCAGGGTACGTGCCCAAGGAACAGGCTGAATGGTGACCCCCTGGATGGAAATTGAGGGAAAGTTTCAGTGGAAAGACTCGTTCAGTTTGGGCCATATTAAGCTTGATGGGGAGACATCCAGACAGAGATGTCAGAGACAGTTTGTGATAAGAGATTGGATAGAGGGAGACAGAGAGGGGGTGGCGAGATAAGAGTGGAGTGTCATCAGCACAGAGGTGATAGTGGAAGCCGTGCGATTCAATGAGTTTCCCCAGGGACAGAGCGTAGAGAAGAGCGAACCAGCTGACAGCCTTGGGGAATTCCGACCAAGAGGGGAGGTGATGTGGAAGAGGCACCAGAAGGGACACCCCCCTAGCCCTAAGCGGGGTGTGTGTGTTTGTGACCGCCCTCCCCCGAACAGGGTGCCGGGCGGGGAGGGGTCAAGGGTTTCCTTTGCCCTCCCCCGCCTGCCTATTGAATGACGGCACCGGGGGCCCAATAGGGGGGAGAGGAGGGACACCTGGGTGGGCGTAGACGGGTATATTTACCTGTGCTGGCCAGGTGCCGCCTCCTCTCTGCAATCCCGGCGGCCGCTCGCGGAGGCGTTCCCTCCCAATCCGTCCCCTTTTGAAAACTGTTTCTGCAACAATGAGTGTTTGTATTGTGCTGAGTGTTTGTATTGTGCTGAGTGTTTAATCTACGGCTGTGGGCGAAAGCTGGTCGCTGTTTTCAGGGCCGAGGAGGAATTTTCCCGCCGACCTAATTGGCTCAGAAGGCGGTCGGGTTTTTCTCCTCCTCTGCAGCCGTTGTTACGTACGTTGTAATAGATTGGTCAACACTTCTCCGACGTCTGGTCGCAACTGTGGCGGTTAGCGGGGTAGGAACCACGCTGTGGTAAGGCTCCCTATGAGCTGAGGGGCCGCGCTTGTACCTGTTACCACTTGGGAGCAGGGGGGTCATAAGGCCGGGGCCCCAGCCCAGGCTCGGAACGGCTGGTTTGGGGCTGATAACCCGGCATGACCCAAGGGGAGGGTGAATTCGAAGGGTCAGTTCACCCGGGCAGGGAGGGTGAGATTTAGCTCAACCCCCTTTGGGCCTGTTTTTTGTAGCATGGCTCCTCCCCGCTATTATGCACACAGGTTGTTTAATATGGTTGTATTGCTCATATGTGTAAGTTATGTTTTAATAAATTTGCGGCCAAGGCCTTTAACCCCAAAGCATGTCTCTGTCTGTTCATGTGGGTGGTGCGGGCACAAAGCGACACACTGAATGAGCGGTTAGAGAGAGAGAGGAAGAGAACCGGTCAAGGACCAAGCCCTGGAAACCCAGGGTGGGGACCAAGTCAAGGAGTTAATGGTCAAGTGCCAAAGGCAGCAGAGAGATCAAACAGAACAATGGGAGTAGACAAGGTGATTGGATTTAGCTAAGAGAACAAGGCCAATTTTTTGTTATTTACTCCCAATACTGTCCCAAGTATCAAAGATATCAAATGGTTGTTTGCAAGAGACACAAGTTTTTTTGGAGTACTCTTTGTGGTTCCTGTATGCAATTCTCACCTTTCTCCATGCCTTGGTTGAGATTGATTCCAGCAGTAAGCACGTTTAACCACTGACCCTGAACCCTAAGGGACAGTTGTCTGCAGCAAGATCCTGGTGACGGTGACTTTGCTTATTAACACACAAGAGGGTCTGAGTGGAAAGACAGAAATTAATTCAGGTCATAGTTATTGTATTGTCTGCTGGCGAATGTGTGCAATCTTTCAGGGGACAGAGCTTTCTCTCACACACCTGAAAGTCCTATCTACAGGCTGAGCAATGCAACTAGGTTGCACATGATTGCCATTTAGGTGGGTACTAGGAACACTACATTCCTGGTAGTGGGTGGTATATAAAAATAAAAAATTATTAGTATTAGTAGTAGCGAGAATGTATAAGGTAGGTGTTTGTTCTAAAAGAGTCACTTCAGTTCTGTACAAAGCCAAGTTCCTTTTAAGTTGATAACTCAAGATGGGTCTCAAAGTTTCAAGGATCTCGTGTCTGGATGAGTGGAAGAGTTCTCCATGCGAGGACTGCCTATATTCAGCACGTGTGCTTTCGATGCATCCCTTTTCAGTGTTTAAAGCCTGGGCTAGCAGAGAACCGCCAGGCTACAGGGAAGCATCAGCCAGTAACAGTGGCTGACATAAGGCAGGAGCACAGAAGGGTGTGAATCTCGGCATAAATCAACAACCCCTCTACATCGCTTTGTAAAGCCCTGTAGAAAATTACTTCTCTTCCCCCACGTTTGACACAAAATGGCCAGACTGGCCTTGTGCTGTAAGAACCCACCACTACCACACCTTTGATTTACATTTTAAATTAGTACGTTCAGCAAGAGAACTGGATGTGGGGCATTGTGATGGAACCTGTGTTACCTGCCTGAACCAAGAGGTTAAAAGTGGTCTGGAAAAGTGATTTTGACTTCTCCAAAACAGGTTTAAAAGCTTCTGTCTCGGGCTCAAGGATCTGGTTAGCCAGTTACTATGCAAATGAATTAACATACAATTAAACATTCTGTTCCAACCGTTTAATAATCAGTGGAACAGCAGCCGAGTTCATTTTAATGGACTATAGTACTACCCAAAATATAGTTTATTAACAAACGTACAATAAATGGCACTGGTGACTTTCAATTCCACACACAAGATTCACTTCCCCAAGCAATAAAAGTGCTGGTTAAGACACAGCAGAAGTGTTACATGTGTGTTTCGGAAACATACATGGATTGAGCTTAATTATCCAACAGCTTGGAGACACAAGGAAGAGGGGGTATGTACACTACATAAAAAAGGAGACTGCATGGCAACCTTGCCTTTTCTTTCCAAAAAAGGCCTTTGTACTCTAGAGGTTTGCAGTACAAACAATACAAATCCCAGGTTTATCATAACGACTGCAGTTCACAAATCAGATAACACCTGATCGTTTGCAAGCAGGATTGCACTGTTCCTTTGCCTGTATAATGACCAAGAAAGGAAGAAGATATATTTAAATCATGGCCTTGGAAGAAGAGTCGAAAGGATGGTTGCCGCAAATGTGTTGTTAAATCTCTAAACGTGGACTTCAGTCTAGCCGTCATGACTTCTGCAAGCAATTACAAGATGGCAGAACTCTCACTTCTCTCCCACTAGACCTCCAATCCAGCTTCCATAAAGCCAAGCTAGATCCTTACTGACTTCAGTGACATCCAGATTGGGTGCCATTGGGTTTCCTCGATGAAGATGTGTCTATCAAACCCGGAGTGTCAGTACAACCAGACGCAGTTACGGAATCGAATATCACAATAGCTTCTATTTTCTGTATTGATGGAAGATGGGATGCAGCAGAGCTAGATACGTAGGAGTTGAATCCAACTGGACACCAAAGAAGTCAATTCTCTCATGAATACCAGTTTGCCCATTCACTTTTATGTGTGTGCAGTACCACCAGAACTGAAGGGGGCCAGACCACCACAGCTGTATCACTGCATTAAACTGTAACGAGGGAACTAGAATTCCGAGCCCTTGGGATAGGATGGGATAAAAATGTCAATCAATAAATGAGTATTACATGTCATGGGTCCCCCCTCCTTGTCCTGGCATAGCACAAAAAGTTGACAGTGCAAAAAGGACAGCCCAGAACAATTTTTACCAAGTGCAAGTTACTTCCAAGCCTTCTAGATTTTACTTAAACCTCCTCTAAATTAGGATATTTGCTGACCAGAGTCTCACCCCCCGCCCCATCTGTTAAACATCTTTTGAATGAACTGCGCTATACACGGTTTTAGTTTAAAATTAAAAATATAAACAATGACATCCAGCCCCTCTCTCCTCTGACAGAGAAACATAGGAAGTGCAAAACCTATAATGGAATACAATGAGAATGCAATATACACATTTCTAGGAGGGGAAGGGAAAGGATAGGGGAGTCTTACTTTTATTTGAAGACGACTTTAAAAATCTCTAGCAATAGCAATGTGTAAATTACACAGCAAAAACCACTGCTAAAGCCAGGCTCGTCAGAGATAAGGAAGTGGGCAAGCACAGCACAGCTAGTTTGAGACTTGGACAGAAGGCTCGATGCACACTGCAGTCAAGACAGAGTTTTGGTATAGATAGGCAACTCAACAGGCAAGGTAGCTTTTTCCTCCGAGTTTGCATAATCTGCTCTGTATCAGGGGCCAACTTGAAATTACACTATGGTATACCCAGAAATTGGGAGACGTTTAAAAAAAACTATGGGTTGGTTACCATTTTAAGTAACTGTCACACCAGCCTGGTCTAGGCAAATACAGAAAATGTCTACATAGGCACCAGTCCGATACACACAAACAAATTTAAGTTGCTTATCCTATTTAATGTTTGGCTTTTCTTGAATATTTTTATCAAAAGAACATTTTCCATGTCACATTTGGGCTACACAAAGTGCATTTAATATATCTATTTTATTATTAACTGTTTAATTTCATTATCGTACTATTTAGTTAGTAAAATGTTAGTTGAGTCCCAGGCTGCTAGCAGAGAACACTTATTTCTTATGCTAGACTGCAATTGCTAACAATAGAGAGACCGGTTTGAATTCAATAAAACATTCTGTAAATTCACACAGTGACAGTCCCCAATGTAATTTCTGTTCTTGTTCCATATGCATCACAGAAGGACAAGGATCTTTTTCAGTTAACAGAAATGTAGCTTTCCTTTAAGTTAGATTTTGTTTTAAACAGAAAGTGTTCATGAGCTTCTGAAACTCAAGAGTGAAAAATAAAGCAGTCGATTCAGAGTCAAATCTCCTTTAACAGAACAAAGGAAACTGAATGTGAAATTTTGGGGTTCCCCTTGCCTCAGATCTATTAAACGCGAGTCTTGTACCAGTCATTAAAAATCCAAGTTCCAAAATAGTTGTACTATCAAAGTCTTTTGCTAGTTTTACTAGCCTACTAGTACTTTGCTTTTATCTTGTCAATATTAAAACCAGACATGTTGCATACCATGGGCGCAATCTGGATCCCACTGAAGTTAACAGCTAAACTCCCATTGACTTCAATGGGAGCTGAATTGCACCCTCTACCTTTAATCACTATGAAAGTATTAATGCTATCTTGTACTCTGCACAAAATCAGGGCAATATAACTCCTCTTTCTACCGAGTGCCAGCTGTTTAAAGCACTGTGTTATGCCCAACCCGGATGCATTTTTTCCCCTAACATATGCATACAAGTGAACGTTTGAGCTATTTGCATCTCTCAAACCGGAGGATGCTAGGCCTACTTGTGTATCAATTTCCACTGGCCGGATGAATCAGCTCGAAAGCCCCTAAGTGAAAAGTCAAACCAATGACAGGACACAGAAACTGAAATCCAACCGTGTACAGAAAGCCTGGACAGAGTCTCTATCTTCCACATGATCGAGTTAGTCTGTTAAAAGGTTTTTGCTGTCAAAACTTCACACGTTTATTGGGAACCGGGGAGTCTTTTTACACTTCTAAAACAAAGCTTTACATTGAAGGCAGCAATTCCAATTCCATAAAACCAACTGAGTAACTCACCCAACCCAGTGCATACAACCTAGCTACCAATCCTTCACATTGCCCTCTTCTGCTTGAACTACAACAGGATTTGGAAATCATGCAGCAAGGGGAAGGGGGGGGGGGGAGGGATGTTACTTGAGGCACCAGCGAGGCACTGAAAATGCCACCCAGTCAAGGTAACACAAAGCTTTGCGCCCCTGCCATTAATACCATATGCTTTGCTCCTCAGCGTGTAGGCTAGTTGGTTACCAATTAAGCTCTCTTATCTTGCCGACTTTAGGAACTGTTCTGTTCTGATCTATTTTGGCATGTAACTATTGAGGACACTGTGTGAAGCCACACGTAATTTATGGTTTGAAACCAATCACAAATGGCTCGAAACCAATCACAAAAGTATTAATAAAAATATATGGCTGAACAGTCTGGGAAGAATTGAATTTTGCACGGTTTTAGTTTAAAATTAAAAACATCAATCTGAGACATTTGGGGCCGAGATGCTGCAGATGTAATGAAAATATTTCCAAGAAGAAATGTCCCTGCCAAAGATAGTAATAAATAGGGTTCTGAGCTACATTTACCATAAACAAACATTTCAGCCCTTTCAAAGTGTGTGCGTGTGCGTGTTCTCCCTCCTTCGCTGCCCCCCTGTCACGGCAGGACACTTAACTGAAGCTATTTTGGGTATCTGGTGAACCTTGAACCCAGAAGCAGCCAAGATTCTGTAATAAGCCTACCGCACGCACTGATCACTCCTCAAGCTACTCTTAGATTTTCATCAGTGAGTAAAATAGGCCCCACTCCTGCTCCTCTTCTCATCTGTTTTGTATTTAACTTTCACCCCAAGAACACAAAAGACTGCAAGATGAAAAGCTATTCTAAAATAACACAAGCTAGTCATTTTTAGACCCTCCTGCCAAAGCTCCATGCTGACTATTCATGCAGATTTCCAGCTCGGACGTGGGTTCGAAGTTCTCCCTAGCCACTCCACTCTCCAGCCCAGTCAAAGGACCTTGCAGTGGCTCTTGGAAGGAATTCATTTGTGCAAGCAGACTGAGGCATCTAAATTATCTGCCGACATTTCAAATCTAGGGGCATGGTAGATTTGAGGGAGGGGAAAAAGGTGGGGACCCCGAAAAAGACAATGTTGACACACTTAGATATCTAAAATGGCTTCTTTCAATGTGTCTGAGCACTCCAGAATCAGGTTGTTAAAGAAGAAAGTTGTAAGTAACTACACAAAACCTGGGCTGCCCCGATCACAGACACAACGTTAAAATAAAAGATCACTTGAATATTGTTCAAGGATCTGGAGCTGCTTCAGCTGGGGCCATGTATCAACTTAAGTAGATCCACATGGGACAAACCCCAGAACAGAATGCTGGAGTCCGGGCTCATGAAATTGGTTTGCTTTACAAGGAGCCTTGGAGGAAAGAGAAGGTGTAAATATTTTTAAACGCCCAGTCATGACACTTCCAAAGAATTTCTGCAGTCCATCCAAATTTGATAGGGTAGGATTTAAGTTCCTCTTCGTATTCCCAACGAGGCACTTCTGCTGCTGTGGCATGCATGCATGCGCACATGGGAATCCGGTATCATCAGGATACGCAGTCTAATGCAGCTTGAAGCTGCCAATGTTCCCGAGAAGCTTGAACTGTTTATCAGCTCAGTAGGTCAAAAGTCTGCAGACACTGGGTGGAGCAGCAGTACGCCACAAAACTAACAGCTGTCCTCCTGCAAGAAGAAAGGCGAGAGAGAGAGAAACAGTTGTCAGTTCAAGATTAAACCAACTGGCCTCCTTCCACAACAGACTATTTTCTGGTTTGTAAAAATAAAGGATTAGCCCTGGTCAGCTTATCCAAACAGAAGATATTTAAATACGGTTTGTAAAGGACAGCAAGAAGGTTTTCTCTCTTTGCGCAGACGCCGCAGGCTTTGGCAAAGTACTACTTGCTGGTAGGTTTCACAGCTAAGAGGGTAGTATCTGGAGGATTCCTAGATTGCTTTTCCCAGGGGCTTGTGAAATTACTGCTTGTAGCCATGCAAGGAGTAGGTTCAGTCTAGCCTACAAGCTGCACAAGCAAAGAGTTTGAGGCCATTTATTTATTTAAAAAACTTATTCCCCCGCCCCTCCTGCCACGGGCAGCTTGGGCGGCTTACAGCGTTAGACATGGCATTAGACATAACCAGCAGGCTTCTGCTGCAGTGTTATGCACACTGTATAGAGCTGTACGAAAACTCCCGTCTCTTCCTCTACTGCCACTCCCTCACCCTAGCAGAGACCAACAGTTTTGCTCAGGTAATGACATGGTCTGGTTTTAATTCACAAAAACCAAGCATGGCACTTGACCATTTATCATGCTGTGTTTTATGGTAGAGAAATAGGAACAGACTGTATGCAGTCCCCTACGTCGGGAAATCTTGTTCCTCCTCCCCGTGCACCTGCTTTTAAGGTACTTCATCGCAGCTATGATCGGTTTTATTTCTCCCCTCTCCCGGTGGCAGAGGGAGAGGGGGTGGGACGAAAGGGGCTTCCCCCGGCAGCTTTGGGGCAGGGTTTCCGGCCTGAGAGGGCTGAAGAGCGGCATGCCTGCTGGCTCCGCTGCGCCAAAGGGCCCTTAGATGTGGCCCTTAATTCGGAACATCTGGGAAGCCTGAGGTGGGAGCTTGCAAATGTGTAAATTTACATAAAAATCTACTCCCTCCGGACAGGAAGGATTCCCATTCTCCACCACTCCGAGCAACCATGGAAAAACATGGCCTCCCCATGCTTCTCCCCCCCCGGTTTGGCACCCCTTGGCTGTCTTACCCGGCGCTCACCCGAGTGGCCACAGACAAGCATGGCCTCCCAATGCTTCCCCCACTTCCCCAGCCGAGCGTCTACCACCACTCCCCAGGAGTGATTCCACTGCAGGGGCAGCCGGGCGGGCAGTGAGGCAGGCACAGAGAGACTGACTGCATCTGGAGAAGGGGAGGAGCTTAGCCAGTCTGGCCTCCAGGGCCTGTTGCTTCTTGCTGCCGGTGCCACCTGTGCCTTGTGCACGCACGCGGTGCGACCAGTCCAGAGATGCTGCTATCACACACACCAGACACCCAAAATGCAGCTAGCTTAAGTGCATTATGCCATGAAAAGATATATATACACACACACACCAATTCAGTGGTGCCCCCATAATCAGTTCATGCTGCCACCACCCCATAACCAGTTCATTTGCGCCCCTGCCCCTATATAATCAATTCACGCTGCCCACCACCCATAACCATTTAATTTGTGCCCCCGGGGCAGCGTGAATTGGTTATATGGGGTGCGCAAATGAACTGATTATCGGGTGCGGGTTTAAAGACATTATTCCTGTTAGCAATAACTTCATTAAGAAAAGTTAGTGAAATAGCAGCCATAATAATCTCAGAACCATATTTGCAGATTTATTTTCCAAGATAGAATAGATATTGCTTTACATCCTAAATTCCTACCTAAGATAGTATA
>QEPC01012846.1:3589607-3658528 GCA_003113815.1 Sphenodon punctatus
CTCTTTGCCTCCCCCCCTCCCTCCTGTCCTCCTTCCCTCCCGTCTCCCTTGAGGAAATCTCATCCTCTCTGCTCTCCTCCTCCTCCAACCCCTACACTTGCCCCCTGGACCCCATCCCCTCCCGTCTCCTGACCTCCATTGCGTCCACCGTTGCCCCTCCCCTCCTGCACATCATCAACCTCTCCCTCTCTACCGGCTCCTTCTCCTCTGTCTCTGGATCCCTTTGAACCCTCTAATTACCATCCTGTCTCCCTCCTCCCTTTTGCTTCCAAGCTCCTTGAACGGGTTGTCTACTCCCATTGCCTCATTCTGGCGCATGTCTGCCCCAGGAGAGGTGCAGAGCCTATTCAAATGGCTCACCCTGGAGACTGATGGAGCCGGATCGGTTTCAGATGGCTCTGGGGGAATTGTCCTCTGATCTTGATGGCCGTTCGGCTAAGGACCTTGTTCTGGCTTGGAACACCTTGCTGATGGGGGGGGCATCGACCAGACAGCTCCAAGGCATCCGCTTCCTCAGTTTCAGCACTGCAGGCTACCTTGGTTTACTGAGGAACTGCGGTGCTTGAAGCGGCAAGGACGGCAGTTAGAGCGATGGTGGCACTATTCTTGGGCTGAATCCGACAGGTTGCGGCATAAAGTCAGTTTACGGGCCTATGTCATGGGGGCAACAAAAAAGGAATTCTTTGCTGCCCTCATAGCAGCCATGAAGTCCCGTCCAGCGGAGCTGTTCCGGGTGGTGTGGGGGCTGGTCAGTCCGGTCTCCCTCCGCCTGGACATGGAATCTTCTGGTGCCCACCGTGACATGTTTATCAACTACTTCGCAGATAAGATTGCTCAGATTCACTACAATTTCGGTGCTGCGTGTTGTTCAGAGGGAGGAGAGCCAGAGGCTGCAGAAGTCTGGTTTTGTGGGATCTGTTTCAGGAGATGATGCCAGCTGAGGCAGCGGATGTTCTGGGGTCTGTTAGGGCCACCTATTGTGAATTGGATCTGTACCCGTCCTGGTTGGTGAAAGCCTGTCGGGAGATGTTAGGGCCGCTGCTGGCAGAAGTGGATCAACGCCTCCCTTCAGGAGGGCAGAGTGCCAGAATGTTTGAAGGAGGTGGTGATGCGGCCTCTGCTCAAGAAACCATCACTCATCGTTGACTCGCTTATTAGCTTTCAGCCAGTCTCTAACCTTCCCTTTTTAGAGAAGGTTATTGAGCGGGTGGTGGCCAAGCAGCTCCAGGTGCACCTCAATAGACGAAGCTTTCTAGATCCCTCCCAGTCTGGCTTTCACCCAGGGTATGGTATGGAGACTGCGCTTGTGGCCTTGGTTGATGATCTGCGCCGGGAGATGAACCAGGGATGTTCAAATCTCCTGGTCCTATTAGATCTCTTGGCAGCTTTTGACATGGTTGATCACGACTTGCTTGCGGGACTGGGCAGGATTAGGCGGAATGGTTCTACAATGGTTCCATTCTTGCCTAGCCAGTAGAACCCAATGGGTAGTGTTAGGAGATGAGTCATCCTCTCCTCGTGACCTCTCGTGTGGTGTCCCGCAAGGTTCCATTCTGTTCCCTCTCCTCTTCAATGTGTACATAGAGCCATTGGGTGAGGTTGTGAGATGGTGCGGAGTGAGTTGCCATCAATATGCTGATGGCACTCAGTTGTACCTCTCATTTTCTTCAGACACAGGCCTGGCAGTCTCTGCTTTCTCTGTGTTTGGCAGCTGTGGTGGACTGGATGAGGCACAGTCGACTGAAGCTGAATCCTGACAAGACAGAAATAATGATGGTGGGGAGAGCGGTGGGTGTGCCATCTCCCATCACTGACAGTGTTTGTCCTCCGCTGGTCTCCCAGGTGCGGAGTCTGGGAGACTCCTTGATTCCCAGTTCCACTTGGATGTCCAGGTGGAGACGGTGGCAAGGGGGGGGGGGGCCTTCCGACAGTTACGTCTGGTTTGGACTTACCTCTCAGACTCTGACCTGGCCACCATCATTCATGCTTTTGTTATCTCAAGGATGGACTACTGCAACGTGCTCTACATGGGGCTACCCTTGGTGACGGTCCGGAGCCTACAGCTGGTGCAGAATGCAGCGACCCAGCTCCTTATGGGGTCACGTCGCCAGGAGCACATTACACTGGTGCTCCATTTTCTGCACTGGCTGCCTATTATTTCCGGGCTCGATTCAAGGTGTTGGTTCTTGCCTTTAAAGCCCTACACGGCCTCAGCCTGACCTATCTGTGGGATCGCCTCACTCCCCGGGTCCTGGATCGACCCCTGTGGTCTGCTGGGGGGCGCCTTCCTGGAAGTCCCCCGAGTCAATTGGGGGGCCACTATGGAGAGGGCATTCCTGGTAGCCACACCTCGGCTGCGGAACTCCCTCCCGGAAGAGGCTCGCCTGGCCCCGGACTTGTTGAACTTCCGTCGCTTGTGTAAGATCTGGCTGTTTCGTCAGGTGCTTGGTGGAGGGGACAGGTGAGGGTGGTTATGTGGTGGGGAGTGGGGGGAGGGAGTTAGGAGAAGGTTTTGTGTTTCGTTATGTTTTTAAGTTGGGTGGGAATATTTTATATTGATATGATTTTATTGTAAATGATATTGTTTTACATTAATATGATTTTATTGTAAGTCGCCCTGAGTCACCCGAGATGGAGTTGGGCGGGGTATTAAGTTGTTAAAATAAATAAATAAATTCCCATGAATGCCTTGTTCTTATTGGGTTCAGTCCTGCTGCTGGCTTATGCTGGCGGCAGGGAATGATCTGGTGGCAGGTGCTCAGGCATGCACGCGCCCTGAAAGCAGCGCGGGTCAACAATGCGATCCATGCTGCTGCGACCCCCCCAAGCCCACATGCTTTGCAGCCCGTGGGACGAAGCAGGCTGGCTCCTGCTCCATCCCCCAGGCTGCGGGGTGTGCGGGCTGAGGGGGATCGCATCGGACGGGGTGCGCCGTTGCCCCACGGGGTGCAGACGCGCCTGCAGTCTCTCACTGCACCTCATGTAGGCACAGTTTGCAAGGCCCGCAGGATTGCCCCATTGTTGCTGCTGTTAAGCATTTCTATCGCCCCAGCAGCGTACTACTTGGTGCTTTACAAGCCGGTATGGCTGTTTTAATGGAGCTTTCAATGTTTATCTTTATCTTGGATTTTATACTTTGGTTACTTACGTTTGTTGCACACCACCCTGAGTCGCTGTACAGCGAATAGGGCGGTATAGAAATACGGATAGATAAATAAATTGTGCAGCCTGACCTACCCAAAATATAACCACCAACTTGGAAGTGAATTTAATCAAATCAACATGAAATCAACTGGGAGTTGAAACATCTGCCAACCAGTCCTGCAGAAGCAGAGCAAGCTGAGAGTGTGCTGTCTTCACAATCAGGATACTGCTAGAAGGAAGGAGATGGCTTTTTCTAAAGTAGCATTTGCAGAGCTTCCAGGCTGCTGCCCAGATTTAAGATGCACAAGTTGTTTTCACTCCATAATGCCCTACTGCATATAAATAAGGGAAGCATTATGCCACAAACCCACAGTACAGTACAGGATTGTGTAATAGAACTAGAAAAAGAATTACGCCATCTATTAGAAGCAAAGTCTGATTGCAGATTCAAGACTGGCTTTAGATTTTGCTATTGGAAACAACTTTTTCTTTGGTAGCTCCTACAGAAAAAAAGAAGCTGGTCAATTAAGAGACTTTTAATAGTGCAGACAGTGTTTAGCATACACTGGGGGATGTGTGAAGTTCAAATGCCATTTTCAGGAATGTCATCTACCAGCAAGAAGGGGCTGCTTGAGAAACTGGGTAAGGCGATTCCTTTGAGGACAACCCTACTCAAAAAGAACATGTGCTCATTTTACTACTTGGGTAGCAATTTAAAATTCAATTGTGTTGGAAGTTGTACACTCACACCTGCTATGCGAGGACCTACATCCACTTTGCTTAATTACTCCTTGATGTATGGAGAAAAATTTCCACACATTTCTCTGTGCTGCTCCAACAAACATGGTGATGTGGTCTTATCACAAGACTTGCTCGCCTGCTAGGTAGTAAAGGGAAAGAGTGCATTGGACACTTGGGCTGCATTCAGATGTGCGTTTAAATTACACAGCAGCGGCGCCGGCATCGTGCGATTTAAAGCAACGCGTACTTCCGGGTTGGTGTGAATGCACCGAGTGTGCACATTTCAGCGTAACGCGAACTGTTGGAGTGCGGGTTTAAAAGCTGCTCCGAGCAGCGTTACGCTGAATTGGTGCATTCACACCAACCCGGAAGTGCGTGTTGCTTTAAATCGCACGATGCCGGCGCCGCTGCTGCGCGATTTAAACGCACATCTGAATGCGCCCTTAGTCTGTACACACTGATCTTATTCCCACAACGCTCATTTAGAGCCAGTCACTGCCCAAACGCCCATTCTGAAATTCTTACTGCCTCCTGTGCTCCTTGATACTCCCTCGCTCTCTGTGACCTCTTGCTAAGGGTCCGCTTGCAAGAATCTGACCCACAAGTAGTAACAGTACTGTGCGACTCGATTATCCCACAACAAGTTGCAATCCCGGACAAATCACTTCCTACCCCTGAGTGACCACAGACGTGTGGCCAGATAGACCTGGGGCAGAGACTCCTTTCCTCCATTTCATGCTGCTTTGGGAAGACCGTATGCAGGGATATTCAAAAGGGAATTCCTCCCTGCCCTTTGCATTGTGGGAAATACTGCAGGGAAGTAAGACATGGGACGAAGGAAATCAGCAATAAGGTCAATGTGTTGCTACAGAATGAAACGAACAAGTTAAGAACCCATGGTGAATTTGTAAGAAAAAAGGGTGTTGTGAGAACAGAGGGAAGATGCGCAAGTCAAGGTAAACCCAAGAGAGGTCAATGCTAGGGATGAGGACAGAAAGACATTGCTGCCAACTCGCCTGCTTGAAAACACTACTTGACAAGAGGGCCCAGGGGAGAGAGAAAAAGAAGGCCCCTGTGGGCAAGGAGATGAAGCACTCTCTCTCTGGTCACTCTGGAAGTCCAACTGGAGGCTAAAGTCTGTGCAGATTGGACAGCGAAGCAGACAAAAGCCTCCCCTTTGCTTTCAGCACAATAGCTGAAATACATAGGCTACATTCCACGCTCACATACACAGTATCGTGGCAAACCCCTTGCAAGGCAGACGGGCCTCTTTAGCAACCTGCTGCACCATTTGCTAATAAGCCAGGAGAGCATTCTGGTTACACACAGGCTGTGCAGAAGGCTGCGCTTCCTGGTTATCTGGTTTTTGTTTTTTCCCTTTACTCAAACAGGAACCAAGCCTCTGCAGCATCTCTCTTTGGTGGGTTCATTCTCCTTCCAAGGGGCGTGGGGTGAGAGATGGCTGCTCGGTTACGTTTCCTGCCTCAAGCACAGAAAGCCCCTGCCGGCGGGTTTCCTGATCGGCCGTCAGGGTTAGCTCAGTGTCACAAGAGCAAAGCTGCTAATTGTACAGCCACCCATTCCCACCATGAGGCAGGTCTGGCTTGTTCTGATAACAAACAACCGATCCCAAATGAACAGACAAACATTTATTAGACTACGGTTGCCTTTGGTACCAGACTACAAGCAGCACGGAGACAGGCACTGGAGAAATAATGGATAAATATTATTTGTCCCTTTTACGTGAGATCTTTGGAAAGAGACCTTTGCACTTTAAGTCTGTCTGATTGAAGAAAATCCTCAGAAATATACCCAGCTCCATAAAGAGGTTTTCCCCTCCTCAATTGGAGCCCCTGAATAAATGATGGAAACTCCTGTGTAATTACCCCTGGTGCAATCCAGCCATGGGCGTCTCCCTCAAGGGAAAGAGCTTTGGGTAGACAACGGTGAACATGGGTTGGCTGCAGCGGTGGCAGTGTCCCAGAGGGCAGCGTAGCAATTCCAGTAGGCTCTTGGGGAGGGAGATCAGATTCAGGAAATTCAAATCTGGGGAAAACACAAACATCTGGATTTCAGCAGATCAAATTCAGGATGTTAACCAACGGACACACAATACTTAAGTGAGGACCCGTGTTCACTGCATTTCCCCCCATTGCCACCAAGGAAGAAGAAGCAGCAGAGAGGGCATGCTCGCACAGTTCCTCATCAGGAGCAATAACCCCTTAGCTTAACTACACCCTTGTTTCTGTTGACTGGAGGAGAGGGGTTTGCGATAAGGCAAATCGTGCGACCACTGTCTAATTTAACAAGTGTAAATATTCAGGGGATGAGGCTCTTAATGCTCAACTGTGTTTGAATGAATACCAGGGTGGGGTGGGGTGTGTGCGTGTGTGTGAAGCTCCATGTTTGTTCTTTACTGATTTTCAAATTTTTAGTATTTGTTCCTCTGAACCACCCTAAAATGCATCACTGATCCCAACAAACAGAGCTGATTGTGAGGTTCTCTGAGTGCTATTTGAGGGCAGGGGGAAACTAGAGAAATAAAATTATTATTATTATTAAAATTATATTTAAATAAGTTTAAACAAATAAAGAGGACAAATAGGAAACAAATCAAACTATGTTTAGGGGTTAAGTTAGACCCAACTGTTCTTGACAAAGTGCTGTTCTTTAACAAAAACAACAAAAGGACAGCAGAGATTCAAGCAGCAGAACATTCCTGGACATCAATTCATCTGGCAAAAGGTATTTGCTAACTCAGGAAAAAGGCATAATAAAGTAAGATTAAGCATTTAAGCGTATTACTTGACCTACTGGCCACTGTAAGATCTCCCTGCTACAAGGGGATATTCAGTAATAGATATTCAATAATAGCTGGCAATACTAAATTCTTGGGAAAACGTCAGTATCTTATATTTCAATAAATAACAGACCACCCACCGTTCCAGGGCGTGGGCAACATTGTATTGCTTCATGAGGTAGACCGAGTCCCCAAGAACAGGCCTCATGAGCAGCCATCAATGCATGTTTCTGTGGAGGGTCCAACGTCTCGTGTGCACACACAGCCAAAGAAGGAAGACTGACGGACGGACGATGAAGGTGTTACGGTTCTTCCCAGACCACCCACCCAGCACATCTATGGACAGGCACAGTGGTCCACTACGGCCTGGAGAACCACAGAAAAAAAGCCCCTTCCAGTTCAGGTAGTTGTGCTTGCTATAGGGTGGGCAGATGATGGCGAAATGGAGCCCATGAATCACTCCTATACAGTTTGGGAATTCCTACCGCTGAAAGCCCACCATCACCTCTGAAGAGTCGGCCAACGGCGCCACACAGTCCAACAGCACTTCCACGGTTGCTGTGCAAACCTCTGCTAGTAGGATGCCCACCCTGGAGGTTCCAACACCAAATAGTTGGGAGACAAAGCAGCAGGAGTCTGGAGTGACCAGCTTCCAGATGGCGATGGCAATACACTTCTCCCCAGGGATGGGTGACAGCATCACTGTGCTCTGTTTCTCAAGTTCTGGCCTGAGGATTTCTCTACAGGATACCTGCAGTCTGCGACCCACTCAGCATCTCCCCATGAGGAAAGCACATTCTCCCACCAGTTTGTGGTTTTCTCCTTCACCCAGATGCGTCTCTCGGTGGGTACAGCCTTGCACGTGGCATCGGAGACTGAAGCTGTGTCTCCTGACAGGTACTTCTCTCCATGCATCAGGTGTCATCGCATGGCTTTGATCCTCCCCAGAGCAGTCCCTTGTAGCCAGAGGTAGACAAGCGTACGGCACTGAAGCAGGAGCTGCTTCTACATTATGGGGCACCCCACTATCCCAGCCAGAGATCGCGCGAGAGCCTTTCTAGGCCTTGACATCACACCAATGACAGCAGAAGGCTTGGATCTGTTGCATCACTCCCAGGTTCTGCTCAGCAGTGGAACAGAAGGCTTGGAGCGCGATAATGAGCACAAGGAATTTCTCAGCACGCTTCTCCATGGCTGTGGCCCTGGCGTCCATAAAATCTGAAGACCATGCGCCAAGTGTGTAAGCGTTGGGTGGCTGTCTAGCTAGGATTGGCTGCACACCACACTTGAACAACTAGTGACCGCTACTGGTGATGGCTGTGCACCAAGCATGAGCTGCTATTGGCTACATGAGGGCTACTGGTTAAAAAGGGTTTTGCAAAGCCTATGCTGGGTATGTGCATGTTGCCGCATCAGCCCTGCCAATCAAGATGGTTATTAAACTGCACAGACATTTCTGTCACAAGCACGTCAGTGTACGTGTCAACTCAGGTAGAAGTGTTACAGAGGAGAGCAGCACAGAAGCATGGAGTACCTTAACTGGGATGGGAGAACAATGTTAAGAAATGGGCAGGGCAATGGGCACTGCAAGGCAGTGAAAGTCACTGTGCTTGGAATGTATGTGGGAGCAGAGCTGCCCATTGGTTAAAAGCTACTCATAATGAAAGTAACCATTTTTGCTTGCAATGACCATAAGGGCTCATAATGCCACAAAAAGCTATTACTGTGGGTTGTTTGCCTAGGAAAGCCAAATGGCTTCAGCTTTTGTCTATGGGTTCTGTGGCAACCCAGGGTATTAAGCCCAGAGAAGCTGGGGTGCGATAGACACCCAAGCCTTCGCTGACATTCGGGGGGGAGGCCTGATGTGAGAGAACTGTCCGACCCATCCTTTGGCACAGTCTATGGGCTCATAGGGCGGCACATGCACACCATGGGGTTCTAGGGATGCATGATGGACTGCGGACACCGTGCAACCCTGCTGCACTTCCAAGCTCAGCAGAATGGAAGAGTGGGAGCCCAGGACGGGATGAGAGAGAGCGTAATTGTTCTGGACGTTCATGCAATGCCAGAAGTAAGGCGCTCACTAATGGGGGCTGGACCGTACCCACCTAAAAAAAAAGTCTGATTCATCACTGCCCTGTTAGCAGGGAGAGGATACCTATGGGGCCAACAGGAGTGTCTCAATTGTATCGCAGAGAAATCTATTGGGGGAAACCAGTGACTTGGGGTACAGGGAATGTGAATCTACTGAAGGAGATCTTGTTGCCTTATATGAGGCTTGGACACTCAGCTAAGTGCAGTGCCCCTGTGAGTAGGGATGTTGTCTGCCCCCACTGTATGGCAAGGCAGAAGATGCTAGAGAGGGGGTACAAGAGGTGCGTGTTTAACTGGGGGGGTTATGCAAACCAAGAGGGATTTCCAACACCAAGACAGGCAAGACCCCAATAAAAACTATGTGCTGCTGTGTGCCAGTACATCGCTGTGAGCCGTGGATGTGAGAAACTGGGTGGTGACAACATGGAAGGACCGACGGCTTTCAATTTCAAATTTTTTACTTTTGCTTTCGATTTTTCACTCTATGCGCTCAATAAAGTATGCGATTTGTTCAAATAACTTAGCATTATGTGCACAGCAAAAGGTTATTTTGAGCTGCCAAGTGTTGACCTGTAGAAACCCAGATATGAACCTCTATGGGTGGGCATGGATAGCAGGCGCCCAACTGTCTCTCAGAGTCATAATTAGTCTGGAAGAAAGGAACAGCTGGGGTGGCTTCTTCCCATGGTTTGTCACGGCAATGAGTCATGACAGGGGGCAGGCCGCGGAGAAGTGGGCGGAGCGTGACAGGGAAGAACGCCTGCCCGTGTATTAGACTTGTCACGCTAAACCTGTGAGTGGGGACTGCCCGAATGCCTAAGAAAAACACACAGGGGCTGCCCATTTATTAGGCTTCACACGCTAAGCACAGACCGAACCGGGACTCCAGGGGGCTATCGTACCGCTGGTTAACACCCACTCTTAGTATTCCAAACTCTGAATTTTTGACTTGCTCTCCAATGCCATCGTCTCATGTGGCAGCAGGATGCACGCAGAGACAAGCCATGGGTCGGTTTTCAACAAAGAGTCTGAACTGGGGCAGAACTAAAGGAGTTCAGCTGTCACGTTGCACTGAAATGGCCAACGGCTGTTTGTTTTCTTTCTGCCGTACGTGTAGCAAGCCTGCCAGTTTAGAAGTGTAGTGCCTGGCAAGGAGGGATGCATCTAATCTTGCCTCGGAAATAATATTTCCTCCATCTCCAGTCCCCATGAAAGGCAGTTTCTTCTCCACTGCAGACTGTGAAAAGCCTAAACCCTTTCACATTGTGCCCAAGAAAACATTTCTAAATACCACTTTAGTTTGGAAGCACAACATTTAGCAGCTTCTTTTGGCTCCCTGCTGTTTGCTGTGAATGCCACTTAGGATATAATTTGATTGAACGGGAGCATTAAGACGTGAGTGACTGATCAGCGTTTTGGAGAAGCTCTGGAGAGCACACCTGACTTTTCTCACTCTCACGGATTATTAACAATTTACGCTACCTTTTAAGAACCTGTAGTATGTGTTATACAGTGTCCTCATGGTGAGCTCTTGCAAAGGCAGCACATGATCTGCCTCCGTCCCGATAGACTTCACCTCTGCTGGGAGGAACACAGTGAGTTGTCCTGATGAAAAGGAGAGAAGCTTCACTTCCAACACCTGAATAGGGGACCCGCAGCTGGAGGGACACAAGACATTAAAATGACAGTGAAAATAAAGCTAACAAATGGGGAAAGCCAACATATGATCATCCTAAAGAGCACTTTATGCCCATTTACAGCATACAGGCACACTCCTCTCATCACAGGGTGAGATACAGATTGAGATACAGGGTGAGATACAGAACCTGCAGCAGTCTAGCCTTGGTCTATTTGGAGGTCTTTACTGATCAAGTAACACTCCTTAGTCCCCCAGATAGATGTCACAATGAGAAGTTAAGGACACAGACTTAAGGTGCATAACTGACATAGGGTTGCATAGCTGACCCAGACCATGCCGTCTCGTTGCTATCCCAGTGTTTGGAGGCCGTGGCGGAGTGGATGTGGCAGAGCAGACTGAAGCTCAACCCCGATAAGACAGAGGTGATGTTGGTGGGGAGAGCGAGGGAGGTGTTGGGCCAGTTGCATCTGGTGCGGAGGCTGCATCCGTTCGTCTCCGGCCCGGACCTGGCCTCCCTCATCCATGCCTTTGTGACCTCGAGGCTGGACTACTGCAACACGCTCTACGTGGGGCTGCCCTTGTTCGGAGGCTGCAACTAGCGCAGAATGCGGCGGCCTGACTCTTCTCGGGGACGGTTCGTCGGGAGCACATAACACCTGTGCTTCGGACTCTGCACTGGTTGCCAATAGCGAGCCGAGCCAGGTTCAAGGTTTTGGTGTTGATTTATAAGGCCCTTCACGGTCTGGGCCCCTCGTACCTCAGGGACCGCCTCGCCCTCCGCGCCCCAGAGCGGCTCCTTTGGTCTGCTGGGGGTACCTTCTTGGAGGTCCCCCGCATTAAGCGGGGGGCCACAATGGAGAGGGCATTCTTGATGGCCGCACCGCACCTTTGGAATTCCCTCCCGGAGGAAGCTCACCTGGCCCCAAACCTTTTGATATTCCGGCGAAGTTGTAAAGCCTGGCTGTTCACCCAGGCCTTTGGGGAGGGGGGGTTAGTGGGGGTTTATCTCCCCTACCCTATTTATTGTGATGCCTGGCCCTGTTTTAATACTAGTATTTTGGAAAGTTTTAAATTGCTTTTAGATGTATTTTATATTTGTGTTTGTTTTTTTTATTTGTAAGCTGCCCCGAGCTGTTTAAGGAGGGGCGGGGTAGAAATTTGATAAAATAAATAAAAAAATAAAAATACATTTTCCTGTCTCATTTACGCAGATAACTGAACAGCACAATGCAGCTGTTACTGTTACAAATCATCATTTGAGAGATGGTTTAAATGCTTACCTGACAATTGGGATACCGTGCTTTGAATCAACCAGCTCAGACGGATCATGGATTTTCTACCCCGCAACCCATCAGGTAAAATTATAGCCATAAGGAAATTATTAGAGTTTTTTCAATTGTGAGCTCTCGGGCAGGGACCGTGTCTATCTTGTTTTCTGTAAAGCGCCAGGTACATCGCTGGTGCTATATAAATGCTAATAAATAAATAAAATAAATAAATAAATAAAGTGCCACTGGATCGCTGCCTACTGCGCTGTGCCGTCCTCCTCCCACAGAGTTCTCCTCAGGAGACTTTCCTGGCTTAAATCTCAAATTACCCCTGCCAATCAGCAAGTGGTTTTTTTGGATCCACAGACTCAAGCAAAAAAGCTTGATATTTCAGTTTTAAAAATTGTTCTACACTATTTCCTTGGATTCTTTGGTCTTTAAAACAAGTTAAGGGATGGGGTAGACACTGCGGATCACGGATGGACTAGATAAAGGTTCATCCCAGTTCTAGGATTCTATATTTGCGCCATCCAGCCAAATCTCACAGTAGGGTCTCAGCTTGTGAATAGCAGAAAGTAAGCCTGCAATGTCTTGCCTTCAAGTGAAGGTTTCAGTATGAGGAAATTTCAGTATGAATTTAAATTTAAATGAATTTAAACGATCAACCTCCTCCCCCACCCGCTTTGCCCCAGTATGAGTCAGACAGATCAACTGGATTGACCATTTACTTCAACATCAACACATCCCTTTGGTCTACGCTGTGAAAGTACAGCTTTGCGGCTAAATAAAAGGGGAGAAAACTGTATACAAGAAAGCAGGTCTAAGAAGATAGCTCTACGATCATCTGCCAGAGTTGCCAAGAGAAGAAATTACTCCAAGAAAAGGCAGCTAAGAATTCACACACACACACACACACACACACACACACACACACACACACACACACACACACACAATGAATCTCATGAAGAAAGAGGAAGGACTGCTTGTCTTTCTTGCTTGTCAATTCTTGGAGTGGTTGGAAAAACTCTGCATTAAAAGAAGCAAAGAGTTTCCTTAATGAGAGACGCAACAGTTTGATAACTTCCCTAATGTCTTTGCAAGGGATGACAGGGAAAAACCCATCATTCAGTCCACATGGGTCCACAAGTACACATGCCAGGGTGTGTTTTTACTTTGTTTAGAAAAAAACCCTTCATTTTGACAGTGAGCATACACAAATGACTATGAAGAAACAGTTCATGCTCACAGAAAGAGACAACTGCTATGAGGAGACTAGGGCATGGAAAGAACATAAATGGAAAAAAAAATACAACCCCATGAAAGTGTGCTTTAAATTTAAATACTGGGATTGTCACCCATCACATGGGGACAATTTTTGCAGTCAATTTCACTGCAAGATTCACAAACAACAATCCATTACTTAAGCAATGCCATTTTAAATCCTATTTCCAAAGTCTTAGCTTTATATTAGCAATAATGTGTCACGTTTCACTTGGTAAGTCTAAAAAAGCAAATAATTGAATAACCTGTGTCTCTTTTCAGAACTGTGACTTCTATTACTCCACCAGTAAAGACCTTTCCCCAGCTACTAATCCTTGTTACTGCAAAGAACATACAAATGCTTCAGCAAATAAAAATGGTCATTAAACTCAATTAAAAGATCATTCCACATCCTTTCTGCATGTTTTCAAAATTGTATTCCTCCATATTGTCCCTTACAGAGGGCATAACGTGTACACCAACAAATGAATCCTCTCCACATTAATTTGTTTTTAAAGTTTTGTTAAAACATACAGAGAGGTGTCTCTTAGAATAAGCATCAATCCAAATTCACAAAGAGATATTGCATTCTGTTTGGTCAAAGAGTAAATTCCATATCAAATGACTACTTTATCTCAAAGAATCCAAAACATGTGCAGCACCTGCTTAGAAATAATCCTGTCAATGTACCAATAATTTGGTTTCTAGTTGGATGATACTGTTTCTGCAGAAATGTGAAAGAAAGTTATTCCCTAAAGATGAATTCTGCTGAAAGGAAAAACACACTACTTCTTACGTCTAAGTGCTGGGCTGCTTCTGTACTTCCTATCTCAGTTACAGGAAACGAAAAGGTACCCATACAGGCAACCCTTCCCCAACTCACTTGTTAGGAAAGTACAAATAGGAGGAAAGGTGGTCAGCAGGATGCTACTGAGACACGGCCATCCTATGGAAATATCTGAGGATCCATGGAATTAGTAATAGTTAAAACAAAAGGGAAATATATTGTAACAAAAATGTTTATGCCACCTATAATTGGGGCCAAATTTTAATTCCAACAGCTTTCAACATTACTAGTTGATGTTTTCTAAAAATGGGTACAAATGGCTTAGTGCTGAAATATTGGATGCTCAGGAAAATTAACGCAGAAGATTTAGCACCAAAGTAAGAGAACTGGCAGCCAAAATAATCCCTTCAAAGTAACATCCGGCTTGAATAAACCATCCAAAATAAAGTTCAGCTTTTTACACACCGACATATTTTTAGAGACAGCTTTTGGAGATAAGGTATACAAGACATTAAGTTAATTCATGCTTACCCACTGCAACCAATGACTTTATTATAGAGATAAGATGGGAGCCCTTTCAGGTGAATGTTGTTATCCACATAAACATATTGCAGTTCCCGGGAACGACCTAAATCTGGATTTAGAAGACAAAAAGAGAGAAAGAGGTGGTTGTGGAAGATGAAGTAATCACAATTCTTGGCAAAGACCTTTAAAATCAAAGTAAGCCGATTGGACTCTGGGTAAGTTAAAATGAAATATTGCTTTATGTCAGTTAAGTTCGACTAAAAGACAGAATTATGGAGGTAAAGGCATGCAAAAATCTCTAGTGACTACGCAAGCTATCCTTCCCTCTGCCCCAAACCAGTCCCCTTTCCACATTTCTGCAAGTACTGTTTAAAATCACAAGCCATGAGTCCTTTTGCTGGTGTAGATGTGTTCCGGTGACATGAACGGAGATTGGTTAATCCACAGAAGCAAAGAACGTGGCCTATCACATGGGACTATTCAGGACTGAAAAGAACCTCAGCAGGCCTGAAGCGAGAACAGCTCCTCTCATTCCGTCGGGAAATATGGACCTTTTGGAAGTGCTTTTGGCTATTCATCTGTATTTTCTGTGCTCCACGTCCTGTCGGTATCGGTGCCTGCAATTTCCCATCATTTTCTGGTAACTTACAGTATTACCGATAACACCACAAATTGCCAAAAAAGCAGAAAATTGTAGAAAATGTCAAAAATGCCAGAAGATTTCCTCCTCGTGTGAATGAATGTGAAAGACCTGTTTCTGTTGGAAACAGCACTCTCAGAATTGTTTTTGTTTCAGCTCTACTCATTAGAGCAAACTAGTGGCCAGGCTTGAGCATTCACCAGTTTACCGACAAGCTTTTCAGCAGCTTATAGAATAACTTCATGCTCATGCAACAGCACTTGCTTGACTAAGTCTGAATGGGGTGCAAGTCAGGGCAATATCTGCATACTGTTCCAGTTAATGAAAGCAGTCTCTCTTTCGATCACTGAAACAAGTTCGCGCGCTATTCAAAAAATTACAACACAAAGTACAGATATTGGCAACCATTATCATGCTGTAGAAATACTGTGGCTATGGGATCAATATATTTCAAATTCTATTCGTGAAAATATGGTCATGAAGCTCAAGCGAGGGCTGACAAGGAACATTTGAACAAGGACAGCAGCTCTGGCTAACAACAGCTAATGGGAGAGGATGTGCTAAAAGCCTACAAAACATTTGAAATGCGAAGCACAAGAAATGGGGTTAAGTAAAAGGAAAAATGTAGGTTTCCAAGAATAACTTCCAGTCAGTACGATGCACTTGCCCGTGGGATAAGTGAGGACAGACCCATTCACTTGGGATGGAAGCAAACCCACTGAAAGTGTTCTCCAAGAAAGTAACACCGTGATCATGGATTCATCTGATCATTACAAACTGGGATAAATACAAAATGGTCAGAGGAATAAAATGATCCCCCTGTGCTATAAAAATGGCAGGAAGATTAGGTAGTGCAGACAACCCCCTTCAAGGCCTTTATCTCCGTCTTCTATTTCTTTCCATCTCTTAAGTTCATGAACACAATTCCATGCATTTCAATGCAAATGAATTAGAAAGTTATTCTCTAGGATTATATCAGATTTTATACATACATATATTAAAGGGCAAGTGATATTAGCCTTCTAATTGAAGGCCTAACCTGGTATGGAGTCTTCAAAACACTCATTTGAAAGGGCATCACAGAATTGAATACTCTTGTATACCTCCAACACACTCATTAAGGAGATTCTGCTCACAGTGGTTTGATTTAAAACACTACTGAATGAGTATGGATTTAGAAGCCACCACCAACCAAAACACACCCTAGAATTTGGGTGAAAATGTATAGAATTAGTCAAGTGGAAACCTACATTATTGTAGGATAACCAGGACCTCCCTTCCTCACCACCCCACATTTATTTTGTGTGGCATGAAAATATGAAGAAAATCTCAGAGCTTAGATAGCTTCTGCCCACTTCATAAACACAGCTAAAATACCAAGGATGGAATGAGGGGGAAAAAATGAGGTCGCCTTCTATTATGCCTCACTGAAATAGAAATCTGGCTATTATTGTTAAAGATCCTTCACCATCCACTACTGTATACAATCTGTATGGCTTATAAATAATTTGTAATGTATTTGGGTTTATGCTTTGCTATCTGGGTCATCATTCAGCTACAACAAAGCACACTGATATATTATCCAGGCTCATTACAGCTTTCCCGATACTCCCAGTGACTTAACATGGGAGTTAGAACGGCTCAGAGCCTTGCAGAGGAGTAAGGAAGGCTAACCTATTACTGAGATACTTGGACAAAAGGAAACCAACATTGAGATACAAAAAAACAACAACCCTTAAACTTTGACAAGGAAATAAGCTTATTATTTACCCGGAAAACGTACTCTGTATTCAGCTGGGAACCAAACATTTTTCAGTGTTAAGGGGCCACTCATATCATTCCATCATCATGGTAATTTCCAGGGCTGTAAAAAATCCACTCACCAGCCTACGTCTTTTTGCATTGGCAAGCAGATTTTCACATCCCAGAACTTCCTTCCTCCACTGCATATCCTAGCCTGGCAAGTAGGTTTTTTTTAATGTGTGGCAAGCAGAATTATTTGAATGGTTCTCCTTCAAGTGATAGGACATTTGAAAGGGCTGTAGCCCTGGGAGAGCCAGCAAAATACACTGCAGCACGTGCTGCCGGCTTGCATCACAAACCCGAAAATAGACGGCTTCATGCTGTGGAATCCAGATAGGCCAACAAGAGCCGGCAACGTTTTGGATAGCTAGCATGGTTTGAATGTGCCATGGTTTGATATTGCCGATCTCAGGAAGAAGAAAACTCAAAAAGGTTTTGTATACTGGTTTATATACAAATCTAGAGGGGCTGAAAAAGCAAGTCTTTCCACAAACAGGTTTTCCAGAACTACCCTTTAAAACGAGGCACAATATTCAATCCTTCTATTCTGCTTCCCATGACTTCAATTTAGTTTCCTAAATTCCTATTTAGATCGCAAGCTCTTTGGATCAGTTTTTTTTTTTTTAGAGCAGTTGTATGGATAACCATGAATCTCCTTCAAGCCTCTTTCCAAAGGATCAAACATGTCTGAGCACCACAAAAGCATGTTTTAAATGTTCACTGTCGCCATTTCCATCTCCTTTTCCCCATTAGTTTTTAAGTATCGTATCAGGCACTAAACACTGTTAAAAGCTCTTTGATATATACAGTTTGTGATTTTTACAAAACAAGGAAGCTGTCAATTTAGCAAAAACCCAAAGCTACAAAGACCGGTTTTCATGTGGCATTTTTCCACTTTCCTGTTTCCAGGCTCACAGATCAAAGACCTTTCTCCTATAAATGACCAAATGCTACAAGTCCTGAACAAACCCCAATTCTAATTTTCTTTTTTTTGTTAACCTCAAGGCACTGGCATATGCATTCCACATGGCTGAAGATGGAACAAAAGCACTTTTGTGTCTGCACTGATGCTCATTTAACTGCATTGTGAAAGCAAGCATACAGCAGAAGCATATACTGGAGTAAAATAAGACCTTTGTTTACTAGGCACCGATAATTACTAGCTCCATTTGCATAACAAAGTAGTGCATACCTCCCAAAATAAAGTACTAAAACACCAAGTGTTTACTAGCATAATATCCAGCTACTGTCACAGCCCAGAAGCACCAATGATCACTTTAATTTTTATAAACAGGAGAGAAAAAAAGATAGACCCTAAGGAACACACTTGTGTTTGAAATGGCATTTTTGGTTTTCAAAGTTCTAGCATTTGTGCTCGTTTCCTGGGGAAGTTTTTTGTGTTTTTTTTTAAAGTCCTTTTCCGTATCTTCAAACAAAGACAAGTAATCTTCAACACAGTGGCCTAATCTTCAATTGTAGAAGAGGATGCTTAATGCCACTTATTTGAACAGCACAGCAAACCATGTGGTCTGCAGAGATAAGCAAGAGAGAGGTGGAGGCAGTAGGCAGAATGCAGAGACAAAGACAGACATTGTGTACTTCTATGTAGCTACTAATGACATTTTATTGGACAACCATTCAAGACTGGAAATCAAGCTTTACTGGGATATGCAGGAATTGGTTTCCTTTGAGAGAAAAGTAACGCAACTCTTTTTTAATCTCTTTCTTTCCCCAGTCAGACCCCCACCTGAACAGTGGCATGATATACCTACTTATACTCTATTTAGAAAGCATATTATTTCTTATTAACAAAAATCCATACACACACATTAAAAGCATATTTCTGACTTGGAAAAACAAACAAAACATGCACAGCAGGCACACCTACATATTTGCGTACGCTGTGCTCCAATGCAATCTTGTCAGTACAGCTAGGGAACATCTTTGGTCTGTCAGCTTATGAACAAATTTGCGATTCCTCAGAATAAACGTGGATTTGGAAACAGCCAGGGTGGACATCTCTAGACTGAGAAAGGTTGATCACAACTAGCCAAAACGTTTTTCATTATGACCTACCATGCCATATACTACATGATAAGTTGATTCAAGGTCAACCAAATTAAGACAGGTTTGTTAACTTTGTTAAAAATACCACTTCTCCAGGCCTCAGACACATGCTTAGTAAATGTGAGTAACAACTTGGCTGTAGAGGAAGCCCTAAGAATCAGCAAATTTTCAGGCAGTAGCATTTTTATGCATTTCCAGGAAGCAGCTCTCTGGAAAGCTGTGGAATTAAACCCCAATTGGCAGAAGTATTTTAACTTAAGGCCCAAAATCTCAGTGTGGATTTTGGTTTACCATACCCCTCTGTAAGTTGAGCATTTCATATGGTTTTCACCAAGGGCAAAAGAGCAATGTTACAAGAATGAACTTAAGTAGGTCAAGGAGAAAAAAAAAAATATAAGTTGCTTTCTAGAGTTTAAGTAGTTTTTCTTACTTTCCATTTTAAACAAATTAACGTAAATAGTGACTTTTTCCAGGCTGTCTAGGAAAATGCGCTGTGTACAATGCAAGGATGCTTAACACAGCACTGCCCCCTTCCCTTTTGAAGGGGGAAGATAGCATAGGTTGCGTTCCTTGTCAGCCTCCCAAGCTGGGGGTGGAAATGGGCTAAATGTGCCCCACACAGCTGCTGAATATTGTTCAATTTGACACGTCTTTGATGGGTCCTGTTATTTTAAGTTTCCTTGAAAAGACACCTCAATTTGACTTTATTGGTAAACACCAATTCCAAATATAGTGTGGCCACTGTACAAGCCCCCCCCAATGTCGTCTTTGGAACGAAAGACACTTCTGTGGCTGGTTGATTCAGGGCATTGCTCTCTTACAGATGCATCATGAAAAGGGACTTTAGGCAGTGAAAATGCACTGAAAGCATTTCAGGTGGTAGCCAGTGCAGAATAGACAAATTTAAACAATTTCCAGTTAAGTAAAACACACCATTTTAAGTGACAGAATAATAAAATGTTGAAGCAATTACATACAAATGCTTGAAGACTAAAGAGTAAGACCGGTGAATTAGGGTGCGTAATGGCAGGCAGTTGCTACTGTTGTATTTTGGGGAGCCACTGCGACATCAGAATCCAGCCTTGCTCCCAATCCTGGGGTAAGTTCTCTGGAACTGGCGTTCTAGGTGCCTGAACTCTAACCTCCACCTCCCCTACAGCTAGTCTGTTCCGCCAACAGTTGAAGACGGTCTTTCCAATCTAAATATGAGGACAGGTCCCACTTGGCAGGCCAGTAGTCAAGTTGATTCCTACAGAATTTTTTCTGACCCTCTCTGGGTCCCAGGGATAAGCGTTGTGGGCTTAGTTCCTGCCCACGAACAGCTTAGTTCCACCTCCCCTCTGGAGAGAAGGGAGGTCAAGTCCTCTCTCTTCAACCATCTCCTCTGACTGAAGGCTTCTTCGGCTAGTCAGGCAGCACCTGACTTTCACAGCCAGTTCCAATTTACTGCTGTCCTTTTCTCAGCCAGGACCTACACTTCCATTAGTGCCAGCCTGGGTGCGGATCCTCTGTCCACATATAGCACCTGCATTAGCTTTGTCGGTACTAAAACGCCCTATTACAGAGTGCTTGGCAGTAAACAAGGATGTTGCTATAACAGGCATCTCAGAATGGGACAATGATACCAGAATACAAAAAGAATAAAATACAGAAGTGACGGAATGAATAGTACTGGTGTGAGGAGTTGCGCTATAGGTTAAAGACAACACTGACTCAAGTATGATAAAAACTTTCACAGGAACAAACTGTACTTTGGAATCTTTATGCTGTGCTAAACCTGAAAATATATAGTAGTCTGGCTATGCTATTAACCCCCTGGCCAGGATGGTGAGAGTGATCACAAAACGCTATGGAAAACTATAGCCTAGTGAGCAAGAGGTTGACTTGGACTCCCTGGGTGGCCTTAGGAAAGTCACTCTCTCTCAACTTCACTTCCTCAATTGTAATATGGGAATAATAATGACCCTCCCCTCATAGTGTTATCAGGAGGGTGAACTAGATAAGTGTTGTAAAGCACTTTGAACACTGAATGTGCTAGATAAAGGATTAATACGTTACAGAAGTAACAAAAGTAGACAACAGAATAATAATGGGTGATTTTAATTACCCTAATATCGACTGGAAACAGTAGTAGAACACAAACTTTGGGGGAAAAACAGCATTAATGAGTGGCCACAGAGCGGTGGAGACAGACCCAAGGAATAATCATTATGAAAATGAAAGGTTACACAAGGGGGAAGCAATGTCTTTACACAGAGACCATTTGCCAGGCCAGCTAGCATGCATAAACACACTCCAACCACTTCCTGTAATCTCAGGGCACACCTTCTAGTTAGCCTCTGTGGGTCTTGACACACAAAACATTCTTAGGGGCCTCAAGTATTTTAGTGGTTTTCAAAACAGGGCAATGTGGCTTTGCCCTCCATCCTCACCATCTCTTCCGATGGGTGTCAACCTAAACAGTCAAAAATGAAACACTGACACATTAGGTGCTACAAAATAGTTTTCTTGTGGTTAAAGGCTTTACCATGTTAGGTTTCATCTTCTAATTAGGGTTCAGTGGTAAATTTTCAAATCGAGTCAACAGGTAAATAATTACAAAAAAGGATGGAGCTTTGCAGTACATTTTAAAATGGGATGTTTATTCAGTTTTTGAAATGTTCTTCTGTCTTGTCAGTCACACAAAGCAACTGGACTGGACTCTCCTAGCATTTTGTAACCTAACCAGCATTGTGTGGGTCCGGACTTCTCTAGTTACTCAGGTTCGCAGTCTTGGAGTGTTTCTGAACCCTCTGCTGCACCTGGATTAGGAGGCTGCGGCGGTGGCCTGGAGCGCATTTCACCAACTCCATCTCGTGAGAAGGCTGCAGCCTCTTCTTTCTGACTCTGATCTGGCCACCACCATCCATGCTTTCATTACCTCAGAGCTAGACCACTGCAACGCGCGCTTTGCG
Organism: Sphenodon punctatus; assembly: GCA_003113815.1. NCBI lineage: Eukaryota > Metazoa > Chordata > Lepidosauria > Sphenodontia > Sphenodontidae > Sphenodon > Sphenodon punctatus. The sequence continues at coordinate 3,611,333 of QEPC01012846.1, forward strand.
GGGATGCCCTGGGTGACTGTTCGGAAGCTGCAGCTGTTGAAGAACGAAGCGGTTCCGCTCTTTTTGGGGGTGGGTCGCCATGAGCACATGACACCTGTGCTCTATAATCTGCACTGGCTTCCTATGGCTTTTCAGAAATTCCAGGCACAATACAAGGTGCTGGCTTTGACCTTTAAAGGCCTAAACAGCTCGGACCCCATAGATCTGAAAGACCGTCTCTCCTTCCACGTTCCACTGCGACCCCTGCAGTCAGCTGGGAGCACCCTCTTGTCATCGTGCTCATACAAGGGCTCGCAGAGGGGCATTCTCAGTTGCCGCCCCAGTATTTTGGAACACCCTTCGCCTCGAGGTCCTGCCAGAGCCTGAGCTTACCCGAGGCAGCGTAACACAGCGCCTGTTAGAGTATTTGGCAGGCGGGGAGAGGGGTTGGGTGGGTGGGGGTTTTTGGAGTGAGGGTAGGGGTTTTATTGTATTTTTACTGTTTTTCTTTTTGTGCTTTTCTTTTTGTTAACTGCCCTGAGTCTTCGGGGAAGGGAAGGGTATGTGTTTTAATGCATACATAATATCTCGTGAAACCAAGAAAATCTACAGAAGACAGTAAATAAAAAAATATTTCCCAGCAATTAGTACCTCTGCTAACTTGAAACTGAGCTACAGAAACAGCCAGGATTAATTTAAAGCACCAATTCTACCGGTGGTGGGGAGGGGAAGAGAGATTTCAGAATGCTAATGTCCAAGCAGAAAGAAGAGCTTAGAGCAACACCGCTCAAACAGGGCGCATCCACAAACAAACGTCTATCATTTACTGGTTTTTGTCCTGTTGCTTATGGAAGACAATCTACTTACCAAGTGGTAAAAATGCCAGGCGGTTTCCAGCCATGGACAGCTCGTTGAGGCTAGGGAGTTGGCAGAGGTGGCGAGGGACGTACCATAGGTGATTCCGGTCAGCAGTCAGGTACTGTAGGGAAAGGCACATATGCAGCCTTTCAGGTAAAGTTATCAAACGATTGGTTGAAATGTCGAGTGTCTGCAGCTCCCTAAGGTCTCCGACTTCTACAACCAAAACAGCAGACATTAAGACAGTGCGACATTTACTCAGCTCCTTCACTCAAATGAAAAGGCTCATCTAAAGTGAAAGGGGGAAATTGTTAGAGAAAAAGCAGCTAGGTGTAAGTATCCATCTACTAGCCAGCACAATTGGGTCTCTGTCACTTTCAACCTAGCACTGGATTTCCGTTTCCCCAGAGGGGAACTTGTTACTTGTTCTGCCAACATTATGGTGCCATTACATTTTATGCATCCATGAGACAAGAAACAAGAGAAATTGGTATCATCAAGGCCTGAGAAAAAATATTATTCCAAAGTACTAATACGTAACTAGATCCGTACACTTGCTTACCTCTCTGGATAGCCTACCGAAACACAGGCTCACAGGTAACCATGTGCAAGCCACAAAATGTCACCAACAAAACATTGCCAACATACAGTCAAGTGTAAAAGGTCAATATGTTCCTTAGATATTAATACGAATGATAGAAGTTTTGGAAGCGTAGATTTCCTAGTTTTGAGACTATCTGGGGCACTAAATGGCTTCATTTTTTTTCTTGGCAAAAAATGAACAACAAACTGTGAAGAAGCAAGTTGAAAACGAGCAACTTTAAGCTCACCAGTTGGCCAGGCTGTTCTCCTCTTGCTACTTACGGGTATCACGCTACCTATTGATCTGTCATGAGCCAACAAGTTTGGCTAAAAACTGAGCACTCAATTTCTTTCTGAAATTCCTCGTTGATGTAAGTTAACTTAGGGAGATGTTAAGGAGCATTTATCTGAACAAGACATGGAGGGAAAAACTGAAGCCCGCATATCTAAAAGCTAATTTAAAGTAACTTGGAAGTATGTCTGGATTCGTGTAGTGCATGGCCATGTTTTTCAAATATTTTAATGCTGAGAGTACTGATTATTTTTTTTTTTCCTTAACTATATGTCTCTTTCTAGTGAATAACCCTTGGACATAGGCACACAACAGGCGAAATCTGATCCCAATGATGTTAATGGGACCAAGATTTCACCCAAAATGATTACATTTCTCTCTCCCTTTTAAAAAAAAATTAAAAAAAATTCACAGCAAGAGTTGTTTGTGTAAGTCCCTCTCAGTACAGGAGGAAGAGAATTCTGGAAAGCCTAAAAGCTTGCACACCCTCACCATAGAAATTGATCCACTAAGAGGTATCACCATAGCTTAACACTTCGCCTCTTGTGTCTCTCCTATTTGGGACCAATGTGGATTGGAAACTACAATTTAGATGCTCAGAATGCATGACAGAATTGTAGGGGTGGGAAATATCCAACATATGCAGTCATCTAGTTTCACTGGCAACTGTATTTATTGCTATGAATCAGAGGTAGGCAAATGGTGGCTTGGGAGCCATGCGCAGCTCTCCGGAACCTCTCCTGTGGCCCTCGGAAGAAATGGCTGACTGGAGGGGCGGGGTGTGTGTGGGGTGGTATATGCACCTCTCTCCGTTCGGTCTCCTTTGCATGCATTGTGCGCTCACCTCTCCTGCCTCCTCTGAACTGGCAGGGGCTGCCCAGCAGCACTCGCAGCAGAAGCAGCACTAGGAGGCAGCGGCAGGAGAGATGAGCATCCAATGTTGGGCAGCCCACAACAGTGGATGACAGAAGCCAAGGAGGTGGATGACAGAGGCCAAGGAGGTGGATAGTGTTGGCGGCCAAGCAGCAGTAGGAGAGGTGAGCAGCAGGTGAAGGGTGGGATGAGAAAGTGGAAAGCAAAAACAGAGGCCCAAGGCCAGTTAGATGTTTGGATGCGCACACGCATGAGACCTAGAGTTGACATTCTGTGGCATCTCTTGGCTATATGAATATCTTGATGTGTGGCTCTTCAAATTGGGAACTTTGCCCGCCCCTGCTGTAAATAAAAGTATTAAAAAACACATTTGGACCAAATCCAAAATTGTTACATTGAGTGAATGTTCTGAATACACAAAAACAAGATGCAGCACTGCTTGGGCCACGTCATCCATCAAAATGTTGGATGCGAATTGGGAGGCAAGTTCAAATTAGTTTTGCAACATTGGATACCACATTGCCGTAACCATAATAATCCGATTCTCATACTCTTTCTGCTTTAGAGTGAGATCATAAAGAGATGTGAACGTATTGTTCCAGGTAATGTTAGCAAAAAAAAATAAAAAATCAATAAATGTGATTTTCTTTTTAAAAAAGGCATCTTGCTAAGGGCCAACAATCCAGTCATTGTTGTCCGTTCTCAAAGGGCTAGTTTAAACAGGGAACATGGATCACGTTTAAAAACATTTAACGCGCATTAGTTAACACATTTTAAAACAATACCGTTTTCCACTCTACACATGTGAAAACTTTGTGCAACTTTCTGAATGTGTAGTTTATAACTGCAAAGAATTTTATGCTATTAAAATTTTAAAACATGTAGAATCTTGCCCTAATTAGCAACATGAAGGTTTCTAAAACCACCTACTTTGGATTTGGAAGAATGTTTTATAACTGATTCCGCATGTAACAACAGATGCATCCTTCCTTAAGGCCATGTACCCCTTGATCACATGGCTTGTGCCACTGACCTTCAACGGAAGTACTCCGCTTAGGGGAAAGGGCAAGTGTGGGCCCCTCCCAGTGAACACTGGTAGTGAAATACATTAAGTACCTACTTAATCTGACTGAATTCCCTTTTATTTATATTTACACACAGAGCTCAGCTCTGTATAGACAAACTATTTCACCTATCCCTGAAATACAGCCATCTCAGATAGGTTTTAAACAAGATTCCACAGGATTATAAATATATTATAAGGAAAATACAATCTACCGCTGTATTACCCAGGGATGCTTTAAAATTACAACCAAGGCGGCACTGTTTCTGCTGTTAGACGCCAAAACAAGGCTCCTTTGTGCCTTTAAACTCCCTCCACATCAGCCACTAGAAGACTCACAATTCCCAGAACTGTACTGGCATCTCTTATGATGCTTGCATGTTAAGCAAGTAAACAAAATACTAAGTTAATTTCAAGCTCCATTACATACAATGGGGAAGGAAGGAAAAATTGATGTTTTCCCTAATGAAAAAGGACACAAATTGGAAGAGGAAAAAACAGGCTTCCCAGCATTCTTGGTTTCACCCTAAGTCTTACAATTTTAGGTGTTTTCTTAAAGCTTTAAAACTACAAGAACTCACAAATACAATTGTAAGAATTTCAACTTTCATTAAAGAAAATGGCTTCCAGGCCGCCTGGTTGCGGAGAAAAATGTAGCTGCGGTGTATCTGAAACAAGAAAAGCATGTTTTCAACTCATTTTTAAAATCCAATTTCATGACTGGGGAGTCACAATGCCCAAATACTGAACATTTTGGACTTCTAATTCTTTAAAATATTCTCTTCAGGATTCTGAGACGGTACTAGAACAGAGAAGAGAATGAATTTGTGATGAGACAAAAAACCTAATATGGGCTGTACTATTTTCAAGTCTACGTACGAAAACGTTACCATGAAAATTAACAAGTTAGGAAGCATTCAAAAGGAGAAGTCTGTTCTCCTCCCAGTATACATAATCCCTGAAGAACGTGTAGTAACCAGCTAACAACAGGTGCCAATAAGATATTCTGACATCTTCCCTTTGTAACACACCACCACCGTTAGCAGGATCAGCTTTCACATACTCTTCAAAACCCATTTTAACTTGGATGTTAACCATATGCAATAGTTTTAATTACTTTTCAATTATGCGCAGCACACACCGAAAACAAATTGCTGCAGTACAGTTATTGTCGAGCAGGAACACCAGAAGATGCAACCATGGTCTTGCTTGCAGACAAAGCCAATGTCACCGCCTAAGACATATGTACCTACATTGCACCAAACCACTGACCACATGCAGTCAACAACAGGCCTGGCTATTTTCAGGCATTAGCTTTTCCCTCTCCCACTAGAAACAGTTTTCTACGTCAGTCTAGGCCAAAATCCCTTAAATGTTACAGTTGGCAAACCTGGTGGAGTTTCAAATGCACTGCTGGAAAGATCCTTTTCAAACCAAAGGGGAAATAAAAGTATTCTCACTTTATTCCCACATCCAAAAACATCCACTCATCCAAATCTTTGTCCCTTCTACCTTAGTCTTCTGATGAATGCCAGATGTAAGCCACCAGTTTTCAGATACCACGTGATGCATTACTGCGACACCTTTACAAAACCCAAAAGGTAAAGAGTAAACCAAACCACATTAATGAAAATTGAGAGGCTAGAAAAAAAACCCCTCAAAAAAAGACTGCTTTAGGGTCAAACAAGCACCCTCAAAAGTTTACTAATGGCACGCAAACTGTTTCAAACTCTCCAAAAATTAAAAGTAAATGGATACAATAATGAATAAATAGTTCCCCAAAGAAAGTTAAGCAATTTCTCTGTGTTTTAGTTACCAAATGTCATCTACCTCTAGTTTTTAAAAGCACACAATACAAAAATGGAAGGCTTTGCGTTTTAACAGATACTGCATAATTTTAAGACTGTCATCTCTCGCTCTCTGGGTGTTAACACAAGATGATAGCCGTCATACACATTTAGCATGTTCAGTCTGACTATGGCCCTTTTCAAACAGAACCCCCACCCCCAAGTGTGTGTGTGTGTCTGGGGGGGCGGGGAAGCATCTGTTTAAACATCGCGGCGGGTGTGAGGTGGATGCGTGGGAGTCTGCGAGAACGCTGCAGGTAGTGGGTGGAGGTGCGTGCATGCTCCCGTACTCCCCCCACCTCCACCCATCATTCACGCACGGAGCATGGGCGCCAATGCTGGATGCTCCGTGCGTGGAGATGGGTGGAGTTGGGGTCTGTGGGAACATAGCCCCATGCACTGCCCACCCATTCCCCCATGCACCTGCGCCTGTTTGAAAAGAGCCTAACTGACAGAAAAGTGACCAAAAGTCCCCCAAAGTGATGAAAATGACATCCCATGCTCCCGCCCTCCATGTGTCATTCTTCGGCTTTCTTTCTCCTTTTGGCTGTTTGGAGTGCTCCAAAAGAGAAAGTAAACATTCAAAGCACCAGTGAGTGGAGAGAGTGCCCACTCCTCGGACCGCTCTAGGTGCTGCGCCCAGAACTCTATGGTCCTGGCCGACCTGTAGGCAGGCAGAGGCTGCGCACACCCTCATAGATGGAAGGCAGCCACGTGTGCACATCAGTCCACATTTGCCGGCACGGCAGGCTGCACATTCTCCAAGACCCCCACCATGAGTGGGGGTTCTGTGGCAGGTGGGTGGCCAGTGGGGGCTAGCGTCTGGCGACCACCTAACAAATGAACAGGTGAACACTCACTTGGTGGGGGCTAACGTGAGCCAACATCTCATTAGTTTTCTCCCTACGTTGCCTACCAGAAGCATTAAATGTTGGGCAGCTAAGTAAAATAATCATGTTATAATAAGGGGATCTAATCCTTCTATCCTTGAGAAACTTACTGACTAATAACCATTTCTGGGTAGAAAGTTCCCCAATTAATAAATAGCTGAAAAATAATGAATGTGATTGATTTGAAAAGGACTCCAGATTAACATTAAAAATTGAGTTTATTAATGTAACAATTGAAAAACAGAAATAAAAAACACACGCACTCCCTGGGTATTGGGGGTCACCACCACCCCTCATGTAAAGCAGCACACCTAACAAATACGGCACAGGGGGTAATGTTGACCCCCTCCAATTTTTTTTGCATCAACTTAAAATGGAACTTTAAAATACAACATAAACAAACCTAGAAATACAATCTGCAGCTGGTGCAGGGGTCATCAATACCCCCAATGCATAATTGATACGTATTTTTTCCAACACAAAGCTGCTAATGGCCGTGATAAAGAAAGTGTCAAGAGTTCACTCTGATAAGGTGCGAACTGCTGTGGAAAAATAAAGAACAATAGAAGCTGGCAAGCTGACCTTTCACATGGGGTCATTGTAACCCCCCCCCCCAAAGATGTATATGGTGATTTTTGTTCCTGAACACACCATAGATGACCTTTGTGAAGTCAAACAAACTGCTACATTGTGTCCTTATCTCTAATTGAGAAGGCGAATTAGGAAGGCAGGTGCTGGGTTAAGACTTTTTTTTTAAAAAATACACAACTATTTTTTAAAATATATGTGCATGGGGTGGACGTGACCCCGAATGCAGAGGATGTATAGTGCTTTCATTTCTCCACTGACTTCCATTGGGGGTAGAAAGTACCTCTGATGATGAAATGATTCATACTTCAATTTTAAAAAAATGGAGAGGGGGGAGGAACATAGAACCACACAGGACAGTTGACCTCACAGTTCTTGAGGAATACATGGTGGGGAGGAGTGGTTCAGGCTTGCCAAAAAAGTTCTATGATTTGTTTTAGCTGCCTTTGGGGTTATAAACATCACCCATGATGAAGGAGGGCTAACGTAAGAAAAAGCAGGATTTCTTCCAATTAAAGTACTGGGAATTGGTTATAAAAACTCTTGATGGCTAAAAATCAGAATGAAGACACAAAAGGTTCTTAAACAAGTCTGATCAACTTCTTAGAAAGTTGCTAATTTAAGTGCATCTTCAAGTATATTCCTGAGCCCGAAGGAGGAATCCAAGCTGATCACACAGGGCTTCAAGTCGACAGAGTCGCAATGTGAGAATTAGTTTTTGTTGGTGAGGAATTATTTACCAGATCTATTTTTGTTGGTAAAGAATCTGAGGAATTATCTGAAATTAGCATCATACCTAAAGTAGTTTTATTACATAATCGATAATTTAAAAACAAGTCACCTGGGCCTGATCTTATTCAGCCACGGGTAATGAAACAACTCAAATTTGAGATTGCTGAACTGTTATCAGTAATATGTTACTTATTGCTAAAGTCCTCCTCTGTGCCAGAGGATTGCTGGTTAGCAAATCTAACCCCAATTTTTAAAAAGGGCTCCAGAGGTGACCCTGGAAACTATAGACATCCAGAAAGCCTGACGTCAGTATTGGGCAAACTGGTGGAAACGATTGTTAAAAACAGAATTTCTAGGCATACTGACAAGAATGAACTGATGAGTAAAAGCCAGCATTGCTTTAGCAAAAGGAATCATGCCTCACTAGCCTATTAGAATTTTACAAGATTATTAAAAGCAACTGGATAGGGGTGATCCCGTTGATATAGTATATTTGGATTTTCAAAAAGCTTTTGACAAAGTCCCTCACCAGAGACTCCTGAGCAAACTAAGTCCTGTCATGGATTGGTAGCTGGTTAAAAGATAGGAAACAAAGGGTAGGAATAAACGGTCATTTTTCAGGTTGGAGAAGGATAAACACAGGGGTACCTCAGGGGTCACAGTATTGACTCCAACATTCTTTTAACATATTCATTAATGATCTAGAAAAAGGGGTGAAGAGTGAGGTAGCTAAATTTACAGAGGACACCAAATTATTCAAGATAGTTAAGATCCAGACAGACTGTGAGGAACTAAAGAGGAATCTCGCGTGATTAGGTGAATGGGCAATACAATGGCAAATGAAATTCAGTATTGATAAGCGCACAGTGACGCACATAGGGAAAAATAATCCTCACTTTACATACGCAATGCTAGGTTCTGACCTGGGTGTAACCACTCAATAGAAGGATCTTGGAGTCACTGGAGATATAGTTCCTTTAAGACATTGGCTCGTTGTGTGGCAGCAGTCAAAAAGTCAAACAGTGCTAGGCATTATTGCGAAAGGAATAGAAAATAAAAGGGAAAATATAATGCTGCCGTATAAATCTTTGGTATGACCCCATCTTGAATAGTGTGTGCAGTTCTGGTCGTCCCATCTCAGGAAAGATAATAGAAATTGGAAAAACGTTCAAAGAAAGTCAACAAGAATGATAGAAGGTTGGGATCAACTTCCATATGAGGAAACACTCAAAAGGTTAGGGCTATTTAACTTGGAATAGAGACAATTAAAGGGGGAATACGACGGGAGTTTATAAAATCATGAGTGGTGTGGAAAAAGTTAAATGGGAACGGTTTGCCCGTTCTCGCAATAGGAGAACAAGGGCACCCTCTCTGAAGTTAAATGGCAACAGATTTAAAACAAACAAAAGTACTTTTTCACGCAGCAGATAATACAGTTGCCAGATGCAATGCCAGAGGCGGCGGTAAAAGCCAGTAGCATAACTAGCTTCAAATGGAAACTTGATAAGTTCTTAAGGATAGAGCCATAAATGCTTACTAACTGGGGCTTAACCCCTGGCTACCAAGTCACAGAGTGGTTAGCAGAAGATGGATCACCTCTCCATGACGTGGACTTGTACATCTCTTGTGCTACTGTAGCTAGTCGTTATTGGAGACAGGATGCTGGGCGCGATGGGCCATGGGTCTGACCCAATATGGCACTTATGTATTCCCTTTTCAGGCCCAGTAGTAATGTGTGTGTTCGTATGAGGACCCGAATTCATTTCAAGAGACAAACCTTAGTCAGAGTCTGGGACTTTTGAGGATAAAGACAGAAGAAACAAAAAGAATCATTCAGAAATGGCTATGAAACAATGCTATATTTACTCTGGCAAATAAATTCATTTTGCTTATTTTGTTCAGTTCCTCCAATCTTGGCTATTCAAAAACACAGGCATAAAGGTCAGTATATTGTTTCTACCCATGTTCGCTGTAATAAACTCACCATTTCCTGCTTCTTTCCACCCTTGGAAAGTAGCTTTCATAACCTTTGCTTAATGCAAAAACCAGAAGTAATTGCTATGCCTGTTGCTGTGAACAACTATTTATCTCTATACATCTAAGAGATTATGTACAAGAAATTGTAGCTAAACGAGTTGGTGTTTTGAGAGGACAAAAGTCACTGTAAGGTTTCTGCATCTTTCAGTATAAATACGAATTACAAAATTAGTCTTAGTGTAATGCAAATAATGAGAAATCAAGTCCTCAAATCACCCACTGGGAATTAACAGAAATAAAGAGTCCTCTACCAATTATTACACTTTTGCCAGCAATAAACTGGGGCCCTGTCCTATATTAGTCAGCATACAAACATAATGAAAATCGGATTTTGCATCAGAGCTCAGATTTTGGGAGCTCTGCCACAACACCAACAGGGATTTGAGGAATGGAATTTAGCACTCTGGGTCTTCTCATTCGAGTAGCTTTGATGCCTGTTTTTAGCATTTAATTTGTGTGTGTTTAGAAAAAAAAAAAACCAAACCTGAAGCCTTCCCATTTGTGGAACTTAAAAATATTGCCAAATGAATCTTAAGTTCCTTAATGAATAACCAGGATGAGCACCCACACCAGCATTCTGCAGAAGCAACTGATTCAGTTTTAAGTCTTGGAAAACCAATCATTGTAGAAAGAGCAAGTTTAATCTCCAAAGAGAGATAAATAAAAATCATCAACAGTCTGCAAAGGCACAGCTTTATAGAAGTTGGGACTCTATGTAGGACCTACCAAGAAATAATTTTAAACTCTGAGTTCGTTTTCTGCCAATTTCCTCTAAAATGAAGTACAATATGCATTCCTCTATCACACCAGGATAAGGAAATGCATTTTCTTACAGGAAACTACATGGTAATAAAATGCTTTAAGTCCTTTATATTAACTTTGTTACGCATTTCCATTTAAACACTGTTGGCAAACTTTCTCCATACATTACATGAGTGATCACCATTACCAGTTGAATTCCATGTTTAAGTGCCGCATAATGCATATATGTTTAAGTTATTTTGACCTTGATGGAGAAGACTCTGTTCAGATCAGATCTAGATTGCCACAGGGGAAATTTAAAGATTGTATTTATGGGTGAAAACAGACATAACGCTAACCACCCTTTAACCATCCTTGGTGGTCATTTATGCATGTTTCAGGGTTGCATAGGGCACCAATACAGCCCCGCAACATGCATAAATAACCACTAAGGGTGGTTAGCGGCATGTCTGTTTTCACCCTTAGTGAACTCACTATATACTGTTAAAAGACAACATTGAATGGCCTGGTCCAGTAGCTCACATTCAATAGCTTGTAGATATATTTTAAGTTTCCTAGCACAAACTGGCACTTAACACAGTTCTGTTCCTTCTTCAAATAGCCAAGGTTTGATCACTAATGAGGGATGGAATCACTGGATTTGAGGAACGAAAAAGGAGAGAGGGTATGTCATTGCTGCTATGGCAGAACGTTTCTACTAACAGTGCAAAAGGAATGGAAAGTTCGGCATTTCTTTTCTGCAAGAGAGACATGGTAAGACAAGTCCCCCTCCCCCCCCCCTTACATTTTTCTGATGTAGCTTAGCACTTGGACCATGGCTAGTTAAGTGAAATGAACGCAGACTACTGTGACTATTTAATGGACAATGAGTCCACAGCCCAAGGGTTTGAGATAAGCTCAAATGCAGAAAGCACAGATGCACAGGAGAAGGAATCTCTATAGTCCATGCTATCATACTGGAGTCTGTTGTTTTTCAAGGGGATTGACCATTGTTTAGAAAAAATTTAATTCAACAAACTTGGAAGAAATCACAAACAAAAAAGAGGGGGGAACAACAGAGAGAGAAATGGCTTTTTAACGCAGCTGTATGCAGATAAAGGTTTGAATTCACTTCCTCAGAATGCTACTCTCACCACTCCGTAGCACTATACCATACTCTGATGAAAAATTAAAGTTTCGCAAAGAAACAAAATACAATAAAGCAGACCCTGCATGTGCTACACTTTACTATATACCTCCCTACTCCCTTGCCATCTGCCCTCGTCTCTTCCTAGATCACACCTAATTTAAAGCCAAATCCCTAGTCCTGGGTCCTTTTTTAGCAGAGCTCCCGTGCACCTGTATAATTTTCATCAAGTGGGTAGTCCAGCAGCTCAACTTACTTGCTGACAGGCTTTGAGTCCGAGACGCACAGTACTTGCAGCTGCGAGGTCTCACTGCTCTCATGAGTCTACAACTGAGAGCCCATTCACAGTACACTACACGAATAAAAGCTCTGCAAAGACCATGTTAACTATTCCTCAGAAAATACCACATGCATCACACCTGCTTTGCTGTCTGCAATGCTGTAGGTATAGGCAGGAGACCAGCGTTCATGGTGTTTCCCACAAGCAATGGGGACCAGCCTTGGCCGAGAGCTGCGCTTGAACTGCCAAAGAACTGCCGCATGTGGTTCCTGAGCCATAGTTTGCCACCCCAGGAGAGGGCATCCTGCCCTTGGAGCAGGGGGTGGACTAGATGGCCCTTGAGGTTCCTTCCAACTCGATGCTTCCCAACAGAAACTAGAGGCTTGTCCAGGACTTAAAAAGGTATAAACTGTGCATACAGATTTTTGAACCTCATTGTAAGAGTTTAACTTATGAAGTTCTAAAACACGACTTAATACTATGGATCCTCCAACACCAGGAAAATGTTAAAGGGAAATAAAATAATAAAACAAAATATTCATCATTTAAAATTATTTCTGGTGAGAGACTGGTTTCAGAAAGCTTCATCCATGAAGTAAGAAAGCAGGCTTCCATGTCTGGTTAGCTTGGGAGACCAGGTGATCAGCCCTTCTGCACAGTTAAAGCTTCAATTCCCAGCTTCATTAATGTAGATCCCCGTCTCTCCCAAGGTTTCTTTTCCTCCCTGGTCTATCCGAGATTGTAAGCCCCTCCGGACAGGGACCAGACTAGTCACAACTGTTTAGTGCTAGGCATATTATTGGTGCTATATAAATAACTTTGAAGTCTTTTTTTTTTCCATTTTCTTTATTATGCAAATACAACAAACTTAAATAAAATTAAATTATAAACAAACAAAACGAACAATATTAAGTAACTTGTCAGCTAAGAACACACACATCTTTTTATACAGTTGCTCCTAGCTCTCCATCCTCTGGTTTCGATCAGTTTATTGGTTTCAAAAGTCATATTCAAATAAATATTCTTTGTCACTTATCAGTCAGTCTTCTTTATTCATTACCAGTAGGCAAGGTAGGTAGCCGTGTTGCCTCGAAGTCCTGGGACTGGCCTCGGAGGTTTGCTGGCATCTTTTCCATGGTGAAACTCTGTAGACGTCTATGAATGCTTGGCTTTTGGAACTGTGAGTAGGGTAAACCAATGCACAATCAACAGCACCAAGCAGAAAAGCAGTCGAGTGGGACCTCCAGGTATTTCTACTGTACAAAAAATAATTAACCATGTTGTAGTGGGATTATCACACAATCACTCATACGCTTCCCCTTTACAGAGAGGAAGAAGTGAGGAAAAACACGGCTGCGGTGGAAAACCCAGTGGTGTTCTGAGGGCATTTTGCTCTTCCAGGAAGTCATCTTGTTCTCTGTAACAAGGCAGCGTACCAAGGGTGGATTGGGTGTTTGGATTTTCCTCTACTTGGTGAGCAGTTTATTTTCCTGCTCTGGGTTTTCCTTTGTGGTGTGAGTGCGATATAAATTAAAAAGGTAAAACCGCAGTAAATTCTGCTTCTTTGCCTCCCCCTTTTTGCTCTTTTCCCACATCTTGCAAGTATTTCCCCCAGATACTAGCAACAGTTGTATGGTTGTGACTCTGCCAATGCAAACGTTCGAGTTGTTTTTAGTCCATGTTTTTGTTTTATGAATTGGAAGCTGCCCCGAGCTGCCTGTGGCAGGAGGGGCAGGGTAGTAAAAATTTAAAATAAAATAAATAAATAAACAAAGTAACCTCTTCTACAGAAGGACTTCACCCTTGTAATGATGTGTTTGCATTGGTGCACAGCTCACCCTGCAAAGGCCTTGTTTGCACACTTATAGGAATAAACCCTGTATTGCATTTTTAAAATTATTATTATTATTATTATTATAATCATTTATATAGCACCAGTCATGTGACCTGGTGCTGTACAGAACATAGAAATAGACGCGGTCCCTGCCTGTGGCTTACAATCTAAAAGACAAGGCGGGGGAGACAGGGAGAGGGGACAGTGGGAAATTTTAAATTTCAGCTCAGTCCTAAGGTTCAGACTGCTTAATTACAGTTAACAAACACAATGAACGATGGACAACACCAAGTGTGGACAAGCCCTCTCAAAGTTGCTGGGCAAATCTGAGAACTTATTCTGGATGTTGGTGTTGCCTAGCCATTGACAGCTAGCGAAGCGGACCAGCCTTGATGAGGTCACAAGTGAGAAATTGCTAAGTGCCCAATCACAGTGAAAAGAGACAGGTTACTTACCAGTAAGTCATTCCCTGAGACAGCTGTGTGTCATGTGCACGCCGACACGATCACTCTGCTTTCCTTAGTGGTTAAATGATAGGAGCACGCTATATATTTATATTTAAAATGTATTTTTGTTTTATTACTATACATGTTAGCTGCCTCGAGTCACCCATGAGCGCGAGGGGCAGGGTAAAAATATAATAAATAAATAAATTCCAGGGGATTAGACTGAGCCTTGGGGGTGGGGTGTATACCAGTAAGCAAACATCCAGAGATATGTAAAGGGCATTAAAGAAAGTAAACACAATGGCCAACTAATCTCACTGTGTATTAGCTCTCCCAATGAGGAATGTTGGTTTAATACAAACATGGAGTAGCTTTAATGAATACAGTCCTTAATTATTATTTTTTTACTGTCACTCAAACTGAATACAAGTTATCAGATCAGATCCCACATCCACATTTGTTTAGGCACTACAGTTTGAATGCCTAACTGAGGTTTCTTGGAAAGTTATCTGTAGAGTTACTTTTCTAAATAGATTTGTAGAGTTACTTTTCTAAATTTATTCTTACATTTGCAAGAAACGTTTAAATGGAGATTTGCCGTTACTTTACCGAGTCCTGGAATGTTAGTTTTGGAAGGGATCTCAAGAGTCAGTCCAAGATACCTGCGTCTATAGCATCGTGGACAGATGTTTGTCCAGTCAGGTTTTGAAAACCTTCAGGGAAGGAGATTCCACTTATTCCATTGCCCCAAAGTTCTTATGGTAGTTTTCCCTAATAATTAGCCAAAATCTACATTGCTGCTCCCTCATCCTGCCTTTTGTATTGGATACCTGCTCTGTACAGAAAGCCACTTGAGTTGTAATATCAGTTATTCTTGCAAGCTTACCTTATTTTGATTAATTTATTGATGGTCTGTTGGGGTGCATGAGCACGATATAAAATACGTTCAAATTTTTGGAACTGGGCAAACAATACTATCGGACTTGAACTTTTATAGTGACCAGCAGTACAGCTCAGAGAGTAAACAGGCATCAAGGTATGAGCAGACAGCTGACTAGTTAAAATTCAGTCACTCTCTGGAAATTACTGGAAAGGGTATTAAGGAACCACTTGGCTGGTCAACTGCCCTGTTGCTAGGATCATGCTTTTTGGGCTTCGATCACTAAAGGGCTTTCACAAAAGCTCATATTCAAATGGAAAGGTGAACAGCAAATTCCTTCTCCCATAGAAGTAATGCAGCTTAACACACAATGCAAGTATGAAGAAGTAGCCTGATTATAGCCCGTAGCCATGCTACTCAGAAGTTGGCTGTTGCAAGCTACCACATGGAAGAACAGAGGCAGCAGATCCAAAGAGAGCGTTTTCTGTTCTCTCAGATAGAGATCAGCTGCTGTTGCAGAAAAAAAAAAGAAAGACTAGGGGGTAAAAAGTACAGCTATAGGAGCTTCAGGAAATATTATATTAAAAACATTTTTAAAACTCCGTGGCTGCAAAAATCAAGCATATAAAAACTCAAGTGCCGTAATTGAGGATGCTTGTGCAACTTTATTTTCTTCCCTTTCTGTATTTGCACTGAGTCTTGTCCTACGTCACAGAGAAAGCCTGTTGCAGAATTAAGGTTACAACCTGGCTTCCAACACAGAGAGACATGTTTCGTCTTATTGCAGCCCTCTGACTCATTCACAATCTATCCCTAGACATATAATAAAACAAGGGCTTGAGTACTATTTGTCCTAGGACTATGTAATAATTAACAATTGTGAACATCCAACCTGATAGACAGGACCACGCTGTACATTCCACACTGTTAAATGGGAGGAAATTCTGGTTTCCAATTTGAAAGTGGTGGCTCTGGCAGGAAAACAGTTTGAGAATGCATATACTTGAGGAGGTAGCCTTATTTTGCAACCTCAAAATTCTTGTAATAGTATTTGGTATGTAATTTCTTAGGCTTTTTTCTTTTAAGTGAAGGTAAAGAAATGCCATTGTCAGGATGCTAAATTGTAATGACCCTTCCCTACATGGGTCATCAAGTGAATTTGCAACCACAATCTAAAGTGCAAACGTTTTCATTCTTAATCCAGTAAGTGGTAGTAACTGCAGACTGTTGTCTGTAGACTTGGACCTGCCTCTACAACAGCTGTGGCTCCCAAACAGTTCTCCTGTGTGACATCCTTTTGAAAATTAAATATAATTCTGTGACCCTGGACAGCAACCAAGACCTGCAGCAAAGCATATCGATTGAGATCGTGACCTCGTGTACAAATGATATGAACCCACAAAGTGTGTTCATATAGGAAGATATGAACATGCTTTGCTGGTGACAAACTCTTTCTAGCCAGGACTAGAGAGTTTGGAAATCCAGAATCCTGCTTCTTTCTTCATTCTGCAGGGGAGCATAGCCTTGTGTTTACAGGGAATACAGCCGAGTACACAGAGTTTGCACATTAGTTGTGAAAAATAGTGCTATTAAAATGGACGATACTTGCCTCTGCCAGAATGAGACAGCTCTGGCCAAAGTAACCTTGTGTGATGTCTCTATTATCCCACCTGTATTATAGGGGGAAATAGTATTTGCCAGCTTTTGAGACCTTACTCAATGATGAGGGCTGTGTAGCACAACAGACAAAAGACTCTTTTCCAGACTCCCAGATTAGCACACCTTCTAGAAGATTAAGCTACATCAGGTTGCAATGGAAATACATGCAAACAAGAAAATGAGGAAACTGAGTTGCTTTATGTGACCAACACATGCACAGTGCTACCATCTGTCATTCCTAACATTATTTTTCTGTCATGCTTAAAACCATATTCAAGGGAGAACTCACAACTCTAAAGGCAAATAAATGCACATTACTTCATGATCACTCCACAATACAAGCAGTCTCATTTGACCTTCAGGATTTAGGTCTGGTGTGCCAAGTCTAATCAATTCTCTTTAGCAGATTCAGTTTCGACTGTGTAGAACTACATTTTTAAAAGTAAAAGGAACAGAACGCATTGTTTTGATGTTACAGCCTGGAGTGCTTTATCTGAATTTTATCAAAGAATACTCAATAAATGATCAAAGCAGTAACGACAACATAATGTTCTTTAAAGTTAAGTATTACTACTCAGCTTCCCACTCTGATCTCATGGCCTCTGGCACTGTGTCATTGGAAGCATTATCAAAGGTCAGGAGATTTCTAGAAATCCTCCTCCCCAGCGCGAAAGCAACAAAAAAAGGAAGTGATGAAAAGCTAATTCTACCTGCTTTCTCATAAACTACATGGAACAATCTTGCACTGTTTCCTTAAGAAACAAGCGTTTGTTTTTCCTCAAAGTAATTACATACATTGCTACACTGAGAGTCCTTCTCTGGAAGAGGGTTTGGCTACTAGAGAACTGAGTTTTTTTCTATTGTAAACCTACTATATTTGCTGACCACCTCCCCTCTCCCCCCAGCACCACCACCTGCTCTAGTAATCTGCAATTACTACCCCCTCATCCTCACAACCGGAACATTGACTATGGCTCTACACCTAGAAGAGCTGTAACCCATAAAAGTCCGATTCACTCCAATGGGGTATACACTGGCATAGCAACAGTCAGGACTGGTGCCCGATGGCTGGTCATTTCTGACCAAAGCTGAGGTGATGGAGACAAGCCATATTAAAAATAAGGAACAGAGGGGAAGAAAAAACGTGAAAGCTATGATTTTTAATTTTTTGGGCCACAAAGAATCATTACAGAGGCACAATAACGCCTCTATTAGCTAAGGCGAGACAGCATTCTCGTTTTTGTCCCTACCTTTAATATGGCATTTTTTAGTCGTCTCACTTCCAGGTTGCGACAATCTTTTGCGGTGGATTGCTCTTTAATTACAGCAGTTTCCTTAACGTTAATGAACTGGAAAGTTACTAGACACTGCGCTTTAATTGCTGGTGCTTGTAATCTACAAGTATCATTTGTAGTTTGCATGCGCAAAAATGCATTGCAAGTATAGGAAAAAACTTATTTCGCACATGCATGGTTTTGTCAGTCAGTTCCAGCCATCAGCCACAAGTAGTCCGTGGATTGTCAGTCAGTTTCATTCATCCATAGTGGCTCTGCTGTTGTTCGTTACACACCTAATATGCACAACGTGCGTGTCATCTTATGGGGTAGCACTGCCCAATCCTTGCCTAGCACCATGGCCACAGCTCCTGTTTGGCCGGAGAGAGCTGCTGAGGCAGCAGCTGCAGCCTTGTAACCTCCCACAGCAGAAGCAGCAGTGTTGCCCAGAGTTTTTCCTCCGGCCCGCATCCCTGAGGTGGAGCTGCTGGGGCTCAGCGCACCACTCCACTCCTTGCCCTGTTTTCCTTGGCTTTGGGGAGAGCGGCAGCCTTCCCAGCTACAAAGCTAATAAAGCAGATCATACAGAAAGGAGCTGTCCCTGCACACCCTAACAGAATTGGTGCTGGATGTGGTCTTGCGGTCTCCAAGGACTTTAGTCCTGAGGGACTTCAATGTCCACGCCAACGCTGATCTTGGGGGAGCAGAGTGTGAGTTCATGGTCATCATGGCAACCATGGGACTATCTCAGAGGGCTGCTGGCCTGACAAATGATGGGGGATATACCCAGGACCTAATATTTTGCACTGGCCTTGAGGCAGGGGATCCAGCAGTGGGGGAAGTGTTAGCTGTGCCCTTGTCATGGTTGGATCACTACCTCCTCCAGGCCGGTATCCTGGTGCACGTTTTCCTCCAGAAAGGTGCAGAACCAGCTTGGTTGGTTCGCCCCCGGAGACTTATGGAACCAGAAAGGTTCCAAAATGCTCTTGGGGAAATACTCCCCCCGCCCCAATCTTGAAGGCCGTTCACTCGATGACCTCATCATTTTTTGCAATACCATGCTGACTGAGGCCATCTATCAAACGGCTCCCAGGTGTCCGCTTCCTGAACGCCAACAATGCAGCTCCCCCTGCGTTTGGCCTGTGACGGATGAAGCAGGAGGGACGTCGGTTGGAGAGACCGTGGCACCGTACTCATGCTGAAGCTGACCGACTGCGGCAGAGAGTCAGCTTAAGAGCCTATGTGGTGGCTGTGCAGATAGCAAAGAAGATGTTCTTTGCTGCCCTCATAACGTCTGCAAAGTTGCATCCAACTGAGCTTTTTCAGGTGGTACAGAGGCTGGTCAGTCCGGTCTCTCCCCGCCTGGAACTGTAATCTTCCAGTGCTCGCTGTGACATGTTTGTCGACTTTTTCGTAGATATAATCACTCTGATTCACCATGACTTCGATGCCACACTTATAGCAGTAGGAGAACCCGAAGTAATGAATGCTGTGCCTTGTCCGGTTTTGTGGTATCAGTTTCAGGGTGTCGCCTGCTGATGCGGCGAATGATCTTGGGGCACTCAGAGCCGCTTGTTATGAATTAGATCCCTGCCCGGCCTGGTTTAATCAGCTTGCCTGGAGACATTTGGACCACTGCTGGCTGGGGTTATCAATGCCTCCCTTAGGGAGGGCAGAGTGCTGAGCTGCCTCAAGGAGGCAGTGGTGCGGTCTCTCCTTAATAATCATCATTGGATGTTGACTCCCTTGCCAGCTGTCAGCCAGTCTCTAACCTTCCCATTTTAGGGAAGGTTATTGAACAGGTGGTGGCTTGGCAGCTCCAGGGGTATCTGGATCTGGTCAGTTTTCTTGATCCTTCGCAGCTTGGCCTTCGTCCTGGGTTTGACACAGAGACTGCACTTGTGACTTTGGTCGACAACCTGCGCCATGAGATGGATCAGGGTAGATCGTCTCTTTTGATCTTATTAGATCTGTCGGCAGCGTTTGATACTGTTGACCACGAGATGTTGGTGGCTCACCTGCGGGACTGGGCTGCGGCGGGCGGAACTGTTCTTGAATGGTTCCGCTCTTTCCTGGCTGGAAGAACTGAGCGAGTGGTGCTCAGGGGGTGTTCATCTCCCCGGGATCTCACGTGTGGAGTCCCGCAGGCCTCTATTCTGTCCCCCCCCCCCCGCCCCGTCCAACATGTATATGCAGCCTTTGGGCAACATCGTGAGAGGGTTTGGCATGCGATGTCGTCAGCATGCCAACAATACACAGCTTTACCTCTCTTTTTCAGTGGACCCAGGCCCAGCAGCATCCATGCTTTGGTGGCTGTGGGCAAGTGGATGAGGGCGAGTTGTCTGAAGCTGAATCCTGACAAGACGGAGGTGATGTTGGTGGGTAGGGCTGGGGGAGTGGTAGCCCCCGTCATTGATGGGGTTTGCCCACCCCTAGCTGCTCAGGTCTGTAGTTTGGGGGTGCTTCTCGATTCACAGCTCCGCCCAGATGAAGGCTGTAGCAAGGAGTGCCTTTCGCCAATTACATCTGGTATGACTGCTACGGCCGTATGTTTAGAACTCTGACTTGGCCACCATCATCCATGCCTTCATCACCTCTAGACTGGACTACTGTAATGCACTCTATGTGGGGCTGCCCTTGGTGATGGTCCGGAGACTGCAGTTGGCGCAGAATGCGGCAGCCCATCTTCTTACAGGGACGGCTCATGGTGAGCACATTACACCGGTGCTCTGTTCTCTCCACTGGCTGCCTATTGTCTTCTGGGCCTGATTCAAGGTGTTGGTGTTGATCTATAAAACCTTAAACAGCTTGGGCCCTACTTATCTGCAGGACTGCCTCATGCCTCGGGCTGTGGTGCAACCCCTGTGGTCAGCCGGGGATGCCCAACTCAAGGTTCCCCGGGTGGCGATGATGGGAAGGGCGTTCTTGGTGGCCGCTCCGAGGCTGTAGAATTCCCTCCTGATGGAGGGCCACCTAATCCCGGACCTCCCTTCTTTCCAAAGACAATGCAAGACATGGCTGGTCCGCCTGGCTTTTGGGGAGGGAGACGGGGAGGGTGGGTTACGGTTGGGGGAGGGGAGGAAGGAGGGGTACTTGGGTTCAGGTCCGCTCTTAATGGTTTTATAAGTTTTATGAGTTGATAACTGTTTTAAGCGTTATGTTTTAAATTGGTGGAATATGTTTTAAATATATTGTGAGCTGCCCCGAGCTGTTATTGTGAGCAGGAGGGAGCGAGATATAAATGTAGTTAAAACAAACAAACAAACAAACAAACCTTGCCCCCCCCCCCCCAAAAAAAAAAGAAGAGGGAGGGAAGGAGAGAAAAAACATGGCGAGGCAGTGCTGAAGCAACAGGGATGGAGGAACAGTTCTGATTCCTCCTTCCCAGAGTACACCCCTCCCAGCTAAAATTGAGGCGGCAGAGGCCCATAGCCCAAAATTTTGGAACACGAATCCCCTACCATCTCCTTAGCTACAGCACCCCAAGGATCAACCTTGGTTGCAGTTGTCCTCCTTCCCAGGGGTGGAGCCCTTTTTCCCTCCCAGGGGCCACTTTGATAATTAGCGCAAGGTCACATCATAAATGCAATTCTCCTAAAATACCATCACTCCATCTGTTTAGTTAAACACTCTCTATACATCACTGTCTTCTCAACACCATCACTATCTTTTTTCCTTGAACAGCAAAGTTATAATAATGAGAAACAATAACTCCCCCCTTCACAATTTCTACTAAAGAATAAATTAATTTTCATTCAGATGCCTTAATGATTTAATTTTGATGCAGAAATTGTACAGTTGTTTGGGAAATATTAAATGGAAGTGCAAGGTGTCGTAATAAATTAACTTATTAAGGCATTTGAATGAAAATTTATTCTTTAGTAGAAATTGTGAAGAGGGAGTTATTGTTTCTCATTATTATATATATTATTGTTCAAGGAAAAAAGGTAGCGACGTTGAGAAGACAGTGATGTATAGAGAATTTAATTAAACATATTAGATGGAGTGATATTTTAGGAGAATTGGATTTAGGATAGGAAGACATTATTAGTTGCAGTAGAATTGAAATAGTTATTTTTTATTTATTTGCCTTATCTATTAATGTAAACCATAGGTTTTTAAATGTTGGAATAGAATTTTAAAGTTGGAATGGACCTTTTACGTCAGCTTGTTCAACCCCCTTTACTTCAAAACGTCTCATCTCCAAAACAGCTGCAAGTGATCTTTACTATAAAGATTTTGGGCGATCTAGGGCTCAACCCAGCTCACACTGAAGTAAACCAGTCTCACTGGCTACAAAACCAATGTGACAAGTTGCAAGACTCTCACTACTACTACTACTACAATACACTCCAATCTGAAATAAAGTTGTACATAACTAAGAGGTCTTTCTTATCAGTGACCACAAAACCGGGAAATCTTTACTCATAACTATACAGTGGTTACAATAACTGTGGTCGTCTTCTCGACAATCCACAGACCACAAAGAGAGTAACGCATTTTACAATTTGTGATTAGACAAACAGCACCTGGGAAACAGTCATCCTCAACCTTCACTAAGCATTCATGGTCAATAATTATATGCATTAGGATAGATCCGAATTAGTGTGTCTACATATACACCAATTCCAAGCCCAGATCATGAAAATGATTGCACGAAGATGAAAAGCTAAGTTTTAAAGGGTTATGCCCCATAATCTCCTTTCAGAGACATGTATATACAAAAAGTTATATAAAAAATGATATACTATCATTTACATTCCCAATAATTTGAGTTGAACAAGAGTACCACCTTTTCTGAAAACGCTATGATCGATAGACAACTTATCTTCATGTTCACTGATGCATGAAGGAATTTTACATGTTGAGTTTATGAAGCCCTCAGGGGCCTGAATACAGTACATATTACATGTACATGTAAGAACTACATTATGCTGCGATGGATGTACTAAAAACTTAGAATAATGTATCCACAAGTCCTTTTAAAAATGGCTATATCATATTTTATAGAAAATACTCAACTTAGAAGGTCTAAGTGTTTTGGGAATAGGACGTTCTAATTAGATTTTGAAAGCTACAATATGGGATCTTACTGCTTCATCTTCCAAGAGTGTTAAAATTCAAATATTAAAATAATTTTTCAAATGTCTTTAGATTCTTTCCTATCCATTTCAGTATTTCTGCATTATAGACAGAAAGAAAACAACTTAATACACGTGTTTTTGCAAATCTGCTGGGCAACCGTATCATGATGCACCTGAAAAACGGAAACCACATAGGCTCTTGCTGTCAGACACAAAGTTTGGTCTCCAAGTAACTCAGCTAGTCTGGGCTTTTATGTAGTTTCTGTTACACATGCTGGAAATGAGGTTATAGCTCCATGAATCCCTAAAGAAACCCGACAGACTTGTTGGGATAAAAATGTACACTTCACAAACACTGGAAGAAAACCTAGCTCAGTTCAGACTAGATCCCTACAAAGCGCTACTACTACTTTTGCAGCGTACAGCAGCATTATGAACCTTTTGTTGTGCACTAAGTACGACATGAACAAAGGGGCTTTCAAAAGCCCCTCAACAGACAGGAAGTGGTACAGAACGGTGGAAAGAAAAACCACCATCAAGTGTAGCAAACCGATAAACAGAGAATAGTGCACAGCTCTGAACAAACGGCCGACTCATTCTGACACACTGTATAGAGCAGAGCCTACACAGACAAACCACAGTTTCAAGTAGTATTTCCAAGAATTTACTGGCATTTCCCCCCCTACTCAGTCGTCAATGGGCTACCCCATTGTAAGCACATATATTTAATAATAATAATAATAATAATAATAATAATAATAATCTTTATTGTTCTGGCCACAGGCCATGACAAAAACAAAAACGATTATATGCACAGCATAGACACATGTAAGATAAAAAATAAAATAATACAAACAATCCATAGGATAAACATAACCTGGCCCTTGAGGAGCCCCCAGAAATTCGGGCGCGTACCTATCTCATCTATCCTAAACCCCAAACATGACATAAGATCCTACTGATCTCTATGTTTTACTCCAAACGTTATCGTATTCTGTACCCTGACTTTTTGGAAAAGATATGCATAAAGCGCCACTGTCGCGGTAAGTTGCTGGTTTTTCCCTGCCAAAAGAAACACTATCTTTTGCATTACAGTTAGATTGGGGGGGATCGTTATCCTCTCCCATAATTTTCTACGCAAGCAAGCATACCTTGGGCAGACGAGGAGATAGTGCACAATATCCTCTATTTCTAATAAACAATAGGAGCACAATCTATCTCCATATGGAATACCCAAATATCTTCCCTCCAGCACCGCAGAGGGCATAATCTGTAACCTCAATGCAAACAACGCTCGCTTGTGCTGGAAGGGAAGATCCCATTTAATGTATTCAGCCCCAATACAGTCGGGGATCAGAAATTGATACCACGGGGAAGACCCCAATCCCATAGCAATGGTTCTAGAGTTTTGAATATCCAAATCTGTAAGCCTGGTCCTCAACATTTTCTTTATTTCTTTAAGAGGGAATCCCAACAAAAATGAGTAGGACAAACCCATCTCGTTTAGGGACTCATTTATTTTAGACCACCAGAGGGACCCAGGGGAATCTCTACTCAACTTCTCCACGAGGCAACCTTTTACCAGCTCCGTTTCTTGTCTAAAACTGATTTTAAACAAATTTAACAACATTGTCTCTACTATATGAGTTCTCAAAGAATATACCCCCAATTCCAACTTCAAAATAGCTGATGGGATTGAATTTGGCACCTGTAATAGCCTCCTCAGAAATTTATGGAGGATAGGCTCTAGTACTTTAAGCACATACAGAGAAAAGCCTCACAGGAGAGCCCCATATCTTAACTTTGCTACGACTTTAGCGTGAAATACCTTGAGGGCCAGGACAAATCTCTGACCACCCTTTGTGGAGAAAAATTTGCAGATTGCTCCCATAGTGCCCAAGACACTTAGTCTCACAGATTGAATGTGGGGAATCCAGGAACCATTGAAGGAAAACACCAAGCCCAAATAGGTAAAGGACTTAACCTGCTCGATTGGGATTGAATCCATACACCAATGTTCCTGCTTAAAGGAAGATCTGAAGACCATCACCTTTGTTTTTTTATAATTAATTTTCAGATCTTGTAAACTACACTCTTTAGAAAAATCAACCATCAATCGCCTCAGACCCAGGCCTGAGGTGGACAATAGCACCGTATCGTCAGCATACATGATGAGCGAGATTTGCCTTGTGCCAACCTTAGGTGCCAGTAGTCTCCCTTATCCCGTAATTTCAAGATGAGATCATTTACATATATATTAAATAATAGTGGGGCCAACAGGCACCCCTGTCTAACCCCTCTTGACATCTCGATTCTATTGGATAAATGACCTACTTTGTCCAATCTCACTTTCAAGCCAGTATCAGAATACAAAGATCTTATTAACAACAGACGCCTAGGGTCCATATTTAATCTTTGCAATTTCTCCCATAGTTTCTCCCTGTTAACTAGGTCAAACGCTGATGAAAAACCTACAAAGGTGGTATATATGTTTAGTCCCTTGGCTTTATACTTTTCGACCAGGTGTATCAAAAGGAAACAATGTAAACACGTATATTAAATCAAATGCTAGTGTTCGTCCTAAGAGAGAAACTTAATTTCAAGAATGCAAAATCTTTTCTTCAGTTTTACTCTAGAAAGTATTTCCTGCTGTAGTGGGGGTTTTGCATGGAAGTTCAGACTGCTGTCATCTGCTCCAATTGCTTCCTGTTTACTACTTTACTAGGTGATTCTACCAGCAGTTAATCAGCCAAGCAGAATTAGGTACAGCAACTCTCCTTAGATGTGGGACAGAAACCTAGTTGTAATTTAATAATTTTCTCTACCAAGTAACATCTCACTACCTTTTGAACTCTTTTGGAGGTAGTATAAACAGAATAGAGATGCACACAGAATCGTACCAAATATGCAAATTGAGGGTAAAAACAGACATGACAATAGCACACTTTGGCCCACTTTGTCAAGGACCTTATCTGCATGAATGTGCCACCAGATGTTGGTCAGATTGTTGGTCAGATCACCCCCTCCTCCAGTAAGGCAGTGGACGCA
Source organism: Sphenodon punctatus (assembly GCA_003113815.1). Taxonomy (NCBI): domain Eukaryota; kingdom Metazoa; phylum Chordata; class Lepidosauria; order Sphenodontia; family Sphenodontidae; genus Sphenodon; species Sphenodon punctatus. The sequence goes on from QEPC01012846.1 coordinate 3,637,467, forward strand.
GTCAGTCTCTCTCTGCCCGCCTGGCTGCCCCTGCAGTGGAACTACTCCTGAGGAGTGGTGGTAGACGCTTGGCTGGGAAGGTGGGAAGCATTGGGAGGCCATGCTTGTCTATGGCCACAGTTATAACTCCAAGCCGCTGGATTTTGTATATTTAGAAGCTGTCAGCAGGCACCGCCCCATCCCTTAAGCTCCGCCCACTTTGGGGTTTGGCTTTGTACACACGCACATGATGGGCCCATAACTGAGGCTTGAGCTCAGGCGCTTTTCAACCTTGCTACGCTCCTGATATATTTTTGTATATATATGTACACACACACACACAGTTTATATAAGGGAGTTTTTGTTTTCACTCCCTTAATGGTGTATTGAGGTGAACAATAAACAGCAGTGCCTCCGTTGTATACCATGTTGGTTTATGTTATTATTATAGAATAGTCCTTGGTCTCCACCTGTCTATATCAATAAATAACAATTGCTTTTATAATTCTGTCAGGCATTGCTTTGTTATTCCCCCTCTTTGTAGTTTATCCGTGCTTTGTGGGGGTTGTGACCTTTCAGGTGCTGAAATCTGGGTCATTTCTTCCCCCAAAACTAAGAAAACTATGATGTCAAAAAGTCAGAGTGATCATCAGCGTTACTTACCTGAATTTTAAATTTTATGAACAAAACACGATTCACAATCTTAAATCTATTATTTTATTTATTTATTTTAAAAAATTATACCCCGCCACCCTCCTGCCACAGGCAGCTCGGAGCGGCTAACATCATAATATAACACCACCTTAAAAACATCATCCCACAGTATATATTATAATAATAATCAAAGAAAAAACCCACCCACCTTCACACTCTCCCCACCCCTATTACCCCTCTCCCTCGCCAAACGCCTAATGGAACAGCCAGGTCTTACAGTTGCTACAAAAGGTTGGGAGGTCCGGGGCCAGACAGGCCCCCACCAGGAGGGAATTCCAGAGGCGCGGTGCAGCCACCAAAAACGCCCTATCCTGCGTGGCCCCCCGGGAAACCTGGGGGACCTCCAACAAGGCGCCCATGGCCGACCGCAAGGGTCGATCCAGAACCCGGGGAGTGAGGCAATCTCACAAGTAGGCAGGGCCCAGACCGTGTAACGCTTTATAGGTCAAAGCCAACACTTTGAATTGGGCCCGGAAGACTATTGGCAGCCAGTGCAGAGATCGGAGCACCGGTGTAATGTGCTCCCGGCGACCCAGCCCCACCAAGAGCCGGGCTGCCGTATTCTGCACCAGCTGCAGCTTCCGAGCAGTCACCATAGGTAGCCCCACGTAAAGCGCGTTACAGTAGTCTAACCGAGAGGTAATAAACGCATGGATGATCGTGGCCAGGTTCGGAACCGAAATCAGCAGTCAAAGCCGCTGCACTGAGCTGTCCCTATTAAATAAAGGGAATAAAAACTTAGACCATGATGAAAGGTTAGATGTTGTTCTCGCTTTTTAAAGATAAGCAATAACTTGTGTTAGACACCACCTTCATTTAGAGGACAGTATTCCTTTAAATAGTTATGGACTTACAGAGCGTAAAGCTCATGTAACTTAATCAATGTTTTCCTCAAATCCTCACAAGTCCATTTACTTAAAAACACCACACTCCTGGATCTGTGCCCGACATACCAAACCTGTCCCGTCATGCATATTTTTATACATGTTACTAAATTAGGACGGCAGAGTGGACTATATCTATGCCAATTGTGAAACAGGAAAGAGTCAGCAACATCGGTTTGTGTCTTGCCTTTAAATCAGGATCATTTGCAGATATTAATCTTTACTCAGAGGTACTGAAATAATTTAACTTTACATGGAGTAGATGGGTAATAAAAACACAGAACATAAAACCATCCCTCCCCACCTCCCGACTTCCCCTCAAAAGTTTCAAATGTACTACACACAGGCTCTTTCAGGAGAGCGTAAATCACGATAGTGAAAATACATTTTTAAAGTAGCCGACAGGACCACATCGAGTAGTACCAGATACTAGAATGAGAACACAAAACTGATGTGCTATACTTAGGCTGTGGAAATTTATATCTTTTGCCAAGGGGAGGGGAAGAAAAAGGCATGTATAAGCAACCACTCCTCCATGGAGATTTTACTGAAATACCCAATTCTGAGCTCTCTGCAGAAATATTTAATAGGGCATTCAAAAAAAATCTTGACCAAAGAAATACTGGGAAGTATTTCAGGAGAACATATGTTCATCTGCATGAATACTAAATACATATATTGTACTTTATGGCAGCTAGAAAAAGGGGAATGGAGTTTTCCACACTCAAAGTTTACTTGACCCCAATTAGTGAAGCAATCTGCTAAGCAAAATAGACTTGGCAGTAATCAATTAACATTTCAGGGATTATTTTATACATATGATCAAAAGTTATAGCTTGATTTGTATTTTTAAACGGCAGGAGGAGGGATTAACCCTTCTGATCCATTACCACTGGAATCTATTTCTGGGAAGAGTAGTCCTCCAACAGTTATCTGTAAATCATCATCAGTTGCAACTTCAGTGCAGAGAATACGAGTGTTTTCCCCTCCCAAAATTTAATGAAATTGGGAGTCATGTTGGCACAAAAATAGAAAGTTCTAATCCTGGCTCTAAATTCAACTCCCTCTGTGTTCTAGAGCAGACTGCTTACAGTAGATGGTTTCTCCTTCTGTAAACTGAGGATAACACCACTCCTTTGGCTACTTCATAGGGATGGTTTGAGAATTAGTCTATGTTTGCAAGTATTTTGAAGGTAAAAATATAATGTATTTATACAGGTTTCAACAATTTAGGCTGGATCCAATATGTGCTACTAGTCAATGTAATATTATGGCCATACGTACTTCACAAACAACAATGGAAACAAAATATAAACTTCCTTTTCCTTCGAAGAAGAAAAATGGCAGCCCTTGGTTAGAACCTAGTTAAGTCTCTGAAGGTAGAAGAATATTCATCTTCCACCAGCCACTTGCTGCAAAATCATTGTATCCCTAAGAATTTCTCTGTAGGACTCTAATTAGGAAAGTGGTAGCCCAGGATGTGTGTGTAAAAATGTTTTATTACAAGCCCCCATACTTTTATCCTTGGCCAAAGCTTCAATTCTTAAAACAACAAATTTGTCTAGAAAAACTGAATAAGCCCATGAAAAAATGTGATGTTTTTCTTACGCGTTAGACAGTAATGCAAAATAAATAAATAGAGATAACTGTTGCAAGGTAGGTTGGGACGGAGGATAAATCGTGTTCAACTCTTTGTTTAATTACTCCACTTTCCCTCAAAACTTGGCAAAACATTAAGCTTTTGATTTACCAAATCTATAATTAACTAACATTTGCGGAGTAAACATGACCTCATTTTTAATTAAGTCTTCGAGCAAGATGCTACAACTTGCAAATCTAACAAGCAACACGTGTCCCAAATAACATGCAATAAAAAAAAGTAAATCTTGTCATACACAAAGCCTTAAGAGTAACTACATTGTGCTTATTAGTGCACACATTTTAACTGTAACATCCAGTGCCAAAGCAAAGTTCTAACAATGAAGAGATTTAATCTGAGGTATGGAAAACGCAGCACTTTATTCTCAAAGCCTTTTCGGTCTGTAACCAAGGTGAACTCTGATAGTAGCACTGTTTATGGCAAATGATCATATGTAGTGAATACGCTGACCGAGATTTAAGTCTGCAGAATGCCCAATTGGGTCTCTTACCTGGGAACTGGGATTCTAGTTGATGAATAGGGAGGCAAGTCGAACTTAGGGTAATGTCCCGCTTCATCCACTAGGAGGCAGCACTAAACTGCAAGCATCGTATTGGGAAGCTCTCTCTCTCCTCGTGCTCCAGTTGTATCAAGCCAAAAAGTAAACCTAAATGAGTTGAAGAAACAGAGAACCTCCCTCTCTATTATGAACCTGAACGCCCCTATTGGGCCTATAAAAGGAAGGATTCTGAACTTAACCTTATTTCCTTAAGAAAAAGGACTACTAATGCTACACCCTATTTCCACACCCTCTGAAAGGGAGGGCCAACTTACCTCCCTATTCATCAACTAGAATCACAATTCCCAGGTAAGAGACCCAATTGGGCATTCTAGTGGATTAAGTCCGGTAAGTCGGACTCAGGGAGGTAAAAAGCAGTAGAGTCGGCTGTCGGGAGGGGGCAGAAATAGGGTCACAGTTTCCTGCACTAGCTACTGCTGGAGGACACCTTGCAGGACCCTGAATCCAAAGGTCGCTTCTGCAGAATCCAAGAGGTCTGTTTTATAATGCTTAGTAAACGTATGCATCATCTTCCAGGAAGCAGCCCTGCAAATCTCAGCATAGGAAGCCCTGTAACGGAATGCCCAAGAGGCCGTCGCCACCGCCCTGGTCGAGTGAGGTAGAATTCTGGCTGGTGGAGGAACACCCTTGGCCCTATAAGCCTCTCGCATGCAACTCGCTACCCAGTTCGAGATAACCGCCTTGGAAGCCTTTTTGCCTCTCATTCTGGGTGTATAGTTAAAGAATAGGGCTGAAGACTGTCTAAACTGCTTAGTCCTATCTAAGTAGAATTTTAGCGCTCTTCTCACATCCAAAGAATGCCATACTCTTTCTAGAGGATGACTTGGTTTGGGACAGAATGATGGAATAGCCAACTCCTGTTTCCTGTGGAATGATGAATCCACCTTTTGAATGAAGGCTGGGTCCAATCTTAAAGAGACTGATTCCTTTCTGAGCCTGCAAAGATCCGGGTCCATGGAGAGGGCCCCCAGCTCCGATACTCTATGGGCCGATGTAATAGCTACTAGAAAAACCACTTTAATTGTCAGGAAATAGAGAGAAACCTCCCTCAGAGGTTCAAACTGGGCACCCACAAGCGCGGTAAGGACTAAGTTCAAATTCCACAATGGGAACCTGTGTACTACGGGCGGTGCCAACTGCCTAGCTCCCTTCAAAAATCTCAAGATGAGTATGGGAGGAAAGTCTGAGTCTCTAGACAGAGTGCTATCTATTGCTGCTAGCTGGCAGGCTAGAGTGTTTGGTCTTAGACCTTTGTCTAGTCCACATTGCATGAAGGCCAGGACGTCTCCCACTAACGGAGTGGGGACCATAACGTTATTGGCTCCACACCAGGTCTTGAACACCTTCCAGGAGCTCTGGTAGATCCATCTGGTGGACTCCCTTCTTGATGCCAGCATTGTTTTTACCACCGAGACTGGGTATCCTAACCCTGCAAGGGTCTCAGATTCAAGTGCCACGCAGTCAGCTTGAGCATGCTGGGGTACCCATGAAATATCGGGCCCTGTGTCAAGAGATCGTCGATCAGTGGTAGGTTCCAGAAAACACCTTTCAACAGATGAAGGAACTCTGTGAACCAGGGTCTGCGAGGCCAAAATGGAGCGATGAATACCAGATGGGCCTCCTCTGATCTGGCCTTAAGGATTGTTCGTTGGATCAGGGGAATTGGAGGAAAGGCATATAGCATTCCTGTTGGTCATTTCTGGGAGAGGGCATCTGCCGCCACCGCTTTCGGGCACTGGTGTCTCGTGAAGAATTTTGGAAACTTCGCATTGAGCACGGATGCAAAGAGGTCAAGGGATGGTTCTCCGAACCTGGCTATCAGTTGCCGGAATACCAATGGGTTTAGTGACCATTCTCCCGGTTGTATAGTTTCGTGGCTGAGCCAGTCGGCTTCCACATTCACTACACCTCAGATGTGTTGGGCTGACAGGGACAGGATTGAATTCTCGGCCCACCTGAAAAGCCTGACAGCCTCCCTGTGTAGAGAGGCTGCTTTTGATCCTCCTTGGTGATTTATGTAGGCCACTGTGGTGATGTTGTCTGATAGGATCTGAACGTGTCAACCCCGTATGTGTGCCTTGAAGGTCATTAGAGCTCTGAGAATCACCGACAATTCCAGCCAGTTGATACCGTTCCTTTGCTTGGCTTTCGACCAACGTCCCTGTACCACCTTTCGTTCGAGAATGTTACCCCAGCCTGTGAGGCAAGCATCCGCGGTTATGACAATCCTGTCTGGGGGATCCAGCTTCACCCCCGTGGTGAAGCGGTTGGTGTCCATCCACCATTGTAGCGATCTGATTGTCGATTGGTCCAGATGGATTGATATCCTCTTCTTGGTGGCCAGTTGGATCTGGAACGGCCTCAGCAGAGTCTGGAGTGGTCTGGCATGAAACCTGCTCCATTGCATGTGGCTAAAACCATGAGCCCTAACAGTCGTGCCAATTTGTGAATGGGTACTTTTGGGAGACTCAGTACTTCCAAGATTTGGCTCCTGATCTTGTTTTGTCTCTCCGGAGGGATGACTAGCCTCCCGAGTGTGGTGTCCATGATGATTCCCAAGTGTTCCAATCGTTGGGTTGGAAAAAGATGACTTTTGCCGTGGTTGATGACATACCCGTGCTCCTGTAGATAGGCCACCGTCTGGTCGACGTGGGCCTTGCAAACGTCCCTGTTGTCAGCTTTGATGAGGTCATCTAAGTACGGGAATACGGCTATACCCCGGAGTCGGAGATTGGCGATAAGGGGAATGAGAACCTTCGTGAGGGTGCTCGGTGCCGGGGCCAGTCCAAACGGGAGCACTCGAAATTGCCAGTGTCGATGGTTGTAGAAGAATTTCAGCCACTTCCTGTGGGTTGGATGGATCAGGACATGTAGATATGCGTCCTTCAAGTCTATTGATGGCAACCAGCTCCTGGACTGTAGGGATAGGGTTATTGACGCCAGTGTCCCCATCCGGAATTTCTGCGTCTTGAGATGGTTGTTTAAATATTTCAGGTCTAGGACTACTCGCCACGAACCCTCCTTCTCCTGAACCAGAAATAATATGGAGTACAGACCTGATCCCTGATCCCCAGCTGGTACTGGTTCTATGGCCCCTGTTTTCACCAGTCGCTGAATTTCTCCTTCCATTGCGGAGTATTTCGTGCTTATGGTTGACTTTTGGGAGATGCGCATGAATTCCCGTGGTCTTTTTTGGAGTTCTATAGGATAGTCCATGCTCACCACGTCAAGTACTCACTGATTTATGGTCGCCGTCTTCCACATGTGTGTGAATTGCTGAAGACGCCCGCCTACCGGGATGGCCCCCGAACTGGAGGTACTCGAGTAGTCAGGTGCTCTGGGCTGCTGAAGGAGGGGATCGCCTGGCTTGTGAAGCACCTGCCGTTGGTTTGGCTGATCTGAATCCTCTTCCCTTACCTCCTCTAGGTCTGAAGGAGGTGGACTGCCGTTGTCTGGTGAAGGCTGACTCTCGGTTAGCATAGCGATTGAAGGGTCGAAAAAAGAACTCTGGGTCTGACACTGCTATACTGAGTGTTTCTGGTCTTTGGTGGAGACCTCCGCCAGGGCCTTGTCGAGGACTGACCCAAAGAGTTTGGGGCTTTTATATCTTCCATGGACCAGCAGGTTCTTTGCGTGGTTATCCGCCTTCCAGGATCAAAGCCATAGCCTTCATCGGGCAGCTACATTTGTTGCCATCCCCTTAGCAGCCCATGTTAGTAAGTCCATGGCGGCATCAGCTAGAAAGGAGTTTGCCACTGTAATGTTAGTAGCCATTTTAGCAGACATGGCGGCACTCACCCCTGGGTACTTACTTAGATTGAACCACTTGAGCACTGCTCTGGAAGCGTAGGATGCTGTGGTGGCGATTCGGAGTAGGTGGGAAAGGGCCTCATAACTGCGTCTGAGCCCTACCTCTATGCCCTTGTCGGTCGGATCTTTGGGGAGGAGATCCCCTTCCGTTAAGAAGACAGACTGCCTGGCCAGTGAGGAGGCCGCCGTGTCCACCCTAGGTGTGGTGAATAGGGTGTCGCAGCTTTTGTGGAAGGCATAGAAGTGTTTGCTGCACTTGGAGAGCTTAGAGTGCCTGGTAGGCACCTTCCACTGCTCTCTAATAATCTTTTCGAATGCCTTGTCCGTCTGCAGCCCCTTTCCCCTGCCATCCAGCTTGGGGATATAATCTCTGTCCGTGTCCTCGAGAGATGACTCCAAGGCCTTTTTATCCTGTACCCTGGGGGTGATGCGCAACACCCTTGAGGGCCTTCTCAAGAGTTTGGGGCCCAGGCCTGAGGGAAGCTCCCTCCCCATCTCGCCTCCACTGGCTGCTCTGCCCCCTGGGAGGAATCATGTAGTAGAGAGATATCAGACTGGGAAGAAACTCTCTCATCCCTGGATGAGCTCGTGCTAGCTGCTTGCTTGCGGGCTCTTCTCTTGCTGCTTTTGTATGCAGGGGTGGGGATGCATCCGATTCTGATTCTGATTCGCTCTCGTCTAGGGGAGATCCTGAGCCAGCAGAGTCATCAGAAGAGGAGCCCATTAGCTCCCTTAGGGATTCTTTGCGCTTTCTTGCTCCTATGGCCTTTTGTTTCCCTTTTCCCGCCATTCTGGATTGCCCTATGGCTTTCTTTGGCTGGGTCTCTATGGGGGACCTGTGCCTCTTGCGGCCTCGCTGAGGGCCTGGCTGTAGCCTCTCTAGTCCCTGAATGGCTTGGATCATGCGATCCATCATCTCCATTTGGAGACGCTGGGCTGGGTCTAGTTCCGCGGGGGGGTCTTACCGGCTGGTGGGATGCTGAGGATTGCTCCCCTTCGGATCCAGAGTCAGCCTGTGACCGTTCCGGGGCCTGCTGCATTGAGTCAGCAACCTCAGTTGCTCATGCTGCCCCCGCCTGACCAGCTCTGCCCGCTGCTGGCGCGGGGCCTGATCAGGCCGCGCGCCTAATTTTGGTGGTTTCCGCCATCTTGTCTGATCCCCCGGCAGCCGCGCTCAGTACCCGGAAGCTGGCCCTGGCAACAAAAAGCAGTGGGTCTCGATCTGCGCGCCCAGGAGCCCCCGGGCGCTCCAAAGACTGTTTGCTGCGGTTTTTGTGGGAAAAATTCCTAGGCTCACCCTTATTGCTCTTAAGGGAAGCGGAGCCCACACGCGACGCTGCTCCTAGCTCTGAGGCAGACACTAAAAACTGGAGCACGGGGAGAGATCTTCCAAATACGATGCTTGCAGTTTAGTGCTGCCTCCTAGTGGATGAAGCGGGGCATTACTCTAAGTCCGACTTACCGGACTTCATCCACTAGAATGCACCTACTGAACGGTTTTGCAAGAGGCCTCAAATGAAACGAAATACTTCCCTACACACTTACGGCCATCAATATTAAACTTCCCGAAGGCAGGCCTAACGCACATTTAAATATGAGAACGAGAAACAGATGCAGTGACCTTATTCAAAATTTAGTAACTGCTTAAAACTGCAGTATTGCATAGGCAACGTATGGCATAGTTGCAACCAGCACAATAGCAAGCAAGCACACAGCTAGGAAAGTTAATTCCAATCTAAAACTTTTCAAGGAAATATCGATGAGGAACGGGCAAAGGTTTTCATCCCCAAAAGTCATGGTACAAAATTTTCACATGGCCAAATGTCACAGGACATACAAACGCATGCTCCTTTGAAGCATCAGCCAGGCTGAGCCTCTCCTGCTTTAGGACTGGCTGGCTGAGCCAGTCCTCTGTGGTCCTGTGTGATGAGCTTCTGAGGAGAAGCTGCGATTCAGCTGCCAAGACTCGGGGGCAATGAAGTAAAGGACAGAACCATCAAGGCAACATGGGGGCCTGGACTTGGCCAAGAGAACACCAGAACTGCCCGAGCATGGTATGTGGCTCCCCAGCCACAGTTTGCCCTCTCTGATCTAGATTGTTAGACTAGACAAGAAAGGGAATGCTGTAAACAAGCACACATGCTTATTTTCAGAGTGGCTGTAAGGATTCTCTTCACAAAATCCCGCTAAAGTAGGAAAAAATTCGGATCAATTTAAAGCTTCAAGCAGCCTTCATCCAACATGAGAATTTAGACAGACATGTTCTAGTTAAATGGAAACTGTAGGGGAAAGTTTGTGTGATGGCCAAGAATACTGGGGTAGAATTGCCAAGCATGAACTCTTGTTCATGCTCTGGTCATCTCTCGCCTCGATTACTGTAACCTCCTTCTCACTGGCCTTCCCCGGTCTCACCTTTCTCCCCTCATCTCTGTCCAAAACTCTGCTGCCAGGGTCATCTACCTCGCCAGTCGCTTCGACCATGTGCAGCCCCTCCTCTCTTCGCTTCACTGGCTCCCCCTTCCTGAACGAATCCTGCACAAGCTCCTAGTCTTCACCTATAAAGCTCTTCACAACCTCGCTCCCCCCTATGGCTCCCCTAAGCGCCTTCGTCCTTTCTCACTTGCTGCCCCCCATGCCTGGAACTCCCTCCCTGTCCACATCCGCCTTGCCCCCTCCCTTCATACCTTCAAAGCTCTCCTTAAAACTCACCTCTTTCCCTCTGCTCTGTCTGACTCTTTATCCTGCTGAGCCACTATTCGTATACCTACGATCGGTTTACCCTTATCCTTGCAACATGGACCTGCCTGCTGTCATTCTCATCGTAACCAAGCCAAGTACGTGCACTTGAGACCTCGCATCTTCATGAATGTTAGACCCCTTGTCTTTCCCTCTGTTCCCCTTCCTAAGTCTCTCCCCCAGCTCCTGTCTCTCAGATTGTAAGCCCTAGGGGCAGGGACCGTGTCTATTTTATTACTTTGTAAAGTGCCAGGTACACTGCTGGCGCTATATAAATGTTTGTTAATAATAATAATAATAATAATAGAGACAAATTGTAAAACCATGAAGCTCCACAGTTATTAAATAACAATGCTTTGAACTTGCACAACACCTTTCATTCAAAGCGCTCAAAGTACTTCACTAACATTATGCACCACATCATCCTTGTTTCCTATGGCATAACATCACTACGATGCTTAGAAATAATTCTACTGTAGTAAAGATGGAGATGTTCAATTAATGGTTTTGGAGGAGGCATGCCCCAAATTCTCAGTTTAGTGAAGAGGTCACTTCCGTTAGTGACCTTTCCAACTGCACATTCAAAAGCTTACTTGAGGAAACAAGCTTTGTAAAATTCGTTAACCAATTTTGATAATATATTAAGATTGCACTTGGTCTGTCTGCGTGTTCCGTAAGTACCATACTGGGTCAGACCAATGTTCCACCGAGCTCAACATCCTGTCTGACGGTGGCCTCTCTCAGTCATTCCAGAGAAGTACTTAAAAAGCCATAATGGGGTAAACTATTCCCTGCTGTTAACTCTCAGCTCCCAGAAGTTACATCCCCCAACCTAACTGGCTAATAGTCATTAATAAACCTATCCTCCAAGATTTTATCCAATCCTTTTTGAAACCCAGCTACTCTACTGGCCTTGACTACATCTTCTTGTAGCAAGTTCCACAATTGTGTGTTGAGTGAACAAAATACTTTCGTTTTAAATCTACTGCCAGTTTCATGGAGTGTCCCTTACTCTAGTACTATTGGAGAGGGTAGATAACTCCCTATTGTTCCACAACACTCATGATTTTATAAACTTCTATCATATTCCCTTCCTATCAGAGCACTTTGTTAGTTTTAACATTCGGTTTGTGGGATATGAAAGTTCCTGTAACAATGTAAAGATGGGTAAAAAGAGGTCACATTGATTCAGTGGTAGCGTCTGGAATTAACCCAGGATTCTTGACGCCAAAGCCTATGATCTAATTCTTGAATTACACTGCTTTTGAGGTCTTTGATAAGTATAAAGGGAAGATTATTTATATTGTAGCAGTGCCAAAAATGGGGTACGTGCTTTCTAAATACAAAGATGCAGTCCATGCTCCAGATACAGCACCTCTTTTCTCTAGTAGTAGTTTGTTTAATTAAAGCTTCTATTACTGCGTTTTGTAAACAAGAGTTTTATGAGAGCATAAATGTGAATGAAAGACTTGATTAAAACTAGCAGTGAGCCAAAAGTTCACTTTTAGCTTATACGACCCTTCATATTTATTGAAGCTCTGAATCAACTATAACTATAGGAAAGCTACTTAGGAGAAAACGTCTCAAAACATTCAACTCCCTGCAATTCCCTTGCAGGTGTTTGAACACCTATGTGTTATTAGAGCTGTACTGTCTTGAAGTCATGGCTAAGGGTGTGCTATTATTTTTTATTACAGCCAGAACATTTCTAAGAATCCAAGTACAGAGCCTGACCTCTTAGGTGCTCAAAACAGCCATTCATTTCAATAAGGGTTGAGGACACTCAGCACTTCCAAAATCAAGTTTTTAAAGTATGTTTTTTTCATGTAGACACATTAGTTTGCTATAGACAGTTTAACCTCTCATGATTACAGAGGACGGTTGCTGGTCATTGCTCAGTGATTTTTTTGGTGAGAAAGGTTTGCAGAAAATCAAACCATTCTGTTTTCAAAAAAGGTCATACTGTAAGATCCCTCATGCAGTTCAGGTCAAATATATCCCCAGTGTGACCCAAATTGTTTCTGCCACTGTGTTGTGTTAAGACGACTTTGTAGAGGGGACTTTTATTTGCTAGCACTGCAAGGGGGACTGGAGAGAAGGCTCTGGATTCGTCACCCTGCTGCAAAGCTGTCCACGTCAACCCCAACGCACATGCTCAGACATGCACGTGGTGCTGTGCACGGGGCACCATGTGTGCTTCTGAGCTCGCATGTTCTGGCTGCGCGCTGTACGTCGGGATCGGCGTAAACAGGCCACTGGATTGTCCCTTCAGCTTCTTAGCATTCACTATCAGTCAGCGTAGAACAACTGCCAGCACTGGGTGGGGGTGCGTCAAGCCAGACCTGAAAGATGAGCTCTGAGCCCTTGCTGGTCTGAACCAGTCCTGGGCATGGATTCTTCCAGGGTCATTGCTGTTCTGCCTGCAGGGTGGCAATGCTTTTAAACTGACAGCAGCCACAGTAAGGCAGGTCTTGCTTGGAGGAAACACTCTGTCTACATTAAGACCCACAATCTTCTCATCTCATGCCAACAAGCACCCCGCAACGCAGCATAAAACTTACCATAATACAGCGTACCATGTTCTGGAGTCAGAGATGGAATTTCTTCCCATCACATAATGGGATGGGGTGGGGGGTGCTCGAGGACCAGGCTAAAACAGTAAGTGTGGTGAGCAACGCCAACAGTTGTGTGAACGCTTGGCTACATAGCACAAGTGTTGGGAGACAAGCCCAAGCATGCAGTGCTTGTACAGTGTAGAGAAGTGTACTGAAATGCAACCAGAAAGCCTTGCAAACCCATTTTCACTTCGAACTAAATCTGGTTTGCCAGTGCAGGTCACCAGCAACAGTCCCCATCCTGGGGTTGACAAGCAATAACCCTTTTTGTTTGGGACAACGCAGTAAACAAAAACAAACTTTAAGTGGAAGGGGAGGAGAGAGTGTAGCTTGTAACCAGCAAGGAAAAGGTTAACAGACACGAGGCACTCCCACGTGCTGCTGCACCATTGGGGACGGGGCGGTGAAGGGGGAAACAGGGCAAAGCCCGGTTCCTGGTTGTCAAGATGCTGGAAGGAAGGCGAGGAAAGAAGTAGGACAATGATGAGGCAACCCCAAGTTCTGAGGAGTCTGTGGCCAGCAAGTGGCTGCTCCGCTTGGCCCCTCCTTACCCCAACCACGTGTGGAGTGAGATGGGGAAGGCAGGGGTACCGAGGAGGCAGGAAGAAGCCCCCAGTTGCTGCTCCAGGGGAAAAAAACAAACCTTTAAAAAGCTATAGCCTCAAGAGAGAAACACACTAAAGAAAAAACAAACCACCAAAGAACAAAGGGAAGTAGTAAGGGGAGAAGAAAAACAGCTGAAACAAGTACGCGCCAAAATGGGCAAACCCATCAAAAATGCATTACCTGGTTCGTCACTTGTGGACTGAGTAATAGGCACTACTTGCATAGGATCCAATAAGTACCTGCCTTGGATTGAAAATGGGGAAGAGTGTGGAAGTGTGCATAAACAAAAGCCCACTCGTTTTATAAGCCTGATGGAGTGAGGTTTGGGCAAGCAGAGGGCAGCCTAGGACCCTTAGCACAGCTGTCCCAAAGCAGAGCCACTGAGCTAGTGAGAAGGGCCCTTTCAAGGCACTAAGTGGAAACACTTTATATGACCAAAATACAGTGCCCATCTATAGGCAAAGAAATTGCATGGAAACCTCAGAGAAACCACCACACAGGAGGCAAACCTTATACTGCTGTTTCCCAAAGTAAAGCTAGAAATGCAAGAAATCACACCTTCAGCTTACCTAACAGTTAGCCAGAGTGTTTCAGTCAGACAGCAGGGGGAGGACTCTCTATAGTGCCCAGCAAGCTAGGTAACGGTTGGTAAGGGGTACTCCAGGCGAAGTTGTGGTGTGGCTGGGTACAACCCCGGCACAGTAAGCTTTGTGCTTGCTGTGCCGGGGTTTTAGCCTGTACCGGGTTTCTTTCCCGTTACCTTTTTAACAAAATTAACTCGCTGTTCCTATTGACCCTAATGGACGTAGGGTGCAACTTGAGCTGTGAAAGGAGCAACTCCACCGTTATTAAAAATGTAAGACAAAGGGGCTTTCCCCTCCCCCTCTGGCTGGTGGATTCTCTGGTGTTTCTTTGCTTAGAGGAGCCTTGAGCTTCCAGACTTGCTACTTCCTTTCCAAAACTCTTATCAGAGCAACTGCTAGCTGCTCCTACCTACACGGGTCATGAGAATGGGCACCGTATATTGGTCATCTAAAGGGTTTATACTTAAAGTAAAGTCTATACTTTATACTTATATTACTCATGTAAAGGGCCCTTCTGGCGTGGCTCAGCTGCTCTGCTTTGAGACAGCTATGTCAATGGTCCTAGGCTGCCCTCAGAATTCAGAAAGTGGCTCATGTCCCCCATGAAGGTGGAGAGCCACTGCAGTTATTTACTCTTAGGTCACCTGCTCCCTAAACGTCTATTGGAAGCAAAAGAAAACATGCCATTTCAAGCTGCTTATCGAACTTCACACTATTAGCCGTCCTTAACATCCTTATTCTCACTTTTTCCAGACTCAAAATACATTTAATGTAAAAAGGAACTCTCGTAACAAAGATGGAGCTAAAATATTCAGTCTTTACAACCACAAAAAGAAAATTTATTCAAATGTGCTTGAACTCCCCACAGGAAGTGCTATGTGCAAAAAGAACTCCATGTAGAAGATTAGCAGAGCCAACTTGCCAGCAAAAACGGAAGATTATCGGTCTGAGCAAGATTAGTACACAAGCTGCCTGACATTCAGCCATGCAATACTGACAGCATTTTGTAAAAGAGGTTAGTAATGGCACAGACATGTTTTACATATAAGCTGAGTCTGCACCAGCACTTCAACACGCACAGGAGCTGCTGCAAGATCCTCAGAGGGACAAGCACTGGCGGTTTGCATTTTTAGATATGAGATTTCCATAAAATTCTTGGTTCCTAATCAAATGTAGTAGGACACATCATCCACTTTTCAGTAATTTAAATTATCCCTTTCAAAGTCTCCTTTCATGGAACCTTTTTAAGCTTGTGTGTGAAGTTTTGCTGCAAATGTGTCAGCTTTTCTTGGAACAAATCCTTTGGATTTGTGGAATGGCACCACAAGATAATTATCTATAAGGCGCACAAGCATACCCAGACACTTCATTCTTCTGAGTTTGGGATTTTTAAAACAGAATAAAATGCTGCTGTCTAGGAGTCACAGTATTTGCAGGTTTATGCATTATCATTCCAGACTACATAATCATATACATTTCTAGTTTCTAGTCACTACTACATTTTGGACTAATTCGGCAAAGCTTGCCTTACTATGGTTGAAAATTCATAGGAAAGGAAGGGTCAATTTCTGTGCTCAGCTGAGTTCTTTAAGAAACAGCTACAGCATCTTTCTGAAGAATCCAGAACGCCTAGTTTGCAAACGATGTTTTCCATGTGATCTTGATAACATTCCAGCCAAAGCTAGACCCGTTAGATTAAGTTAGGCTCATTTTTAAAATGCCAACCTTAGATTTAACCAGCTCTACAGAACAAAGTAACTGCCAGAACTTGGGCCCCCAATCCCTCAAGAACAAGAAAACCACGCCTCATTTTTAATGCTTTGATAAAGCAACAGATGAAATAAAGCGATTGGGAGGAAAAGTGGCCTAACGCCAAGATTTTGACCTTCTGTCTGTCATCTTTTGGCAACAACCAAATTTCCTTTTTTTAAAATAGTTAAGACAAAACTTGTCATCCAGTGCCACAGTGTGGTAAATCTGCTCCAATGAGTTGTGTCTTTCCGGGCAACATGTGCATGGGAGAGCCACCACAGAAGAGGAAGAAAATACAACAGAAAATTAAATGCATAAAAAGTATCTTCTAGATATGTTTTACTCCCACATCTGTCAGCTGTGTTAGTATGTTACAGGGGAGAGATCAAAATCGTTACATAGTTTGTTGAGCAATCAATACACCTGGGCCTGTACCACAGAAAAAAACAGTCCCTACCTATTCTTCTCTAATATATACTTGAATCTGCATGCTCTCTCCAATCAGAAAGTTAAAGCATACCCCACAGGTGTGTATACAAATTCAGCTGAAAATACCATGCATCACTGACTGGAGTTTCTTTACTCACCTGCGGGTAAGTATTTCAGTTGGTTTTTAGCCAAGCGAAGGTGACGCAAGGATCTCAGACGGCCAATCTCAGGGCATACAATTTCCAGAGCATTGTCACTTAGATCCAGAAACTGCAGTTTAACCAGGGAGCCAATAGCTTGCAAGAGAACACAAAATCAATGTGACCCAGGAGTAACGTTAAAGTCTTAATAGGACTAAGAGATTATAAACTGCCTCGGTATCTTATATCTATGTCTAAGCAGAGATTTGTCAGGTATTAAAACCACGCGTTTCATAACTGAGTATCATGGGAGCTCAAATATTTGCAAACATTTCAACAGATAAAGAATGCTGGGGGTTTAGTGAGGAGAAGAATGAGATTTGGGGGTCAGACGTAAGATGCCATTTCCTTTGATCATTTCAAACCCCAAACTCAAACAAAATTATTTTTTCCCCTTTCCCATCTCTTTCTCTCACGACTCTGAATTTTAAATTTTTGTTTTGTGAAGGCAGAACATGTTGCGTGCTCTACAATGAAGTATAGGAAATAAAAGGGCTAATGCAATCATTGTTACTTTAGATTTAAAACTACCAATTGGGGCCAAGCAAAACAAAAGGCGTATGTGTTAACTGTCTCAAGGAACAGAAGGAGCTCCCACGGAGCTATTTCCTTGATAATAGACGTTTAGCTTTTATACTTCCGGCAATTAGAACTCAAGCAAACAACATCGATGTATTTTTGAAAATGAATTGATGATAGTACAAGCAAAGGCATCAATACTGTAATGATTACAATGGTGTATTTTGTAGGAGACTTTGGAGTGCTTCGTCAGAACACAGAGCAAAATAGGCCTTTTCATACTGTAACATTAATATTTGATCATTTCTGCTGTTTATTGTGAAGCTGGGAGGATGCTTACCTTCGGGTACAACAACTATGTTGTTTGAATGAAGGTACCTGAGGGAAAAGAGCACAACACACCTGTTACACTTCAAGGACTCTCACTAGGGAATCCATCGGCAAAATGTTCAGTTTGAAATCTACAAAACAAGAAAGTTACCCTCACTACCCACCACTCTGAAATCAAGCTGGACTGGAAAATTATACAATTGGCTAATGAACACAGTTTAAATTCTATACTTATTGCACTTTTTAAAAATCATGAACACAAAATTAATATCCAGAATCTAGTCAATGAAGATCTTGCAGAACGCTCTCAAGGGACACGTGTCATCACTGCCGTTGTTCTCCATTTCAAGCTGGTTTATGCAATCTTTACAACAAAGAACAAAAAGGTAGGAAAAAAGCAGATGGAGTTACCAGATTGCATCATATTCTGTCACAGGCTCTTCCCAGCTACATTCATAGGAAAGCTGAACATCTAAATCAGCTTTCTGTATTTACAAGGAACCATATGCCTTCTTTTAATAAAACATGCAGAATGTGATCATCATGACATGTGTCTTTTTTAAAAAAATGCTACGCACTGTTATGTTTTAGAAAAGTAACCTTCAACCTCAAATACACTAGACAAGCCCAGTCATACTTCACTACTTCTTGCCAAGGTTGATAAGAGTATATTCAGCTCTCTCTGGTGGTGAACACTTGCAATAACTTCCATTTGGGAACCGAGTGCAGTGCATTCAAATTACAGTTTTGCCAGAAGTCTACACAATTTTCTAGAAAAGCAATTGCTTTGTCTTGGAAAAAGTGAGCACTTTATCTATTCAAAATACCTATCCTTTGGGGAATATGTAGGTCCAAAGAATTTGTAAAGCTAACATTTCAATCAGATCTTAAGTTGTTCTGTAAGTTTCCACTAGGATGAAAGTGCTGGGTGCACATTCCTGGAACTGCGAGGCACTAGCCAGGGTAGAGTAGTGTCAACAGACCGCTACACTGTTTTGCAATCTTTGCTTTTATTTTAAAATAAGTTTCTAGCTGTTATGGAGAGAAGGAAAAACACTCGTTTGTAAACCGTGCAGAAACGTCTGTCTGAATTTTCAAAGAAGCCTTGAAAAGTGGGAACTTGCCCATTCGTTTAAAAAATAACCAACCCCATTGCCAAGGATACTAACAACCTAAGCACTGCTAGCTAGTTTACCACTCAAAGCAGAAAGGAAGACGTGTAACTTGAAGTTCTACCATGGTGCTGCTCTAAAATTAGAACTGGGGTGTCTTTTAGCATGGGATGTAGGGACTGGCTGGGAAGGTATTTAATTAATGCATGTCAGGCTTATTAAGCTGAGGACACCTGACTGATGCAGTAATCAGCTTTCAAAAGTCTGCTGTAAGACAAGGTGTTTTCAGACGTAACGGTGCTGAAGCACTGCCATGAACTTACCCCTGACGCTGCAGCCAGGATCCGGCTAGGCCCCTGAACTGATGTGATGGAGGCCTGGCCACCAAGGAGGGTGGGGAGCCGGGCTCCCCAACTCACTCGGATTGCGGCAGGGGGGTTGGAGGAGCCTCAACTGGGTTATAAAGTGGCCTTTCAAACGTGAAAGTCCACTTTACTTCTGCTTGGGCAGCCAGATTCTGGCCATGGTGACAGCGAGCAGGGACTGGGACTTGGGGATGGCCCCAAATAGCAGCCCGGGCTAGCCCCCCACCACGGCTGGGATCAATCCTGGGCAAACATCTGGCGCCCGCGATGCCGTCGCTTTCCAACGTGGAGGCCCCGTGCCAAAGCGGGGAAAACTGTAGCAATGCGGGCCATCGTGTCTGAAAGTACCCAACGGCTTATATTTACACTGTAGTATTTTAAACACAACCAACTGGTAGACTGATCTTAAAAATATGTATATTTTATAGTTCTCTTAACCAGAAGAGGGCTTCTTATTTTATTATACCTCTAGTAGATAAATGGTCTACACCTAATTACCAAAGGCAAAGGGAGAAGCCTGCCTCACCAAGGACCAGCAGAAGAGTCGTAATGTGAAGCCCATCACACGTACAACACCTCTTGATCCAGTGGGGTGGAAGGATCAATACTTCTTATAACCCGGCTCAAATGAAAGAAGAAACGCCCTTGAAGGGATGTTCTGGTCAATGGAATGGACCAAAGAGGGAAAGCAGATCAGCCTTTTACCTGATTTTTAAAATACTTTATGCTAAAAAAGAAAAAATATATACACGTATAATCATCACAGCCACATCTTTACACAGTAATTTACAACTGAACAAGCATAGTAGAACTTTTAAAAAATGCATCTCACACTCACAGTTCCACCAGGTTTGGAAGCTTCTGTGCAAGGTTCTCTGGCTGGGGGGAAAAACAGAGAATTGGTTAGTTTTTAAAAGGCTGCAATGAACCTTTCATTTCACTGGCTATTGAAATGAACTAGCTATGGCCATGATATAGCTCGCTCATTTCACAGACGTGTGTCAAAAAGAGAGATCTTTTCTACTGTGCTGCTACCATGGATCACCTTGGCATTGCCACGGAGCACATCCCCCTCAGACATCATTTTAAAAATGCCACCATAGGATAATCCCACAGCTAAGCAAGGTACTGCTTCTGAGGTCCACAAATGGTAATCTGAAAGTACCATTGCTGGAACTGTGTCTCTAAGAGAATTTAAATAGAGGGTTAAATAAGATTCTCTTCCACCTGAAAAAGAAGCAGCTCATGGCTCTTTCATAACCAGCTCTAGAAGTGAACAAAGTGAACTTCAGCCAGTTCTCAAGCTTAAATATGGAAAATGGGGAAAGAATGATTTGCTAGAAACACGCTGACAAAAAAACAAAACTTCACTTATTTAATAATGTCTTTGCAAAAAAAAAAATAGACAGGCTACTGCATAAATATGCATGATGAGAACAATAGCAAGTCATTTCTAAACTAGAACACCCATCTACCAAGTCGACTTATGCACACGTCAGCGTGAATGGCCTTTTCCTGGGTTTTGATTCATCCTCGGCTGCATACACCACATTCCAGATCATTCTTTTGTAAGCAGAGACAAAACAGGACACCGCCATGTTGAAAACATGGACATCCATGTTAATAGTTGTGATGGAATTTACAGTGAAAATTTGTGTGAATGATGAGACATGAAAATCTCCAATTTCAAGGCACACTAAAATAGCAGAAAACATCTCTGACTGGGCAGCACGGCAGCACTTCTGATCTGGGGGTTAGAGTAGACAACAACTAGGCAGGGCCCTGTGGACAACTGCAAGCTGTGTCTGTTGCTGTGGGGAGAGGGGCTGTATTGATTGGAGAAGCTTACTGCCACTCTGCTCTTCCCTCCCCTTCCCCAGGTAATAACACCCAGGGCGGGGCCCTGGGGGCGCCAGCCAGGATGTTGGCCGTTGGCTGGGGCCACTGGCTGGGCCGGGGCGCCTGGGGGCCCTTCTGCTCGACAGAACCACATCTGTTGTTGTGCAGCCCATCATCTTTGCTGCTGCTGCCGTCACTGGTGTTGCTGGACCCACGCTTGGACCCACTGTATGCTGCCACTATCGTGTACTGCAGTCAACGTGTGGCCCTTAGCGGGACTGGGGGGGGATTAGGGGTGTGCGGCTTTTATCTTGTTTTTAACTTGTGGTTTTAACGGGTTCGGGGGGGGATGAGGTGGGTGTGGCTTGA